>VDFB02320065.1:0-593581 GCA_007258455.2 Sequoia sempervirens | reverse complement strand
TGCAACACACCTTCTCAAAACCTAGACCCTTATACCCCTTTGGACCCTCATTAATAGATTTCACCATTTTTTGCCAATATGGTGAGCGAACAACGTTGAATGCCAATCCATTGGCATAGACACATCTTGCTATGTCTTGATCAGCAATCTCTCTTGCCTCATTTTGAAATGAAGCTTCCAACGGTCCCTTAGATCTTTTATTTGATGAGGGCACGGTTTGCTCTTAAGGGATGTTCATAAATGGATGGCTTTCTGTAGGTGGAATATAAGTAGGTGGTGTAGGGGGTTTCATGGATCGAGATCCTTTCCTCAAAGGATGGCTTGTTTTAAGACTAACAACTTTTTGCTCTGCTTTTTCTTGCTCAGCAATATATTTCAACACTATGTCATCTGGAAGGCCTTTGCCATCACCTTTTGGAGATCTTGGACAAGGTTTGATGCTAGTATCAGAGATCCTACACAAGTGGGCTTTCACTTGACTGTATGAGCTTGTATATTGAACTTTGCAATGACTACAAATCCAAATAAATACTCCACCACCTGGACATTGTTGAACCATTTCTACATATTTCCAAAGGGGAGAGGTTGCATTTATTTTGAAACGAGATTGGGCTGTGGTGTTAGAAGCGGATGCCATTGTAATAACTAAGGCACAACATATTGAAATAATTTTGGTATTGAAATTTGAAACTAAAAAACTTAAAAGAATGAGAACAATCAACAAAACAATAAAAACAAAACAAAATAGTTCATTGAATCATTTGTTAAAAAAAATGTACGAAAAAAATTAAAAAAAACTTCAAAGAAACCTACCTCTTTTGAACAAATCTAGATCTATGATCTTCTTGGCAACAAACGGAGACTTGCAAGTGCTTAGGAATAGCACAACAATCAACTTTGAACAACCAACGATCAGCCTTCAAGTCTAATCAAGCTTGTGCAAGCAAGAGAGAAAGTTCAGCAATGGAGGCAAAAAAACTTGTTTTTCATTCACAAATTGTTAAATGAGATTGTTTTTACCTATTTAGTGTGTTTGGAGGTCGAAATCAGGGTTGCAATGAATATTAAAATATTTAGAAGTCAACATTCAGTCAAAAAAATGATAAAAAAATGCAAAAAAAACACTTTATTCCGCGGACTGGGCGTTTTCATGCCTGGATTTGTCGCGGATTCGCCTTGGATTCTTTCCGTTGTATCCTGGACGAATCCGCAAGCAACTAGCGAATCCAGATCGAATCCGCAGGCGTATTCTCGTACCCTGGTCGAATCCAACCCGTACCGTACCCGAATTTCGTACCTGGTACAAATCGTATCGTATCCAGGGCCTTTTCCAGGCGAATCGGTAACTTAGATTTTATGGAAGCAAGAAACTCGAACAACAGAGAGTGCATTCTGTGCATGGCTCAAAAGCAGATGCAGGCTAATAATGCAACAATTTCATTAGGTGAATATATAAAAGGTGGTATTTCATCACAAAAATCCAAGTGGAAGTGTTACTACCATAAAGTGATGGGACACTTAAAGCAAGATTGTTGGAAGCAACAACAAAGCCTTGGAAGCAGTCAAAATATGTCACTGTATGCAAATGTTATTGATGAAGATCAAGGAGCAATGAGTGATTTTGCATTTATGTTGTCGCTAAACCCTTGTGATCAATCTTTGTGCCTTGAATCTCAAAAGCCCTTACTTCTGCTGATTTTTACACCAAACCCTAGCCAAAATCAGAATCATAGGAGGGATTGGTTGGGGTTACATTGGCTGAGGCAGCCCCTTCTACTAGCAGTGACTCAGAATCGAGCTCCGAATTTGATTTAGACCTACCATATGCTGATTAGGGACAGCCATATATTTTCTTAGTTCTATGTTTATGTCATTTCATAGTTGAAACTTGGTGCCTTTGGGCATTTTTGTTATAATTCTAAGATTCTTATATAATATGTATGCACATTGATAATGAAAGCATTTGAATTTTGTTAATTTGTTTGTCGATATTCATGTGAAATCTCAATTCATGTCTAATGCTATGTATTAAGCTTCTACAATGTCTATGATGAATGCTTTATCAATGTTATGCTATGAACATTTGAAATTTCTCAATATTTTTAAAAATTTCGCCATTTTTTTAACAACCGTCCCCTGCCGTCCCATAAAAAATGGCCCCAAAGTACCCTTGTACCGGAAACACATCCCACTGTCCCTTGCCGTGCCTGTCCCCAAAACTCTGTGGAGCATAGCTGAATCATGATATCAGATATCCTAAAAGACCTAGGGTGAGATATTTAGGTGATTAATATTTTTTTTGCACATTGATATAGATAATGAGGAGAAGAGTGTTTATACTTATATATCAATGAATAAAACAAATAGATGATTAGTTACTGTAGGGCATCTATTGATTGTATAGAATCTTGATTATGAGGGTTGTCTCTTGAGGTTCAATAGAATAATCCAACAGATACATCTTGTAGAATATCTCTTTTTGTTGAAGTCTATTGCATTAATGAATGACAATTATATGCATATGCCTACTGATTGCATGAATAAAGACTGAATTGTGATAACTGAAAAGACCTTTGTGAGATATTTAATCAAAGAATTCTATGTTATACAGTGATGCAGATAAATGAAGAGAACAATATTTATACTTATATATCATTGAATAAAACAATATATGATTACTTACTACAGGGCATCTATTGTATAGATGGTGTACCATGTTTCTCAGTAAACAGTCTAACAGATAACATCCTTTAGAATAGTCAGTCATAGTTAATGGTTCCTTAATGCATCCGAGGTCAAAGGCATCTGTAGTGTCTATGCAGAATCTGATTGATGTATGGGAACTCCTTGTTCTGTATATTTATCTATATCTAAAATCCAATTGAACCTGAATGAGTCTCCAAGAGATTGACTGGGATACTTTGAACTTTGATTTTTGCTGCTTGCATCATATTTGACATTTCCTGTATGTATTATGATCTCGAATTTTATTAGATTTAGTCCTTCACCATTGAAAATTTGGTACCTGTTCATATGAATTGACATTAGTCTGATTTAAATATCTTAGATGCTCTGTAAATGAAATTTTCCTAACCAATAAATAGGTAAATATGTTTGATAGGTTATTAGCAATTTCGCCAATGCGTTTGCTCTATGTAATTATATACAGCGATTGCGAATTTATTCTTAGTAGCTGGTCTGTGGTAAATTTTCTGCAGTGGGCAGAGGTGTTGTCTGCAGATGCATTCTCAGCATTTGAAGAGGCTGGACTGGATAATGAAAAGGTACTATTAATGACATATATTCATAATTATTTGAGGATAGTGTGGACGATAGCCCTTGTAATTTTCTATCAATACAAAGCCACAATGTGTTCTATTGATGAAAAACTTGTATAGGTGTTTATTTGTAACCATAAGCTTCTTATTGAATCATTGCAAGGAAAGGAAGTAGCCTGAATAAATGCTTCTTCTTAAGAGTGTTATAAACCACATACATCTGATGTGTAAGAGATAGAACATGCACAATTCTTGTTGCTATCTGTGGTATTTAATTGTACTCTTCCCTCTTTGTTATTGAAAAAGTTAATTGTGGGTTAATTGACCTCTGCTCTTATGTTAGTCATATCATGTTCTTGTGATGGAATGAGGGTTAAACAAATCAACTGTTACCACTCAACTTTTCAAAGTGCACAGAAAAACATACATAAGTGGAAACCATGAACACCAAATTGAATTTGCAAGAACAATTTTGTCAACAAAAGTAACTCATTTTAGTTCAAAATCAAAGATAACTGTTAGAAAATTAATCTTTACTTGGTAAAGGTTATTCTTTAATTGTAATTATTTATTAATTTGTAGGAATATTCCAAAGCAATCCCTACAAGTCTTTTGTCTTGACTCATTTTATTTTTAATTCCTTTTATTAAGGACTATTTGTAGCCACCTCCTTAAGAGGTTCTTGATACATTGCACACACATAGATGAATGGTGGCATTCATTGGGTTGGGAGTTACTTTTTAATTCTAACTCCTCTTCTCACCTCTATTTATTGAGGTGCCTCTCCTCTCATTCTTCAATCAAGCAAGCAAGCTTAAGGCTTAAGTTCTCTCTCTCTCTCTCTCTCTTTGTATCATTCTTAGGCATTTTGCCTCCATTCATAATATTGGGGTTTTTTCTTGTTTTTTCCCCTTAATCAAATCATTGTGTCTCCTTTGCATTTGGTGGTGCTTGGTTTGGCTACTCTCTCAAACAGTGCTCATTGATTAGTTCTTTCCTTTGCTCAATTTCTTTTTCCTTTCAATAATAAATCACAAAATAACTAAAACCAGCTTCTGGTGTTCTCTCTCCTTCACTTAGCAAATTGCCTTCTTGATCTTTCTGCTGCTTCTTCATGCAATCCAGTTTTCTTGTTGGATTCTCTCTTGTCTAGGTTCTCATTAGTTCCCTTCTCTCTTACTACAAATATATTGAACTCTCTTGATTTGTCTGTGGAATAAGCCTCAATGATGGGAAGAATCTTCCATGGGTAACAAGATTGTAGGCATATGCTGAATTTTTTGTGATTCAAATGCAGTCAATTGAATTAAGCTATATATGATTTGCATTCTGATACATTTTACCCATTCAACAAGTTTTGGAAGTTCCATATGCAAACTGAAAGCCAAACAGAGAAGTGTCATTTGTAACTTCTGATCTCACGTGTAAATCAAGCATAGACCATAGAAGGGTTAGCCATCCTTTCTGCCCTACTTCTTACATTGAGGGTGAGTTGGAAAGGGGTCAGCCATCGCTCATCTCAAGTGCAGACTGAATTTTGGATGGATTAAGAATCAGTCATGCCTTCTATTCCCAACCCATGAGAAAGTTGGATGTTTGTGGAGGAATGGGCTGGTTTTCTAAGTTCAAATTTTCATAACTTGGTCAATGCTGAAAGAAAACCTGATATATCATATATTATCTTGGTGCTCTTGAAACATACCTTTCAAGGGGAATAGTCTACATTCTTACAATGATGAGTGGACGAAGCAACCTCTACACTCCAAGGTTGGCAATTATGAAATTGTCATGTCTCACTAAAACTGCATGAACATGCTATATATTCTGCATGTAGTCTTGAGGCCAGCAAACCTTAAATTGTCATATTTAGAAACATGCTTTGCAATAGAATCATTTGGCATTAATTAATATTTTCTGCCATAAATGGGAAGAGGGATGGTCATCTCTTCTCTTGCATGAAATTTGAAGCTACGTCTGATCCGTTACTTGTAAGAATTTCCTATAGTGTTGGAAATATTATTGTCATTGATGTCAGAGGTGAGATGAGAGGAGGATCACGACGATATTTTTGCCGTGATTTATGTTCTAATTTTTTGGTGCCCACATTGCTGATCGCCCCTCATGGATTTTGGCGCTCACATCTTATGCAAGTAAAAATATACATATTTTTTTGAGGGCCCTTTTTGGCTGGCCGACCAAGCATGGTAAATCGCCCCTTTGGAGGGAATTAACAATTAATTTTATTGTGTTTCAAATGAGGCCAACCCCCTAGCATGGTTGCCCAATGTGGGAAGATTTTAAAATAAAAAGATCATTTTTATGCACATGAGGCTGACCCCTTTTGATGGGTCACCCCTCTTGGGTAAAGAGGTGCATTTGTATGATATAAAATAAGATGTGTGGGAGAAGAATAACTCATGCAATTAATGAAATATCTTTCCTATTCAAAGCAGACTTATGAGGAGATCTAAAGCAGACTTATGAGCAGATCTAAAGCAGACTTATGAGTCGATTTAAAGCAGAATTATAGCAGATCTTGATGCAGATTTATGGAAGAGTTGTAGCTAACCTTTCAAGGCGATTTATGGAAGATTTGTAGCAGCCTTTCAAGGTGATTTGTAGGCAGACCTTTGAGGAGATTTTATGAAGAAGATTCACATGATAATCATGCTTTGAAAAAGGTATATTCATGAAGACGAAATTTTCTACATTTGGAGGTTGGTGCCTACGAAGATTTGTAAAAGAGAATTTTATTGTTGGCTGGATTTGGACAGTAGATCCAAGTAGCCATGGTTTTCTCCTGAGAGGGTTTCCATGTATATGTTGTCTCTTGGTAGATCTTGTGTGATTGCTATGTTTGTGGTTTCTGTTTTAAATAAGTAAAAGTTTTATCATATACTGATTCACCCCCCGTCTTAGTATAAGTGTGTGTGCTCATCATATAGGAACTCCTAAATCACCAATTTAAACGACTGTCCTACTTGTCTTAGAGGATAGAATGTTAATTCTGAAAATTAAATGCAGAAATGAAAAAATCAACAGAAATCCTAGAATTTTATCTTGGAAAATGCAACTAGCAGTGGTGATTGTATGTCTACCAAATATTATTAATCAAGAGTGATCCCGAGTCTTGGGACACCTGCTGTTATAACCTCAAATGAGTTGTACCAAAGGTCTGTTGACTACCTCCATTTTTTGATGGAATGCTAGTCTTCTTCAGTCTGGTATCCATTAGACTCCATAATGTAGACAAATTTTGCTGACAAACCTCGTATCTCAATGTGAAATGATGGATGTAGGAAGGCAAAAGTGTACCTATACATGAGTGGAAAGCATTTCAGCTACTTCTTTTTCACTAATTGTTTTCTTGCATGGAGTTAGTATGCACATTTTGTTCAATCTATCCACAACCACAAAAAGGGTCATGCCCCTATTTACTCATAGGTAAACCTCCTACAATATCCAGATAAAATTCTTTTCCATGTTCTTTTTGGTATAGGGAGAGCCAAATACAATCATTCTTTTCTTGTTTTAGATTTATTAGTACAACAAATCTTGCCACTTCTTGCTGCATTTTGGGCCCATACACATACCTTTGCAAGAGCCATGGATCTTCCAACTCCAAAATAACCCATGACTTCGGAGGTTTGTGCTTCCCTTAAGTACTAATCTCTTGGCACACACAATTTTCCCATCCAGTTGAGGAGACCATCATTGAGGTGGAAGACTTATTCACTTTTAACAACTTATTGTGTTTGTAATTCTTTGAACTTCTCCCCAAATTTGGTGAAAGGCTTAAGTTGAGTCATGGCTGAAATTGGTTTTGAGATTGGTGGCCTAGATAGCATATCCACCACCACATTTGTCTTCCCTTCTTATATTTGATCACCAAATGAAGTTGTTGCAGAAATCCTATCTATTTATAATGTCTTGACTATTAGAATAAATGACAACTTTTGCAACTTTGTAACTTGACAACTTTTGTTCCAATCTTGTTCTCGACTTGATTTTCAACCTATAAACCTGCAATCACACATTAAGAGAGAAGATTTTTTTGTTTGTTTGTTAGGGAATAGGGGTTTGCCTTGGTCAAAGCCTGTTTAGGTAATTAAACCTTATGATGAAACAATGAAACATGAACATGAAACATGAAACAATGATACCTTGGATGAAGCCTTGGACTGTAAATCAGCAATCTAACATGAAGTGGCTACGGGGAATGTAGATCTTGATCTTAAATAAGGATGTGAAACAATGCTTGCAAATGGATCTTCAATTCTACATCAACACATAAGCTCAACTACATGCATGATGCACTATGCCTTTGACATGATGATATGACCTTTGATTGCCGCAATAAAACCTTGATAATCTGCCCTCTAATGCCTTTTAATTGCTCTTGAAATGCTTTATAATGCTCTTGTAAACTCTTAGGATGCTTGCATAAAGATTCTTGTTAGGAAATTAGGTGAATTAGCCTTATATTTATACTAAACTTAAGATTTAATCCCGAAATTCAAATAACACAAGCCGACATTAGATCTAGGATTGAAAATCACTAAAATCCCGCCAAGAATAAGTTCAAAAAGGGGTGTCCTAGGTAAGGAGAACCCATTCGCCACCTTTGGCGAATGGGTCCTAGCATAGTTAACTAGGACCAAGTTTCGGGAAGGTGAAATAACATGTAAAAAGGGGGTCCTAGGACATAGTGAGGACCCATTCGCCAGGTGGTGAATGGGTCCTAGGTCACTATCCTAGGACTCAAACCTTGCCAAATTTAATGTTATGCAACATTATTAATGAGTGTTGGGATTTATCCTTTAGAAAATGCAATAAAAAAGGCTTAGATTTGAATTAAAGGGGCCAATTAAACTCTAATTACCCTCAATTAATTAATAAAGCCCTAGATTAGTGTGAAAGTGTAAGAAAACACTTTACAACACCCTAAATAAGGCACAATTAAGTTCATTTTATCATTAATTAATTATTCCCAAATTAAGTAAGGAAAAATGATACTTTTTCCGTTACTACCCTGTGCTTAATTTATTCCAACTTTTTAAGTTGCCATTTACAAGAATGTCACTGAAGCATTGATTCCTTTTTTGAGCCCAACATTTGGTCGAGCATCCTTGAATTAGAGCAAGGGCCTTGCCCTTATGTTCCAGGTTCCACCAAATGGATCTGTGAGCCAAAATAGTGTTAGTACTGTTCTTGGTGAAGTTGTGATGTCCCCAAAATTAGAACACTTTGAGATACAAATAAGTTAAAAAGAATAACACAATACATATTAAAATTATAAAAGAAAATATTATCGTTTTAATATATTTATAATTACAATCATCATAAGATAATATTGTAATTATAAATAGATATCGACGATACACAATAAAATACATTAATATAAATACTAGCATAATTGTCAAATAATTATTAAGAGATAATATTATAAATATTAAAATATACATATTTAAATAATAAATATAAATAATACTATAAATAAATATAATTAATATTACAAATAAATTAAAAATAAAATAGTAAATTAAAAAAAAAAGGAAATAAGATATTAAATACACATCAGATTTTAAGAAGAAGAGAGAAGAGTAAAGGAATGAAGATATAAAAAGGAGATCTATCAATAGTGTGTAACAGTGTTCCATGGGGACGCGTCCCCTAAAAAAAACCCGCGTTTCCTAGACGGGGATGTCTCAGAGACTTGGGGACTTGGGGGGGACGTCCCCCCAGCAGCCCACCACCAATGCCACCATCCCACCACCAATATTGCTGTCTCCAAGACACCACTAGGACTTTGAGGATGTTGGGGTGTCCTCAAGACGTCTAGGGAACTCATAGTTGTCTCCAAGATGTATAATTCTTATACTTATACATCTTTTCATAACTATTTATTCAAGTACTATATGTATTTCAGCACCCTGTTGCCCTGCCGCCACTGTCCCCCTGCCGTTCCCCCGCCGCCCCCAAACTTAGACCCCCTGTCTCTGCATCCCCGAAACACGTTCCTTGCCATCCCCCCGTCCCTGTCCCCGAAACCCCGTGGAACATTGGTGTGTAGAGAACAATAAAAATATAAATTAGAAAGGTTTGGAATTAGTTTTCAAAAGGCAACAATCATTTCAAAAGGTTGTGTCTCTTCTAATGAATGTCTCTTTTCAAAAAGATACATCGTCTCATTTGAATGTGAAGATATAAAAAGAGAAAGAATGAGATAAGTATAGGGAGGAAGAAGGAAATAGAGAATAGAATGGGAAAGAAGAGATAAAATATAGACTGCAGATCATCTGAAATCTATAAAGACAAGCAGATGGAAAGTAGATAAGTATTTTATGAGTATAAGGAGATAAGTATTTTATGAATTTAAATATTAAGTTAGATAAATTTTTGTACATTTAAATAATGATGTTGATAAATACATTATGGATTTAAATAATAGTCTAATTAATAGTAATTCGTACATGATGCTATTTATTTGATGTTATCTATTTTTTATTGATTGCATGGGGAATAATAAATAGTTATCTTATAACATTGTTGATATGTTATGCTCCATTGACATTATTGTATGCAATCACACACACACACACACATATATAATACGATTATACAATAAAGATACTTGTAGCAATTATTGAGCCTTATAAGTAATTGTGATTATTTGATAGAAAAAATGAATAAATTTATGAATGTCTTTATCCTATGATTGATTAGGAAAAGGAGAAAAAGAATGCAATATGAACACTAGACCATCATAAAAGGATATCTTCAAGAAATCAAGGCAGTTGGTGATATTTTTCTTTTCATGCTCCCAAGCCTTCCAGATGGTTTTGAACACATTTGAGCTTGCAAGGGATATAGGGAGGGTACTACTAAGGAGATCACACAAGGGGAGAAGCTTCCAGGATTTAGCCTGTTTGGGGACTACATTTTTGATATTCTGCCTTATGAGGACCTTCCAAGGCTCCTCACCATCTAGTGCTTTGATTATCCACATGGATGCCAAATCAATAACTTGTAGCCTCAAATCTTTTTTGGCCTAGGCCACCTTTTCCTTTGTCAATGGAGCACCATTTCCATTTAACATGTCTTTTTCTATTACCTTTCCCATCGGACCACAAGAATTTTTTGATCCTTTTTTGTATTTCATTGATTTGATAATAGCTAAAAAACCATACTAATGCAAAGTAGATGCTATGCTATGACAATATCTTTTGACAGACTTGCAGTCTCCCTACTGTTGTGACCATTTCACACATCGCCCCATTGCAAATGGGGACCCCCAGTAGTTTGCTTCTTGTTGGCGTAAAATCTAACACCTTTGGAGTGCAGGTTTGTACAGACAGCTATGTACACTACGCAATGAGTGCTCTTCAAATTAGGAGGGGAAGCTCCCTCGTTGTGCTGGAATGCATGAAAAGAGAAGTAATCTAAGTCCTACTATGTTACACGGGGACGCGTCCCTTGCCCCAAAACCCTCTGTACCCGTCCCCACCCGTCCCGGGGATGGGGGGACGCATCGGGGACAGTCCCCGGCCGTCCCCTAAAGTCAGAAATTCATAGGAAACGGGGGGGGACGTTTCCTCTCCTCTGGGAACGTTCCCCCGCCCCCGGGGACGGCAGGGGACGTTGGGAACGTCCCTCGCTGTCCCCGGGGACGGCTTGCCGTCCCCCGCGCACAAAACTTTAAAATTGCAATTTTTGTTTTTAAAAAACGTATTATTTCTGCGTTTTTTGGCGACGTCCAAGGAAGAAAAACAATATAAAACCTAAAAAAGTTTCTTAAAAGGCAGAAGCTATCAAATATGATTCATTTATATTGTTAATATTTTGGTTCTCAAGCAAAGCGCGGCTGAGGCTAGGGCGACGACTTCACACTTCATAGTTTGAGTTCACAGTTCACAGCAAGGGCGATTCAAGGTAAAAGACCAATCTAAATCATTTTATGCCTTCTTCTTCCTGCATTTGAGCATTTAACAGAGGCGTTTTTGCATTTGAAAGAGCCATGAAACAATTTTTTTCAAATTTTTTTTCCAACGCCTAGGGTAAAGTCGCGGCTGCTTCCATTTGTGCATTTTTTCCTTCAATCAAGCTGCATTTTGGGACGCCTTGAGGAGCTGGGAGCTGCATTTTTCTTAGTACCATTTCCTACTTCCAGGTTTGAGATTAATTTTTTTTTAAAAATTTGCTTCTGTATTATGATATTAGCTTATCATTGTTTTTAATTTTTAATAATAATCTTTGCTTTTATTTTCATTTTTGTTTTCAATGTTGATTCATTGAATGGTTCATTGATTAAATGATTCATTGATTTGGTATAATTTTTACAAACTTTTAGATTTTCAACCAGCATACAAACTTCATACAAATTTCAAAATGAGCAGCAACAACAATGGCAGTGACAGTTATGAGGGTGAGGGTAGTGAGAGTGAAAATGAAGTTCAAAGAATGTCATTAGATCCTTCTTCTACCTCTGAAAATCCAACCCATGCTTCTTCAGACCATTTTGCATGCCCTATACCCACTCTTCAAAGATTTGCAAAAGGCCCTTTCAACCGCAACAAACCATTGCGTCAGTTTGCCACAGATGTGACTGTCAACAAGCAAAAAAATTCAGGGGGCAGCAAGAAATGGCTTTGTCATGTTTGTAAATCTACTTACCATGGGAGCTATACTAGGATTAGAGGCCATCTAGTGGGTGACTGTGGAAAAGGTGTTAGAGTTTGTACAGCAATAACATTGGAGCAGCAACTTCAATTTGCAAAGTTGGCTGGATGTAGTGATGACCAAATCATTACCATTCAAAATAGAAAACGACCATTAGCTGATTTGCAAGGCTCTTCCAATGTATCAGTTTCAGAGACTTGTGATAGAGGGAAGAAGAAAGCAAGTGAGAAAACTTCAATCATGGGGTTGATGAATACACAAAAACGTGAGCAAGCTGATGATGCAGTGGCCAAATTCTTTTATGCACATGCTCTTCCATTTCATTTGGCAAGGTCACCTTATTTCAAAACTATGGTGAAAGAAATATTGTCAGTTGGATCCTCTTATGCCCCCCCTGGAGAACATAGATTGCGTACCTCCCTCCTTGACAAACAATATTCAAAAGCTACCTTGTTGATGGAGGAGATGAGGCAGACATGGCTTAGGACTGGTTGTTCCATTGTCATGGATGGGTGGACTGATATTCAACATAGGCCACTCATTAATGTTATTGTTACATGCCCTGCTGGTTCATACTTTCTTCGAGCTGTTGATTGTTCTGGGAAGCGTAAGGATGCTGATTTTCAGTTTGGCATTTTGAGGGAGGCTGTAGAGGAGGTTGGGCCTTCTAATGTTGTGCAGGTTGTGACAGATTCAGCTCGTGTTTGTAAGCTAGCTGGTTTGATGATTGAGAATGCTTACAAACATATTTTTTGGACTCCATGCTGTGTACATGCTTTGAATAATGCTTTGAAAGACATTGGAAAAATAGATTGGGTGAGGGCAGCAGTTGCAGAGGCTAGAGGCATACAAATGTTTGTATGCAACCATCACACTTCACATGCACTATTCCGGTCTTATTCAAAGAAAGAATTCCTCAAACCAGTTGAGACTAGATATGCTAGCTACTATATTTTGTTGGAGAGGATGATGGAGGTCCAAGATGCTCTACAAGCCATGGTTGTTTGTACAGATTGGAAAAGGTGGAATCTGTCGAAGACAAACGAAGGCAAGGAAGTGAGAGAGAGAGTACTTAGTGAAACTTGGTGGGCCACTATCAAGTAAGAAATCTGAAAATTTAAATTGTTTTTGAAATTTTGAATTTGTTACACTTTGTTTTACTTTGTAGTTTGTATTTTATTATTTTAAAAGTTCTAATATTTAATTTGTTGCTTGTAGGTATATTTGCTCTTTCATATCACCAGCTGTGAGGGTAATCCGGTATGCAGATACAGACTCTCCTAACTTGGGAGAGATATATGAGACTTTTGATAGCATGCTTGACCAAATGAAGCAAGCTATTCGTCAAAAGGAACCTGAGTTGAGATTTTATGAGGACCATATTAGGCCTATTGTGACAAAGAGGTGGAACACAATGAATACCCCTCTTCATATGCTTGCCTATGCTCTTAATCCGAAGTGGTATGTACCTAGACCTGGCAGAATGCTTCCTTCTGAGGATGACGAGGTGATAGAGGGGCTTACAGCAGCCCTTCGTAAAATGTATACCGATGAGATAGCAACCATTATTAGAGAGCAGTGGCTTATGTTTGCTGATCTTCAGGGTCCTACATTCAGCAAACCAGAAGCTAGGACAGATAGGGCCACCATTGCACAGAACAACCCCATTGGATGGTGGAAATTTCATGGGAAGGACACACCAGATTTGAAACAACTTGCCATTCGTTTGCTTTCACAGATTGCTAGTTCCTCTGCTGCAGAGAGGAATTGGTCCACCTATGGCTTCATACACTCCATTAAGAGGAATAGGCTTACTTCAAAACGAGCTGAGAAATTAGTTGCAGTTCATAGTGCCTTGAGACTTCAGGACCGTCAGACTACTGAGTATCGGCAAACTCCAGCAGCACGATGGGATGTTGATCCTGAGGACGTTAGACAAATTGATGAGGATGAGGTGCAACCAGGATTGGTCGGGCTACCATTGGATGATCCACTCTTGCCAGAAGATGATAGTGACTCAGATAGTTCTCAATCTTTTGATATTGATAGCCCGAATGAGGCTTAATTTCATAGACTGTTGGAACTTTGAACTTTGAGACTTTTGGATGCATGTTTGAAACATTTGGATATTGATATACCATGGTTTTATTGATGTTTCATATTGCTATGATACATTTTATAATGCTAATGACATTTATGATTTATTATGTTGTTACTTGTTATGCTACTACTCTCACGATTTATTATATTGGTGTGAGCAATTATTAATTTATTGACATATATCTCTCTTTCCCTCTCTCTGTCTATAATATAATAATATATTAATAAATTTTGAAAAAATCATATATATATATATGTATTTTGTATGTCGCCGTCCCCTACCGTCCCCTAAAAATGAGCCCCTAGGAAACATCCCGGAAACGCGTCCCCAGCCGTCCCCCCGTCCCCGTCCCCAAAAGGACCTGGAACACAGAAGTCCTATCTTTTTGTTCTCAGCTGGAAGAGGCACAAGGTTAAGAAAACCAAGAACGTTGCAGCTAAGGATTTTCTGGTTTCGCAGATCATTAACTACAACTAAGCTAACTACTTTAAATCTATCCAATTTCCTCAAGAAAACAGAGCATGAGGAAATGGAGCAGGGATTGACTATCAGACGATAAACGTGTTTAGATTCTCTACTTGAAGGCAAGGTGGCGCATCTATCAGCTCAATCTAGACTAGTTTATTGGGCACAAAACAGATTTAAGAATTTACCAAGACGATCTTATGAAACCCTGTGTGGCATAACACTTGATCAAAATAGTAAAGACTTCACAAAACAGCCTTTATCATCACAATCTCACGAAACCCTATGTGGCATAACCCTTGATTATAATGATAAAGATTCACAAATCAGATTTATCACCGTAATCTTTCGAAACCCTATGTGGCATAACAATTGATCACAATGGTAAAGATGTTCAAACAGATTTATCTAACTATGGGAGGAATTTACCACGCCAATCTTATGGAACCCTATGTGGCATAACACTTGATCAAAGTAGTAAAGACTTCACAAAACGATTTTATCATCACAATCTCACGAAACCCTATGTGGCATAACACTTGATTGAAATGATAAAAGATTCACAAGACAGAAAGAATTCACCATTACAATTGCATGAAACCCTATGTGGCATAACAATTAATTGCAATAGTGAAGACACATGAACAAATACCAAAAGAGCAATATTGAGGGCAAGGTAGGCGCAACATATATTTCTCTCTCAAGCAAAAGTTAATTACAAATGAGCAAAAGCTCTTATTTATATACATCAAGGTGTAGGGAACCCTAAAATCATCTTGAGTCATCTACAGTTCTTGCAATGCATGCAAGTCATGCGCCAAACCCTAATTAAGTAAACTATACAGTCAACTGGGAAACTACCCTCAGTTTAACTAAAACATCTAATCTAAAAATGGACAATTGTGCGAGCATGCACGTCCTTATTGAAAGCAAGTAGTTAACTGGAAGACTACCATCAGTTAACGTAAAAACCCTAAATGAAACTCCAAGTGTGTAAAGCTGATCTTAGAATAGATATGCATGTGATGAAACAACGAGTTAACTTTGAAAGGGTAACGCCAAGTTAACTCCTGTGTGTAATGTCTATCCTGAGAGGTGGAAACTGAAGTCTACTGGTCGTGATCTCGAGCAACCAATCCCTCAACGAGGCTGCCAACTGCATCAGCATCTGAATGTCAGCAACTTGAGCAATCTTGGCAATCTTTGCACACTCAAACTAGCATTTAACTGACTTATAACTTTGGCGGCTCCGTGACTGAAGTGATGGCCATTATCTCTTCTGCGGCTTGATACAAATCGGTCTCAGCTTTTCTAACGAAATCATGAATTAAGACCGATTTGGTCTTGAACTCGGGTGCATCGTGACTAAAAATCCCGCCTGATCGTGAACACGGCTATATTCTCACAACTTTTCTCGAAAAACTAAAATAGGCCTCGCCGAGGCTAAAAATAGCTCTTCAAAGAGTTATTTTCGCTTAAAATCGATGGGCTTTGGTCTAGAAGAAGATTCTAAGACAACCTGCATCGTCGATTTTAAAATTTGACTTACTCGACCATGCAAGGAATTTTCGAGAAAATTAGAGCCTCGAACTAGAGTAAATTTTCCCCGAAAATTCGCAACGGGTTTTCTCGAGGAAGCTATTCTGAATCAACCCAGATGATTTGTTTTGCCAAAAGTCGCCAATTCTTCAAACATGCGAAAGAATTTAAGACGAGAAATAGAAGAATTTAAGACAGAAGAAAGAAGTTTTTTTAGTGCTCTGCTTCTGGTAAAATCGCCATCTTGTCTGAAGTCTGCTGATAATTCTGACTTGTACCTGCAAATAAAATGTTTTGATGTCTTCGCCAATGATTGTTGATGAAGAATTTGCCTTTGGTTTGCTAAAATTCTCCTTTTGGTTGAAGAAAAACAAATTTTGACTTTGAAGATATGAATTGCCTTGAAAAATATGAATCTCCCTTGAAAATACGCCTTGTGAATGAAGAAAAACGAATTTTGCTTGAAAATACGCCTTTGCCTTGAAGAAAAACGAACTTTGCTTGAAAAATATGAATTTCTCTTAAGAAAAATGAATTTCTCTTTAGCTTTGTGAATAATAAATGAAGATGGCGCCATGCTTAAAGAAGATGAAATTCGCATCAATCTGACAACTGCAAGATTTAAAACCTCAGCTGAAAATAGAAGCCTTCTGATTGGACCCCTTTCAGTTACACTGATATTGACTGGAAGTTCAAAAATAAATAATAATAAAATATTTATTATGCAATGGCAAAGGCACCAAAAATAGAAAATCGCCACTCAATGCTAAAATATGCAAAATATTTGAAACTCCAGTTGACAATTGAATGAAGCTTTAGGCTTCACCATTGGACTTCACCGATTCCGAAAAGTCATTGTTTGAGCTCATAGGCGTCCATTTGCTCAAGATATTCCACTTTTTATTAACTTCCTACTTTATAGCTGACAACAAAGTCACGACTGGCCAATTTCGACACTGATTTCCGGATGGCTGAGTGATGCTGAGACTGAGCTGAAGAATTCATCGGATAGCCTACTGAACAAGGAAGAAATGTCTGCTGGGAGACACTATTGCAAAATCCATCATTTAATACCCTGAAAAATTAGGCGCCCCTGATTAAATTCATTTACGGGTTCCAGACTTAACCATTTTCCTAAACTGCCATCTGACACTTCAAACGGCTGCTGACGGCGAACGGCGAACCCTGCTGACAGGAAAACAAGCTCACTGCATGCCTGGAGACATTCTGCATCCAACGGATATATGCACGACATCTGAAAGCTGTGTTAAGGGCCTCAAAAGTAAAAGCACCCCTGGCTCTTGGTTGCATTGGTGTCATTTTGACGAAAATTGAACTTTCATCCAAGTACCCCACTTTGACCTCTGATATCTGGAGCTAGGATGACCCGATTCAAGCACTATCTGTTTTAACGGACAGCCAGAAGGGCCCACAAGAGAAGTCTCTGGAGATGACGAAGCAAGAAAACTGCTTCTAAGACCTCAAAAACTCCATTGCGTATTTTATTTAAAATTACCGCTCCAGACTTGGCCATTTTCCGGATGTCCTCACTCTTCAACATCTCGCCAAAGACCTCGCACGTACGAGCGTTTTCCAAATCCTGAAGGCTGACGGCTAGGCTCATTGAGTAGATAAAATGATTACGCTCAAGTCTCGTGAAGATTTCGAACGCGAACGAGCTCATCTGACAAGCCTAAAGGCTAGGCGCCTCTGGACTGTGGAAATACACTGAAAATGTTTTGTTGGTCCGCCCGTGAAATTACGTGCTTGGTAGAATCTCTTTCACGACCACCCGGAACGTCGGATCGACAAGCAGAATGGTGCGTTGCGGAGCTAGGCTAGAGTATTACTGATGTTAGGAAGACTCTATCTGCAAATTTTTCCATCTGAAGGGTCCTTTAAACCAGCGCCCCTGGGCTGTACTTGCACTGGGAATCAACGGAGAAGCTCAGAAACGTGAAAACTCCATTTTAAGCTGATCTTTGGATGACTGCCACCGGAGTTCTGAAACTCGGATGATTACGTTTGATATCTCATCGGATAAGCAGACTAGTCGACAACAGATTGACTATATCCGTCATTGAAAATGCCAAGATTTACCCCCTCTTTAAGATGGGCGCCCTCAGGGTAGAGGCGCGCTTTTCACTGAAAAGAGCAAATTTCTCACATTTGGAAATTTAGGAATTTCATCTTCTGTTGCTGTTTGCCGGAGTTGTGAGTCTCGGAAAGCTTCGCCGGATAGCTCGACGGATAGCCAGACTGATTCTGAAGAGATTGATTGGATGCTTGAACATTTTAAACAAGATCTTAACCTCCAACAAGCTGGGCGCCCTTGGGCTATACTTGCACTTTCTGATTTTCCCTTTGAAAAATCTTCATAAATTGATCACTGAAAACTCTGTCTCGATCACTGGAATGACCGTATGCAACATGAAATGCCGTCGTGAGATGTTCCTCCATCGTGAAACGCACCATTCTGAGTCTCTGGTTCAGGTTCTGTTTAATATAACTGACTTTGACTGACAAACTATTGACAAAAACTCCATGCTTGATATTGCCCAAAACTGTATTCTACAACATTTTAGCAAGATTTAGACTTTTTAATGCAAAATGCCTTGATGAAGCAAAAAATTTGGTTTGGGTACAACACTTCTTTTTAGGGTTTTGCTTTCGCGCAACGGTTTCTTGAGGTCACTGCTTTGAGAGTTTCAAGTCAATCTTCTGAGAGTCATCCGAGCCAAGTTGATAATCCATGCCTGAATCAGTGCCTAAACATCACAGAAGTGCTCAGAAGGTCCGGGAGACGAAGATTGCCTGTGCTTTGGGCCAATTCTGACACTTCCTACTTTTTAGGGAATTTGCTTTTTTGCTTTTTGCTTTTTCATTTTTGGCATTTTTGGACCAATCTGGGTTCCCTATTTTTTAGGGTTTTTACTTTTTCTATTTTTGGAAATTTCTATTTTTAGATAGTCAACCTTGGTCAACAAGTCAATGTTTCGATTTTTAGAACCAAAATCAGCCAAAAAATTGAAAAATCACTGACAAATCAAAGTAAAAAATCGAAAAATCAAGCAAAAATCAGGAAAAGCAATATAAAAATCTGGAAAAATCAGTTGAAAATCACCCAAAAATCAACCCAAAGGCATGAAATTCATGAGGTAAATTTGCCTAAGTCTGGAGAAATTCGCCCTTGCCACGGACATGAAGGATGGTGAAGAAGTTAGCAAGTCTGCCATAAAATGGCAAGACATTCACAAAGTCCACCATGCCTTGATGAGAGAATGTCAAGCCATCAAGGAAGTCTGCCATACCTTGGATGAGGCAATGGCGAGAAAGTTTTGAAGTCCGTCCGCACATGGCAAGGACCTCTTGAAGTTCGCCCCAGCATGACATAGAGGCAATGAAGTCTGCCCAGCCTTAGATCAAAGATGGCAAGACCTCTTAGAAGTCCGCCCCAGCTTGGAGCAAGGAAAAAATTCAAAATTTGGCTAAGTATGGAAAGAAAGAGGTAAGGAAAGTACACCCAAGTAGAGAGAAATGAGGGATGTCCAAGTGTAGGTCAAGTCCGCCCTTGGCTAGAAAGTGGAAATGTCAAGACACCTCCAAAGTCCGCCATGCCTTGAGAGGGGAATGGAAAGAAGTTTTTGAAGTCCGCCCCACCATGGAAAGAAGTTGAGAAAGTCTGCCTAGCCTAGGAAGAGGGAGAAAATTTGAAATTTGGCTAAGTCTGGAGGTCTATCAGGAAAAGAAATTGAAAATTTGGCTAAGTCTGGAGGTCTATCAGGAAAAGAAATTGAAAATTTGCCTAAGTATGGATGCCTAGAGGGGGGAATTTCATGAAATTTGGCTAAGTGCAAAGGAGAAAATGCATATGGCAGAGAGGTTAGAAAGTCCGCCCCTGGCTAAAGGGATGAAAATTTGTCTAAGTATCATGGAAATTGGCCTAGAAAAAACATCCAAACATGTACTTTGCCTAGAGAAAATCGTCCAAGCAAGAGGAAAATTCGATTTTGACAGAGAAATTGTGCCCGACACAATTTGAAGTTTGCCATGGTAGAAGAAAATGAGGATCTGGCGTAATATTTGTTGGCAAGATGACTAGAAAATCCAACGTGGCTAGACGGAAAATAAAATAACTTGGAAAATAAATATTTAGCCAAGGAAAAATTAAAATAGCCATGGGTTAAAAACAAACAGGTTGGAAATAAATTAAATATTTTAACACTTTGGATAATTTATTTCCAACATTTAGAAATATAAAATGCCTCGGACAAAAGTAAAACTCACTAGAGATGTTACGCCGGAAAAAGAGAAAATTAAAATTCGCCATGAATTAAAACTTCGAAAAAATCGAGTTTAATTTAAATTGGACATTTAATATTTTTTCCAAAATATTGAAAATAAAAGATAAACATCTAGCAAAATCAAAGGGATTTGCCTGTATAAGCTTGCTGTGGATTTTTTTTGAAAAAGAATGGAAACTTGCTTGATTAAAGAGAAGAAAACAAATTGAAATCGAGAGAAAAAGATGCAGTTGCTAAAACAAATAGAATTCTTCAGCATTATAATGAGTTTCAGCAACTCATTTTTCACAGACTCAGCTGAAGAGAAGTTAATCTCTTGAAATTGTAAGAAAGTTGAGACAAGATCAATTCTTCTACAGGCAAAGTCAATTTTCTCAAAGAAAAGAGTAATTTTATGCTGGGGAAGTAATTTTTTTGAGAAGTAAAAGAATTTCTTAGCTAAAGGTCGAACTTCTCAGGAAAGTTGGCGCACTTTGCCATTTGATTTTTGATTGAAATCTCAAAATCTGAATTTTATTTGCAGCCAGAAGATTTTTTTTCTAAGGTTTGAATTTTGGTTGGCTAAACTTATAAATTCTTCTTCTATCTTTTTCATTCTGGCTAAGTTCTGGCAAGATCTTAAGCAAATTTATTTACTTTCAGCTTGCTTTTTCGCAGAGCTTCAATCTTTTAATAAGTTGAAAGTAAAATTTTCAAATAAAAGGCATGGGAATAAATTATATTTTAAAATCTCCGTATTAATGTTAGTGTTTTTACTGCAGGTTAATGACCATGGCAGGAGAACCATCAAAGAAGGTGCCGATGAAGTTCGCCAGTAAAGGGGTATAGCGAGAGTTGAAGATCAATTCAAAATGGAAAAATGTTGCAGACACTGACCTTGGACATGTAGACTTCGTGGAGTTTAAAAAGAGAGTATATTGACATGCTGGATTATCGACACCAATTGCCAGACGGATGGTGAGAAATGGAATTTTCCAAGCAGCTGGATTCCCGCCCGCAATGGACTGTGCCGAGTTGATGGTAGAATGCGCCATCCATTACGATGCTCAGGAAAGACAAATTGTTGCACCTGACGGAAGGATTCTAGCTCACCTTGGCAAAGTGGCAATCCAGGAGGCGTTTGGCATCCCAACACATCACCAGACCATTTATAAGACCAAGGAGGACGCCAAGAGATTATATGATGGCCAATCTGAGTTGTGCGCCACAAATATTAATAAGTCATGGCTGGAGAAGCCTAGACCATCCACAAAGAAAATGCCTAAGTTGCGTCGAACGGACTTTAAGGAGGATTATGGAGATATCATTTTGATGCTGAACAGGATAGCCGACAATCCACAAGGCGCATATTTTGAGACATGGATGTATTATTTTATAGATGAAATCACTTTCGGCGTAAGGATGTTCACCTAGTCTCGAATGATAAGCGACAATCTCCACGAGCAATTAGTCAATCTTGAAAAAACCAAGTCTTTCCACATGAGCTCATATGTCGTCTATTTATTAGCCAGAACGTACAGATGCTCAGGACTTATATGCAAAGGCAAAGTTGGCAATGGCGAGAATGAATTCAAGCCCTATGACTGCTACTCGCAACTTCAACTCAGGGAGAAGTCTCATTTTAGCCGAGCACATGATGCCTTCCTCATGTATATCACAAGAATACTTCAAGGAGGAACTCACCAAAGATGGAGTCGCGGAGCGAAGAGTATGATCAGTAGGTATGGATCCTAGTTTATCCAGTTTCCAAAGTTTACATATGTTAGGATCCGGGGATTCACTCGAAGTCCTTATAAGCTTCCTATCTATCCTACTAATCGGATGATTTTGCTGGAAGTCCTGAGACAACTGGAAGAGTACCAGAACATCCAGAGGCCAAGTAAGAAGGCGACTATTACTTTCCCGTTCTTTATTGGGAATATGTTGGAGTCCTGTCCGTCAGCATAAGCAGCCGAGAGGGCCAAGTTAGAAATTCAATGGTACCCATTCACAGCTTATCGGTCGAGGGCCAATTTTGACCCGCGTCATCACATTCGGACCGTGGATGGGAAAAGATACAAACACAGAGTAGACTTGGAGGACTTCTGGGAAAATGCCGCTGATGAGTACGAAGTCAGAAAGAGGTTATGGTCTGGAGTGCCAATGGATTTGATAAGAGCAACCGAACTTTGCCGAGTGCCTGATCAGTTGCAGGACAATGGAAATTATGTCCAACCAGGTTCGAGGAGAGCTAACCTCTTCCTTCCGTGAAGTGGTCTGAGCTTGAGCATTTAGATTTGGCTACATTGATGAGACCAGTGATTAAGTATTCTCAGTGGTGGGTCGACCATCAGGTCCAAGAGTTAAGGCAAAAAGAATAACGCTCACGTATGATTTGCTGAGCGAGACAGAGTCATACTCCTCCAATGCCGACGCATCCCACAATGATGATTTGGTTGAAATTGCTGAAAAGAGGAAAGAAGTAGTTGCAAGTATAAAGCCTGTCCAGAAAAGACAGAAGATGGAGCCATCTCGTTCTGCGACGTCTAGAAATATTGATGAGTTGGTGGCTACCGCAGACGAATCCTTGGCTGAGATGATGAGACCTTCTGCAGTTTAGGAAAAGAACAATGAGCCGATCCAATTGGATGACGATGAATCCCCATCTCCTACAGGCACAAAAGTGCTTGTTTCGGATAATGAAATGGAAATCCAAAATGATGATTTCAAAGAGGGAATGATTTCCGTCCTCAGAGGAGTTTTGGACATACCAAATGCGGAAAACGCTCAGGAGGAGGATGATACCGAGCAGCCTACCATTCCAGATTGGCTGAAGGAGAGGATGAAAATTCAGGCACCAGTTGAGGTCCAAGAAGAAGACGATACTGCGGATTTCTTGGCGAGGTTGGAACAAGTTGCTACGAAGAAACCTGCCAAGAAGTTTTCCACAATTCAAAGGGACGAAGCCGGCGGCCGTTCCATATAGATTGCAGTACCAATAGTTGATAAAGCACAAGATGAGATCACTCCCCAGGAATACGCCATAACCACTATAGACCTTGGCCCAACAACAAAAGGCCAGGAGGTGGAAGAATTGGATAACTCCGTCTCAACTATCAAGGCGAGATTGGAAAAGGAAGTGGCGAAGAGTACAAAAGGGAGGTCGAGCGCCTGAAGGAGTATATACGGCATCTGACCCAACCACTCAATTAGGGTGATGCAGTAGCTCCTCCTCTTCTCAATTCCTTGCAGGAGATGGCCAAGGATGTAGAAGAAGGGATGGTCACGACCAAGGAGGCCCATGAATGGATGGCAAGCAAGGGCACGAAAGCGGCTTCGTTCATGGAGAGATTGACGCTTGCCTACAGACAGACTTATTCCCTTTCCAGATTGGCTGACATGGTGGAAACTTGGGACAACCTCCCAGATATTCTGGAGAGACTCATTCCATGCCTCAGAGTACTAAAGGGCGTTCCAAAGGAAGAATTGGTCGAGGGAAGGGTAATTGCTGCAGGAGCGGCTTATGATTTTCATCATTGGTTTTCGGCAGTGACAATATGGAACAAGGTTCTGGAAAAGGCAAAGGCAGATGGGCTCAGAGTTGAGGAGCAAGTGAAAGAAATCCAGAGGAAGATTTATATGATAGTTGCAGATGTGTTTGACAGAGAGATTCTCTGGGAAAGCGACATGCTGCTAGAAGGGTTGAAGCATAAGGTTCAGGAAGTTTTCTTCTCTACTACTGGACCAATTTTGAGACAGGATTTCACAAAAGTGGCGAACCTCTTGTCCATCCGAGATGATTTTGTGAGACAGGAAACGGATTGGGAGAACACCTTCGCCAGATGTGCTGAGGATTTGGACAAGCTTGAATTCAGGATAAGCATGCTGCTGCCAGTCACAATGGAGGAAGTCGTCACGATCGTGTCCAGATTCGTCGAGCACAATGCTGCCCAGGAGGATAGAGACGCCTTCCCTTGAAGATAGCTCCAACTGCCACCTCACTGCTTGTTTACTGATGTTATTTTGGGAAACCCTAATTAGGGTTGAGTTGTATTAATCTTGGCCGTTGATGTTGATTTAATCTTGGCCTTTCATTTGATTCTGAAAACTCTATATAAACTTGTGATCTCTCACTTTCATTGGTGTGGAGACAGTGTATGAAATTGTTGCATTAGACTATTTTCGATAATAAAAGCTCTTATGCATGATTTGCTTTGAATCACTTTTATTGTCAAGTAGTGAGCAAGGTTGCATAACTTCTTCTACCATAGATTAGAATTAGATTACAATTAAGTAGAATTTTCTTTGAATGTTTGTTAAGTAAATGCAAGATTTGATTGTATAGATTAAATGGTGAAATATTGCTCATACTTTCTTCAGATGGATGATTTTCATTCGATGTGTAAAGTTAGCCTGAGCTTGTGATTGTGGATGCTTAACTTCGGTCTTTTTCGAGGCATGAAAATTATAATCACACCCTTTGAAGATTGCACCCACTTTGCGTAGTTGTCCCAGGGAGGCGAAACAAAGCGTTGTTATTCATTTCATTTGATCTTTACTGTCTCTTGAATTCCTAAGTGTAGATTAGATCCTCTAAACCCTTATCTTTTTGCCCTTTTTTTTGAGATCCAAACTGAAATCCCAACCGAAGAAGCCTTTAATGATAAATCCGTCTAAGTCCCAAACTTGTGAGAAATTCTTTAACGTAAGTCCCTTTGTGTATTACCAGCATATCACAACACCCATTGAGCTTATCCACATGTCATGACCTGGCGAAAGAAACCTTGGAGTCGCCATATGATCTTCTCGCAATCTTAGCATACGCGGTGACTTTGTTCAAGAGAGGATAGAGTGTCTTTGGACATTTTATTCTGTGTGTTCGGTGGATGATAAAACGTACACCAACACCTACTAAGGACAAATACTGTTTGTTCCACTTGTCAATCTTCCTCTCTATCTTTTCCTTGATCCATAGCCACATTTCCTTCATGTTGGGGTCAACAGCAAATGGTATACCAAGATACCATACTTGTTTTTGTGCCCCTCCCCCTCCTCTCCCCTCCCCACCCCATTGTAGATTGAACCTTTTTAACCAATTAGGGGGATTTTCTTCCCACCCCAACATGCAAGACTTGCGAGAGGAATTTTTTCTCCTGATGCTTTGCAAAATGTGTTTAGCTTGTCCATTATATTATTCATATTTACCTCCTCTAGTTTGACAAATAATGTAGTGTCATGTGCAAATTGAATGTTGATGAGGTCATTATTGTTTGATAAGGTAATGCCTCTGATATTTGGGGAAGATGTATTATCCCTTAATATATAGTGTAGTGCATCAGATGCAATAACAAATAATGCCGAGGCTAGGGGGCACCTCTGCCTTATTGATCTCTCCAAGTCAAATTCCTTAGTGAGGGTCTCATTTAATCCACTTGTGCCATTGCATCTTTAAATAAGGTATTGACCATACTGCAAAAGGTACTGGGGAACCCAAAAGCTTCAAGTGTTCACAATACAAACGACCACTCTACCCTGTCATAGGCTTTTTCAAAGTCTAGGAGGAGCATTGCTGCTCCTTGATTGGTTTGCCTTGCCCATTCCATTGCCTCCCAACTGGTGATGAGATTTTCCAATATGTACCTCCCTTTGATGAAACCTGCTTGTGTGCTGTTGATGAAGGATGGTAAGATGTCTACCAACCTAGAGGCTAAGATCTTAGCTAAGATCTTGTAGGACACATTTAAGAGGGTAATTGGTGTCCATTTTTTGACCAATGTTTTGTCCCCATCCTTCAGGAGTAGTTTGATGATCCCTTAGTTTATATTACTGCCCAATAAACCTTTCTATGGAGCCTCATTGTACACAAGGTATAGGTCATCACAAACCCAGTCTATGAAGGTTTTGTAAAACTTTGTTGGAAGGCCATCAACACCGGAGGTTTTGTCATTTTTCAGAGAAGTGACAGCCTTCCCTATTTCCTCTTTTGAAATTCCCTTACCGAGTTCACTTGCCTCATTTTTCATAATTTTCTTTGGGATGAGCTACTTGATGTATTCCTTGGCCTTGCTGCACTCTTCATTATCACCTTCAGAGGTGAAGAGGCCCTTATAAAACTGGTAGAATTGCCTCCTTATGTCATCCTGGTTGGTCAGAGGGGTCCCTTCTGCCCAGATTTGATCAATTTGCTCTTTTATCTGTTTATCTGTAATGTACTTGAAGAAAAATTGTGCCCTTGTCACCATTATCCAACCAATTCAATTTGGCCCTTATTTTCAACCCTTGAATTCTATTTGCTTGGAGTCTTCTCAAGGAGTTCTTGGCTAAAGTTAGGCTATTGAGTAGTGCCTCATTTTTTGGTTCATCTCGGAGATTGGATTTAGCTTTTAACAATCTTTCTTGCAGTAGGCCTTCCTCCCGCCTTCTGTCCATGGCCCTTTTTTTCCAATTGTCTGGAAGAGGGTCTTCCACCCCTTCACATTTGGGTTCCACCTGTCAATTGCACTCTTCCCTTTATGCATCCACTTATTGATCTCCCTTAGGGAGACAATGGCATCTTTGCAATTCCTATCATTTAATAGCTTGGTATTGAGGAGAAAACCCTCTCCTTTTCCCTTCTCTTTTGCCATGCCAACCTTAAGGAAAAATTTTGCCTTAATGGGGTGGTGATCGGAGAGGGTATAGGGAAGCACTTCTACTTTACGCCCTTCTTTTGCTTGTTCAACAAAGAGAAAATCCTTATTTATTGAAAATCTATCTAGTTTATAGTAAATTCTCCTTCCCCTCTTTTGCGCATTGCACCAAGTGAACCAAATGCTGGTGCAATCCTTCTTTTGACCTTCTACAGGGTCAACTAGGTTTAATTTAGATTTCATCCTTTGCCAAAAATATCTCTCATTGCCTTTCCATTCCAAATTTATACCACCACATTTATCTTCACCCCTTTCAACTAAGTTAAAATCACCCCCAAATATCCAAGGGATGTCGAGAAGCCAATTCCAGAACATGATTTTGTCCCTATATTCATTTGGGGCATAGATGGAACAAATGCCAAAGGTAGCCTCCTTTCTTTTAGTAGTTACCCAAACTGCTCTACTACAAGGGGAGACACCGGATGCAGTAGCATACTACTCCCATTCCTTGGCTAGTAGAATGTTAGCCCCCCCTCTCCCCTTCTCATGATTGGTAACAAACTGTGACGCCTCTCCCCAAATGAACTTTAGGTTGGTCTCTAGAGTGACACCTATTGCTTTTACCTCTTGAAGAAGAACCACATCTTTTTCCTGCCTTTGGTTAAGGAATCTTCTTACCATATGTTTTTTGTTCCGGGACTTGATATGTTTTTCGTGACAGCACCAACACAGAATAAAGTTTCCAACAGATACTCTATCCTCTCTTGATTTGCTGAAGTGACCTCGTTATGTGCATAGTGAAGGTATCATTGACTCTCTTGTAGTGAGATGTGCTCGTTAGGTGCAGCTGCGGACAAGCCTCATGAATCTTGAACTGCTGAGAGCCACACCCAATCGGCTCCTTGTATGATATCCCTCTGTATTTTGTCATACAAGCCAACATGTAGATAATGTATGAGCCCATATAGAATGTTTTCGTTCTCCTCAAACTCCGAAGTTGTTCATGCAAATTATCACTGATCATTACTTCCCAGTCAATAAACTCCTTGCCAGTCGCTCTTATTTCAGCCATTCTACAAAAACAAAAGATAGTCATTAGAAATTTAACTTAGAAAAATAAAATCACATCGGGGCTGCCAGCAGATTTTCGAAAATGAGAAGCTTCAACACTAAATTTCAACTTCAAACCTCAACACCTCCTGCAACAACTTCGAATTCTCAACACTTAGAAGATTTACTTGTAGCAATACACTCTCCAACACTTAGAAGAAATTCGACCCAGGCTTACTTCAGCAACTTCTCAACTTCGAATTTATCCCTCCTCAAGCTCAACTTTGAATTTCTTCACCCTCAATTTTCCTCACACTGCAATCTTCTTCACCTCAAAGCATCAAAGTCGACCTTACTAGCTGATGGAGAAAATAACAAAACTTCACAGCTCATATAGCCAAGTCGAATTCTAGAAGAAGCTAATTTTAGCTGAGTTATTAAAATCCCGATTCCTCTGTTGTAAGAATTCGAATTTCCCTCCTCAGGCAGCTGTAACACTTGGCATCTGGCGTTTGGAATATTTGACCACCTAGATTTTCAAAAAGATTCATCTCCACTGGTCTAGGCGTTCGTCACTTTAGCATTTCAAAATCACCTTCTGAAAATATTAAATTCAATGGCTCCCTTAAGAAATTCGTTTCACTGGCTGAGGCATTCGCTTTGCTATTCAATCCAACTCTAGCTTGGGAAAGATTATTTAAATTTGATCAAAATCATCTAGGCACTCAACTTCAATTTCACCAGCCAAGGCAATTTTGATTTTCAAAAAAATATCTCCATCTTTGCCTTAGAAAATTTTAAATTTTTACTTAGGAAATTTCATCAATCAGGCGCTTATCAAAATCTTGATCTTGAAATCCTTGGCAAGATGTGGAAAATTTTAAAATAAATTCCTTGTCGAAGATATCCAGTACCCAGAAGAAAATTCCCCTCAGAAAATGCCAAATTCATGTGTCTATAGACGAAGGGGTACTTTTAATTTTTGCAATTTATACCTTAGAAAAATACTTCATCATCAAAATTTATCTTCATCCTTATCCTTTTGGCATTTTCCTTGCCTCGTTTTTAGAAAATTTTCCAATGCACCATTTGAAGTTGGGCGCATTTTGACTCCTTCTCTGCTAGTTCATACATGCCTTAGAAAATTTTATCATCCCTTCCCAAGGTTGGGTGTATTTCTCTAGGGGAGGAAAAATTTTTAACACTTAGAAAAAATTTCATCATCAACATGAGCATGGGCGCATATAGGAGGGTCTATAGGAATTTTTTGTACTTAGAAACTTTTCTCCATTTTCCTTCTCAAGGTGGGCGCATTTCTCTAGATGAGGGGGAATTTTCCCACACTTAGAACATTTTTCCATGGCCAACTTCCACTTTGGGTGCATATGAGTGGTCTAGGAGGAATTCAACATTTAGAAACTTTTAAAGTTACCTCCTTCAACAACTTTGGGCGCATATGAGTGGCCTAGGAGGAATTTTTAACACTTAACACATTTCCTAGCCCCATCTCCAACATGGGCGCATTTGGAGTATCAAGGAGGAATTTCAACGCCTTTGGAAGATTCCTCACATGCTTTCCTAGCTTGGGCGCATTTCAGGGGTCAAGGAGGAATTTCAATTTGCCTTAGCCATTTTTCTCACCCTATGTCTCTCCTTGGGCGCATTTGAGGTGTGGAGGTGGAATTTAACAACACTTAGAAACTTTCTCTCATCCTTGAGCTAACTTCATCTTGGGCGTATTTGAGGGGGAGTGAAGGAAGTTCAACATACTTAGAAAATTTCCTAGTTCCATATCCATCAAGGGCGCATCTAGGGTGTCTTGCAGGAATTTTCCAACACTTAGTAACTTTTTCCTTCATGCCTCTTGGAGTTGGGCGCATTTGACAGGGGGGATAGGAATTTTCATGCCTTTGCAATATGCTTTACCCTATCTTCATCCTCTTGGGGGCGCATTTAGCTGGGTGAGGAGGAATTCTTCAAGACTTAGAAAATTTTTCAAACACCTTTCCTTGGTGAGGGCGCATTTGGAGGCTGGAGCAGGAATTTTCAAGACTTAGATAAATTTTCCTTAGCCTCCCTTCAGACTGGGCGCATTCAAGGGGTCTTCAAGGAATTCCTCATACTTAGGCGTTTTTCTCCAAGCCAGTATCTTGAGGGTGCACTTGAGGGGTCATGCAGGAATTTTCCAAGACTTAGCCAATTTTCCAACTTGCTCGCCCTTGTTTTACTATATTTAGTAAGCCTGTGGTTTTCACACTTTTGTAGCTTGAATTGATTTGGAATTTACACCATAGGATCCTCATGATCTAGTTGATTTGTTCACATTGCCATCTTGTGTCGACCTGCTATTTATAGCCTGTTTAAGAAGCGACTTACTATAGATAGTAAGTGCTCAGATTGCCTTCAAACTTTACCAGTGGATTCCTTGAAAGATACTGATCGTAGTGAGATACTTTAGTTTTCAGAGATTCTGGCATTTGACCCCTCATTTTAGGTCCCGAAGCTGGAAACCCTAATCTGACTTACATGTCGATCAAATGATCTCCGTTTGACCCTGTTTCTATTGCATGTTGCCCTGTTTGTGATGCTGAAGTGCTGGGTAGCTGCCAAAGTGGTCCTGCTGAAAATAGTAAGTGTCTGAAAAAGTGACCAATCAGCTATCGAATGTGTTTGCATGTCACATTGCCCGAGAGATCTCACAAAACCCAGAAAAACCCAGCAAACTGGACTGCATGCGAGCACTGGCTAAAAATAGTAAGTTCCTGAAAAGTGATCAACTCTGCCTGTATGTTACCTTGCTGCGTAGCTCTTGAAAAACCCATGATGAATATGCTGACATGCACTGAAAAGTCTAACATGCAAACCCTAAAAATAGCCTCTGAAGACAACTAGAAAAAAGGTCTTGATCTTGGTTTGCATGTTACATCACTGTGAAGCTCCTGAAAAACCCACAAAGAATATCTAGACATGCGTTGAAGACTCCATCATGCAAACCCTAGCCTCTGAAGTCGAGACTGCTGGAAGTTGTCATCTCATCTTGCATGTTATATCATTGCGTAGGTCTCTAAAAACCCAGAAAATCCCAACAAACATGCACTGAAAAAACTTTGCATGCAAACCCTAAAATTGGCCCCTGAAGGTGATACTTGCCCCTGAAGGTGATACTTGCTAAAAATAGAAAGTTGTCAAATCTAGCTCAAATTTTGCAGACAAGCAGTTTGAAGTGCTGCAGTGTCTAGTTTAGACTTTAATTCACTCACTAAATTTGACTTCAAACTGGCCGGAAGATTCAAAACCCTAATTCTACAGACTTAAGCCAAAATTTCAAGTTTAAGCTCAAAGACGGGCACATCCCCGGAAAGGTAGACAACAGAGAGAGACAGAGAGAGAGACAAAACCAAAGCCAAAAGACCAGAATGGAGCAAAAATTAGGGGGGTCCCCATTTTGAATGGGGTGATGTGTGAAAAGGTCACAACAGGACTCTAATCCCCAGACATTCCATGACACACTATTAATGTTCATCAAAAATATATTTTTGGAAGGGCCCTCCTTTCCATTCCTAAAATTGTGAAAACATTTAGGCAATCTGTTCTCGGTTTCTATTCTCTTAGCAGTGGGCACAGGGATGATCCCACTATTTTTCTTTCTTTTTTCCTTGACAATACGAAAACTCCACCTAACCATAGGGATGACAACTCCATTTTCTTTTTTCTTCCTGGATTTCCTAGTTTTTCTCAACAACTCATCCTTATGAATCTTTTCCTCTTCTGTGGTTTCCTTAGTAGTTAACTCCCCTATATGCTTTGAAGACTCCAGACTGGAATGTGTTGCAAAATCATCTAGAGTTGCCACTTTACCAAGCTTAATGTTTGAGTCAATTGACAATTTTCTGGGCTCCAAATCAATTGCCCCAATTTGCGTTTGCTCTATATTGCCCTCTTTGATTTATTTTACTCGTTCATTGCATTGCTATTCAAGTTATTAGTAGAGGAGGCTTCCAAAGGGGTCTCCTCATCTCTTTTGGTAGAAGTGATCGATTGCCCTCTACATTTCTACTAGTAACATGCTGAATGGAGGTGCACTGGTTTTTCCCTTTATATTCATTGACCAATCGTTTGACTCGAGATGGTGATTCAGAGTCACATTTTTAATTTCCAGCCCTTTATCTTTTTCTTGGTTTGCAACAACCCTATCGGGTAATTCTTTTAGCTCCTTTATCTTGTATTTAATTACATATTCTCCGCTTTCAACTTCTTTTTATTTAGGCTTAAGATTTTTTCAAGCGCGCTTTGCTTTATATTTTGTCTAATTTTTTCCATTATCAGTTGTTGCGCGTTCTTTTTACCAGAGCTTTTATTTTCACCCACTTCCTCAATGGGAGAGTGATTATTATTGGCAGGTGGTTTGATATTGTTTTTCTTGGTGGATTTCTTTCATGCCCAAGGTGTGCCTAGGCCTTGAGTTTTCCAATTCTTGGATTAGGCTTTCAAATTGATTAGCAATTTTAACCGCATCAGTATTTAGATTTGTTTGGTTGATCAGCACAGATGGCTCCCGACGACCATTTCATTATTTGGGAATAGGCCTGACTATTCAATCTTCATGCTCTCTCTCTCTCAGAGGAGAGCCGTTCATATGTGAATTAGAAGGCAAATTATTATTGCTGTACTCCATCATGCCGTACTCCGATATTTTTCCGAGGATGATTCGATATCAACCCTACCCCTGGACGGGGTGGTATTACCATTTCTTTTTTGTATTAGAGGGAAATTCCTTCTTACATGCCCTTCCTTTTGTCAAAGATAATAGGCGTTGAGCCCCCTAGAGCTTCTAGGGCACAACTGATTGTTCCATTTTTTAGTTTTATTTCCAGAATTTTCAGAATGTCTATTCTCAGGTAGAGTGATACCAGAGCCCGTGCATCCAAATGGGGGAGTGATGTCTTAGTATCTTCCACCCTGATAATGTTTTCGTAGGGCTCTAACAGAAGTGGTATAAACATCCAAACCCTAGGCGGATCATGCTTTACAACCACTCCATCTCAGGCTTGACAGAGCCAAAACTTCTTCATTTAGGGCTTCAGGCATCCATGCTAGAGTAGGAAACACCGACTTACCAACATGCCAAAATTATTTCCTTGTTACCTCTTCTTGAGATTTCTGGTTTTAAAAAATATTACAAATAAACCATGTTGCACCTTTCTGCAATATGAATAATGCAACCCTAGTTTTTTTCCCAAACATTATGCAGCCATTCATCCATGTATTTTCTAGTCGGGACCTTGGAGATGTCCACAGTTGCAAAGAATATTTCAATTTTTTTCAGCCTATTATCTTCCTCTACAATTGCATTATCTAATTCATCATTCGGAACCAAGACAACTTTTTTGGGGGAGGCTGAAGGGCACTTACCTTGTCCTTCACTTCCCTGTCCTTCGACATCTTCGAAACCCTCCACCAAAAATTTTGCACCCGGCGGCAAGCAGTTTCTCTCCTTTGCAACAATTTCTCTGAAAGATTTTGACTGTAGACTATCCGCATTAATCCCTTCTGGCCCTTTTGACAAGCCATCGAGAGGGTCCATATCCCCCTCCATAATTAAATTAACACCTCTGGACTAAACACACATGCAAGCGGAAAGACAACCAAGCAAAACCCACAAGCCACACATACAAGGCACAAATTGACATGCAAAATGAAGGCAAATTAAGGGGCAATGATGGGCCCGTACCGCCAAGAGCACAATCCAGGGTGGAGGAGGGTTGAGCCTCCTCCACAGCTTCATGTGGAACCCCAACTAGGGCTAGATGCTGACTCCTCCACATGCCTCGCACGCTCCCTCGATACCATCAATTCTTAGTATTTAACAACTAAAACATAAACAATAATACTATCCAAAGATTAAAATGTAGATCTTTAGATTTGTATCAACAATTAATTTTGTCTTGAAGAGACATATAACACTTGAAAGAAAATTAGAAGAATAGATGAAGGTAATTAATTATTGCAAAATATTCAAAGCTATTTGGTGAATTTGAACATTGATGTCACGCAAAGTTGACATGCATCTTCTATTAATTGACTTCTTCCTTGCATGATTGCAACACTTGAATCTTGACTTGAATGGAAATCTTTGCAGCATTAGAAAGCTTCAATTTTGCATTCATTACACACAAAACTTCAAAAGAGTTAACACATTAACTTGATTGGCAATCTTTGTAGTCAAAGGTTGCTTGCAACTATCATTACAATTCATGTGTAAATAACACATATTTATAGTTTTGCCATTGTAGCTCGTTGAAGCTTCAAAAGTAATAAAATTATAAATTTAAAGCAAAGCATTAAAGCTATTTATCTTGATCCCTTCAAATATAATATTAAATTGCAACTTCAATCTTCAAAATTAATATACAATTGTAATTTGAACACATTGTTTCCATTTCTACTTTTCATTTTGGGCTCTCGTAGGAATGAAGGGATTAAATCCTTTGATTTCTCTCTTTATATCTCTCTATTTGATTTTGATCTTGACTTGGGTGATTGGGCAAAATTGGCCACCGCTTTTGCTTTCTTTCTATCATCATACTGCTTGGACAAAACTTGTTAATTTGGCATTAGGTGGAGCTTTGGTCATAAATACCAAAACGGGGAAGTTTTGATTCATTATTGCCAAGTGGAGCATTTTGTTTGCTGCTCTACTTGATAAATTAAATACATGAATTATTAACAAAGATGACAATGCATGCATAAAATATATCTTTATTTGCTCATGAAATTATTATAAAAGAAGACCAAAGATGATCAACTAGGGATCAGAGTCTATCCGACTAGATACATAATGTATTTAAAGGACCCAATGGTTGCCAAGAAGAACACAACCGTCAACCAACCGATGCTTATAACTACCCACAGCCGACAACCAATCAATACAAATAATTAATACCTAGTCAGTTAACCAATATTACCGAAGCACAATAATGGACATTGTACACCGACTACACTTTCTATCGTTAAAGCCAAGTTGTGGGAGGTTTTAATCATGGGTGCAAAGTTGTTGACACCAAAATTGAAACTCATTCTAGGTACTAAGTTGTGGAAGCTTCAATAATTGACGGCAAAAGTGAAACTCATTCTAGGCACCAAGTGGAGCTCTTGGTGGTTGACACCCAAGTAGAAGATTATAAAGTTTGATGCCAAGTTGAGAACATGTAATCTTCATAACAAGTGGGAATTTCTCATGTTTGAGGTTAGGTGGAAGATTTAAAACACGAACACCAAAATGGAACTTTCTAATAATTGACACTAGGTGGAAAGTTTATTTTTTTGACTCCAAGTGGAGACTTTAGATATTGGATGAAAAAAGGTGAAGGATTCATAACTCTAGCACCAAAAGTGGGACTATTTCTTGATTGATACCAAAGTGGATGGTTTGGATAATGGATGCTAAAGTGGAGGATTTAATAACTTGATGCCAAGTTGGGAATTTAATTTATATGCCAAGTTGTGGAAACTTTGAAGATTGACGACAAAGTGTAAGAGTTCATGAGTTAACACAAGGTGGGACTTTTAGAAGATTGATGCCAAGAAGTGGGACTTTTTATTGTTTAACACCAATTGGAGATTTCAAGTGAAATGCCAAAATGTGGGATTTTCACATGGTAATTCCAAGAAGAAAACCCCCTTGAGTCAAAAGTTAAGTGCTTGTGATACTTTTTGATGGAGGTTTGGACCTAACAAGCAAAAAAATGGAGGTTAAGACATTGGTGGGCCATTGGGCAAGTTCCACTGTTTGGCAAGATTGGAGAAATTTTAACCCTTCATCAAATTGGAGGATTTGCAAATGATTTTGCCAAAACCTTTGAACTTCTTTCAAATTTCTTCCATTTCCCATTTTTAAACATTCTGCCTAAAAAAATCCTCTACCCTTGATGAAATTTTCCTCTTCTTTTACTACCATTATTCCTCTCAATTCCATTTTCTTGTGATGAAGCTTGAACTTATTTTGACGTGTTGCCTTTGCCATCTATTGTCATTCTTTGGGAAAAATAGAAAAAGCGAAAAATCAACTTTCAAAAAATAGAAAGTTTGACTTTTGAGCTTCTCTCTTCAATTGGGGAATGAGAAAAAAGACTATTTTGAAAAATTAGAAAATTTGATTTCTAGTAGACACTGGAACTAGTATTACAAGACTCGCCATGACTCATCTAGACTTGGCGATTACCATGTCAAGCAAACGAAACAAAAGCTTGTGGACTCATGACTTGGATACCTAATCAATCTAGTTTGTCTTGCAAGACTTGACGAGTCCTGATGGGTACACTTGATTAGGTCTATGCAAACTAGGAAAAGAGGTATAAAAAAATGAAAATACTTAAATGTAAAAGCATGAAAGTCAAGCACTTTTTGTAGGGTTTGGAGGACTTTTGGAGGATGGTCTAAAGCGATAAGATTATGAAAAGTGGCATGTGGCATGTTGGTCAATGTGGTCTTAAAGGCTTTAACTTGAGTGCTACCCCTAGACCCACAACAGGTGTTGCCTTTGACCCCATTAGGGGTGTTACCCCTAAATTCTTGCTCTAGTTTTAAAAACAAAAAAAAAAAAATGAAAATCTTTTTAGGCAATGTTGGATGGAAGAATTTTTTTTTCTTCTTTTGACTTTTTCCCAATTAAATTCCTAGTAGTAAATTACATTTATGCTTTAATTTCTTGAGCTTTGCAACTTTTGAGACCTCCTTTTTCACATCCTTGTTGCATCTTGTCTTATTTTTTGATATATTATTTTTTTATTAGCAAATGTTGAGTTTTTTCCTTTTTTGATTGCCATTGTAAATGGTTAAAAGTCATAACATTAACATTAAAAAGTTACAATATATAAAGAAGTGCATAAAAGCACTGTAGATATTAATTATCTACCTACTGACAGAAAATATCTAACCTAACAGATAGAAAATATCTAATCTATTAAATACATAACATTGACCATTAATATATATAAGAATATAATTTATTCTAACACCCTCCCTTAATGGTCAATCTGTCAACAACACCAAGTTGCCCCTTGAATTTTACAAATTTATTCGGGCTCAGAGACTTGGTGAGAATGTCTACAGTCTGATCTGCTGTCGGAACATACTGCAGCTGAACTGATCTGTCTTCTACCAGCTTGCAGATGTAATGACAATGAAGCTCGACATGCTTGGTACGTTCATGGAAGATTGGATTTTTGGCCAGTTTGAGCACCCCTTGGTTATCGGTGTACAAGGGAGACGGTCCTGCTTGTGACATGTGCATGTCAGAAAGCATCCTACGAAGCCAAACTGCCTCACATGCTGCTTTAACAGTTCCTCGATATTCAGCTTCTGTTGAGGAAAGAGCCACTGCCTGTTGCTTCTTGCTGGTCCATGTTATAGCACCTGTACCCAAACTGAATACATACCCAGAAGTAGATTTTCTATCATCCACTGAACCTGCCTAATCTGAGTATGTATAACCAATCAGCTTTGGATCCTTGCATCTGCCATACAAAATGCCATAGTTGGAAGTGCCCTTAACATATCTCAGCACTCGCTTCGCTGCAATCCAATGATCAGCTTTAGGAGCTGTCATGAAGCGAGAGATGTAGCTCACTGCAAAACTGATGTCAGGTCTAGTGGCAGTGAGGTAGATGAGACTGCCCACTAGTTGCCTGAATGTCGTTTCATCGACCGGAGGTGAATCAGAGTTGGCTGACAACTTCAGCTCCTTCTCCATGGGTGTGGAGGTAGGTTTGCAATCCTGCATCCGAAATTTGTCAAGCAGACTGCGAGCATACTTAGACTAAGAGATAAAAATACTATCAGTTGTCTGCCAAACCTCAATACCCAAAAAGTAATGGAGAAGCCCCAAATCTGTCATGTCAAAAGTCTGACACAAGTCCTGTTTGATTGCTGCAATCAAATGTGCTGAACTACCAGTAATGATCAAATCGTCAACATAGACAACAATAAATAGAATATCATCACCGGAGTGTTTGACATATAGATTAGTGTCAGAAGGGCTGCGCTGAAAACCATGATCAACCAAGTACTGATCAATCTTGATATACCATGCACGGGGAGCCTGTTTCAGTCCATAGAGCGCTTTCATGAGCCTACACACTTGATGTTCTTTGCCGGCAACTTTGAAACTAGGAGGCTGCGTCATGTAGACTTTTTCCTGCAAATCATCGTTGAGGAAGGCACTCTTGACGTCCATCTGATGAACTGTCCAACCAAATTGGGCTGCAATAGTGAGAAGAAGACGAATGGTGCTCATCTTGGCAGTAGGAGCGAAGGTCTCCTCGTAGTCAATGCCCTCCCGCTGTGTGAATCCCCGAGCAACCAATCTGGCCTTGTACTTATCCAAAGTACCATCTGCATGATACTTGACCTTGTAAACCCATTTGCAGCTGATAAGTTTCTTCCTAGGAGGAAGATCAGAAAGAACCCAGGTGTGATTCTTCAGAAGACTATGATATTCTGTCTGCATAGCCTGTTCCCACTTTGGAATTCCTTTAGCCTCTGAATACGTCTGAGGCTCGTAGATGCTGTGGATGTTGGCCATAAGAGCGAAGTTGACTGTGTGTAGTTGCTTGCTCTTGCTACGAGTTGATCTGCCCTCAATGAGTTCATCATCATGAAGATCGCCGATTGTCTTGGCCCACCACTTAGGCCGACGAATAGAAGTGCCAACATCTGAAACATGAGTAACAGCATCGCCTGGGATGTCTGGAACAAGGTCATCTGGATGTGAGTCCTGAGGAAAATCAGGTGGTGCTATATCATTATCAGTAGACTCCTCATCTTCAGAGTCAGAATGCTCTGAAGCCCTCCCATCATGGGAACCAAGAGGAAGACGAACACCCTCATCAAGAACCTTCATAGGCTGATCCGTAGGACTGGTGGTAGGAACAAATGGACCAGTAGTCTCATCAATCACAACATCACGGCTGAATATGAGACGATCTGTCTCCACATCAACCAACCTGTAAGCTTTGTGATTGTCGCTATAGCCAGTAAACATAAGTGTCTGGCTCTTGGAGTCCAACTTGGCACGTTTGGCATCTGGAATCCATACATGAGCGGTAGAACCGAAGACTTTCAGATGGCCCACCTTAGGCTTACGTCCTGACCAAGCTTCTTCTGGAGTCATCTTCTTAACGGCCTGTGTAGGTGACCGATTCAGGAGGTAGACGGCAGTGTAGACTGCTTCAGCCCAGTATTTCTTAGGTACATTTTTGTACTCGAGCATAGAATGAGCCATTTCAGTAATGGTGCGATTCCTGCGTTCGACGACACCATTCTGCTGAGGGTGGGTGTGGTAAGTTGGTGCTTAATGCCGTGTGCAGCACAAAAAGAAGAGAAGTCAGCTGAACAAAACTCCCCCCCCATTATCTGACCTTAGAGTAACAATCTGAGAACCGGATTCCTTCTCAACTAAGGCTTTAAACTGCTGAAATGTGCTGAACACATCTGATTTATGTTTCAAAAAATACATCCACATTTTGCGACTGAAATCATCAACAAACAATAAAAAGTACTTGGATCCAGTAACAGAAGGAGTATTCATTGGCCCACATACATCAGCGTGAACCAGTTGAAGTACCTTGGAGGCTCGCCAAGAATCACCATCCGAGAAAGGTGTCCGATGCTGCTTGCCAGCTTGACAAGCTCCACAAACTCCATGATGTTGAGTTTGAATCTCAGGTAGACCAGCAACAAGACCCTCCCGAGATAACTGAGAGAGGTAGTAGACATTCAAGTGCCCATAACGCTGATGCCAAAGTTTGCTGATGGTTGTACTTCGGGCAGCCAGAGCGTGCTCTTGAGAATCACCAGAATCAGCAAGTTTGTACAGACCGTGATCCTCAAGTCCCATAGCAATCGTAGTACGAGTCTCCCGATCAACGATGTTGCAAGTGGATGAATTGAAAACAACATCTAACTGGGGAGAATGCCGCATGATCTGACTGACGGAGAGGAGATTATGTTCCATGCCTGGAACATAGTAGACATCGAGAAAGAGCAAATTTCTTCCTCCTGAGTGAATCTGGACAGTGCCCTTACCAGCAACTATGTACTTTCCTCCTCCTCCAAAAATGACAGAATCCGAGAAGGGTTCGAACTTTGTGAACCAATCCCCGATGAGTAAAATGCCGCGATGCCCCTGAGGTACCAGGCAGAAGAATGTACCCAATCTGCAGTTATCTTGGCTATAAACGGTGTGCTTTCGCTCAGCAACATGTGCCTTTTGTTGAGATCCTCCCTGCTTCTTTTGTTCAGAAGCCATCCAAGTGCGACAATCAGCCTTAATGTGACCGTATTTGTGATAATAATTGCACTGAACGTTCTTCTTCTTCTTGCTGTCCTGAGAAGAACCAGAGCCTTTCGGCTGAGAAGATTGAGCCTTCCCTTTGTTCTTAGCAGATGATTTGGCAGAGAACGCTTGCTCTATGGAGGACGAACTGGCACTGCTTCCAAATTGCTATCTCCAACGGTCTTGTTGTAGAAGCTTGTTACACAAGTCTGGAAACTTCAGGTCAACGTTTGTTGAAGTAATATTGAGCGTCTCAATGAAATGCTCGTAAGACTTTGGCAAACTCTTCAGAGTAATGACGACCATGTCCTCTTCCTCCATCTTTCGTCCAATAGCTTCCAGCTGGTCGCGAATCTCCTTGATCTTTGTCAGATGCTCTTGAAGAGTGGTGTGCATCTCGTCCATCATTATGGAAAAAAGCATGTTCTTAAGAAAAAACGCACGACTCTTATCTGACATTTCATGGAGATCCTTCAGGGTTGTCCATACCTCAGCAGCTGTTTTTCTTGACGGCACTTGTGGCAGCTGGTTGTCAGTGACTGAAAGCTTGATGAGCATGACGGCTTCCCGATTGCGTTCATCCCATTTATCTTGATCTTTTCCGGCTACAGTGGGTCGAGTTGAGTGCCCCAAGACGACCTGATCGAGACAACGATATTCAAAGATCTTCAGCATGCGCTGCTTCCAGGTGTTGTAATTCTTCCCATTGAACTTCTGGCTACTTTCGAGCATTATGTTCGTGAGAGATGCCATCATGTACCTTGCGGTCAAACAGGTGAAGGCAAGATAATGCAAAGAAAACAGAAATACAGAAACCCGAACACGGATTTTGAGGTTTTACTAAAAACCCAGAAAAGATAAATAAAACCCAGAAGGATGGAAGAATACCCAGAAAATTTTGACAACGCAAATTTCGAGGCACGGAAAACGAGGTACCCAGAAAAATCTAGTGACAACCCAGTTGAGATCTCGCAAAACCCAAAAGGAATCTGCGATCAGAAAAAAAATTCGACTTCAAACTGAGGCACAAATTTTGAGGTACCCAGAAAAAATGGACAACGACCCAGTTGAGATCTTGGAAAACCCAGAAGGAATCTGAAATAAAAATAATTTTTCGACTTGATCTGAGGGTTCAAAACCCTAGTCGAAATTTTTGGAAACCCTAGGCGGCCATGAAAACCAGATATAATTGCAGAAAACAACTAGAAACCTTACGAAAACGCGGCAAACTAAGTGTAGAACCCTAGGTGACCAGGTTGCAGGAGGAGGCGACCACGCTTTTGCTCGAAAACCATTCAAAATTAGGCAAAACGCGGATTCAGAATTGAGGAAAAAACGCGTGTAAAAAAACGCGTCTAAGCAACAACAAACTGGGAAAAACGCGCGGCCAAAGATGTAAAAGACGCGACTTTAGTCCAGAAACGCGGGGCCAAACACAACACAGAAAATCGCGCCAAGAAAAAACGCCAGAAGTCTTTAATAAAATCGTGTTCTTTAGGGGCAAGAAAAAAGACGCGACTTTCAGATCTAGAAATCGCGGCCAGAAGAAGATGAAAAAACGTTTGCAGGCCAGGAAAAAAACAAAAACGCGCCCAAAAGGGTTTAATCACGCACCCCAAAGGAAAAAATAATCACGCCCAGACGCTAGGAAAAAGTGACGCGATTCTTTCCCAAAACAAAGAGAGCCACGACTTTTTTTCAGAAAGCCCTTGCGTTTTTTAAACATACGCGATTTTTCTGTAAGAGGAAAAAAACGCGATTTTGAGAAAGGCCCAGAAACCCTAGAGACAAAAAAACCCGAATTATAGCAGAGACGCCCACGAATTTTAGGGTTTTTTCTTGTTACTGCTCTGATACCATGTAAATGGTTAAAAGTCTTATCATTAACATTAAAAAGTTACAATATATAAAGAAGTGCATAAAAGCACTATAGATATTAATTATCTACCTACTGATAGAAAATATCTAACCTAACAGATAGAAAATATCTAATCTATTAAATACATAACATTGACCATTAATATATATAAGAATATAATTTATTCTAACAGCCATTGCCTTTTCAACTAGTTTTCTTTCCAAGAACCCTTTTTATTTATCTATGCCAATCTTGTTCATCCACTCTTTTGAAATATTATCCATGACGGTCCAATTGATTAGTGCCAAACTCTATATGTTTCCTTTCGATTGAACAAAACAAGGATATAGGATCTCTGCTTCTGAATCATTTAGATCCTAAGGCGCCTGTTCTGAAGAGTAAACTCTTAGCAAATCTAAGGTCATGCAATTGCTTTCCTTTCGATAGGATCTCTTCTTCCAAATCACTTAGATCCTAAGGTGCCTGTTTTGAAGTGTAAACTCTTAGCAAATTGAAGGTTATGCAGTTGCTTTTTTGTCTACAAGCTTCATACTCATAAATGCAGTCAGCCCAAAAATCTTCAATAGCAGGTTCATGTGAATACTTGTCTTCAAGCCTCTTAGTTAATATACCTTTAGAGTAAAAAATTCTGGTGTTGTGATGAAATTTTGAGAGTAAAATTTGAAATTTCACCACTCATCTTTAACATCAGTAAGAATAAAACACTTGTAATGGCCTATTTTTATAGGAAATTCAACTTCTAACTTGTGCCTTTTCCGGCATTAACTATGAGCCACTAATAGTGGCCTACAATACTCCATCAAAACAACTTGGTCACTTGGATATTGAGGCAACTAGTATGGATAAGAGTTGAAACACATACTTTGATGTCGATGAAGGTAGGAATATGAATAAACTAATCAGCCCACTCATGAATAACCATTTTGGCATTATCTGAAATATGAACATGATTTTGTTTTCCAAATCTCTAATAGTCAACATCAGAAAGGCATCATTCACATTTTTTGTAATGGTTCATACTCTCCCTAAATTCCAACTACAGATTTATTGAAAAGGTGGCCATTTACCTAAACTTTGTCTAATGTGTTGAATGTTGGAGACTGTACCAATGCATATACCATATATCACATAAAAAATGTTAAATGATTTGGTTTTGAAATAAATTGCTGACTATGAATGCAACAACTAATCATAGAGCCCCAATCAATTTACTTTTTCCCTTTGCAGATGGGGTTGACCAAATAGAATGTCCAATTTTTGAAAGTTTGTGCTTCAATTTTCCCTATAACTTTGCTCAACGTTGTGACAATTAAACTGAACTCTTATTTAAGATCATGATGGTATAAGCACTTAGGCAGCTGTGAAGGTATTCTAGATTCAACCATCCATTTTTAGCTATGTGCCACGACATTTCCGGGACGTGGACGGCAGGGGGCGCGTTTCCGGGACGTCCCCTAGGGGTGCATTTTTAGGGGACGGCAGGGGACGGTGATATATATATATATATGTGTGTGTGTGTGTGTGTGTGTGTGTGTGTGAATTTTCAAAATTTATTAATATATTATAGAGAGAGAGGGAAAGAGAGAGATATGTCAATAATTGATAACAACAATATCAATATGTAAATAAATCACAAGAGCAGTAGTATAACAGCAGTCTCAAACATCAATAAAACCATGGTTCAAAAGTAACAAAAACAAGAAAACCCCAATAGTGCAAATCTCTTAGGCAGAGTGCATAACTTCTTAGCCTTGGATGCTGATGCTTCCTAGTTATTCAAAGTACTCTTCACACACAAAGCAAATTACCCTAAAGCTGGATCGAGAAGTATGCTTCCTAACATTGGTAACTAAAAATGCACAGGCATTTTATCCAAAAGAGCTCCGACAAATAGGCATGCAGTTGGGAAACCTCAAATTTCTTAGGCCTATAACATTCTTCAAAGTACTACAATGGCTTCTAGATAGAAAAGCAGGGTGGAAAGCTATTCACACATTGAAGACACACAAGGAATACAGTAACATGCACAAAAAATATACAGTACCATACACACAAAATATATGCAAATCTAACACAAACAGATACAAGTAGAAAATATACAGTAACATACATACAAAATATATGCAAATTTGCATCAAAGAACCATAAAAGCATTAGTTTTTAATGTTATTTTTCCTGCTGAAGTGTCCCTGTCCATTTAGGGATGGCTAGCCGCCCTTGGGACGGCGAGGGACGTCCCCAATGTGCCCCAACCGTCCTGGGGACGGCTAGCTGTCCCCAAACGGACGGGGGGCGTTTCCTGCCATTTTCTGTTGATTTGCTTGGTTTGGGGACAGCAAGGGGATGTCCCCTTTGTGTCCCTCCATCCCGGGGACGACTGGGGACGGAGACGTCCCCTTCTGGGACAGGGGACGCGTCCTCATGTAACATAGATTTTTAGCAATCTCATTTCAGTAGTCCTGCTAGTTAATTTTATATTGTTCTTCACATTGCTCCAAGTCGATCAATTGGGTTTCTTCGAAATTTTGCAACTCAAACACCATATCAAAACTGTCTGCATCCAAGGCCCAAGCTAACATATCGCCCGATTAATCAGATACATGATGTGCCTACTACTTGGCACATAATGTTGAGCACATGTTATTAACAACTCTAGGGATTGAAAAATGACTAAAAACGAAGTTGCTTGGATCCATTTTCTATAACCAACTTGCTGACTGTGTTACTTGCTTTAATTTTTTCTGCAATCTTCAAATCAACAATATTGATGTGATTGCAAGGAGTATTTGTGACGAATTTGTCAATACCATCTTGGGCTCTAGCACACTTCCATGCAACTCCATTACTGATTTTTATTTTTATTTTTTATTTATAGCTTGAATCCTTAAAAAACTTCAAATTGAGAATACTTCTTTGCTGAAATAAAACTGGCAATTTTGAAATTGGAGTGATTAGCAAGATTATACACTGAATGATGTCAAAAAAAGAAAAGAAAAGAAAAGAAAAGAGAAAAAGATTTCAAGTTTGAAGATCATTAATCCTAGCTGCTAACTAAAAAATCTTCATCACAATGTTTGGAATAAAAAACTTGGAGACTTTCGAAAGCCATGAAAATACACCATACCTGCTCATGAATAGTAAAGATGAAATTAATTCTAAATAATAAATGTTAGCTTCTTTATAGACATTCTCTTTCCCTTTTTCTAAACTTCATGCAGTGTTTCTTTTCATTATCAAATTTGATTTATTTTATTTCAAAAAATAGTAATTATTGATTAATAATAATATCAAGCAATAATTAATATTTAATAAAATAAATAAATAATAGAAAGAGGTGCACTTTGGAAGCCTTGCTTACAATTTAAAAAAAATAGTTGATATAAGAAAGTGCACCAAGGACATGTATACTTTTCTTGTCCTCACCAATGTTGTATGCTATGTCACAAGGTTTGAGTTCAAATTCATGTTCAACAACAATAAAATTCAGATGAAGTTCAACAAGAAAAAAAAATAAAAAATCGTGATTAAATTTGCCTTGTATGAATGTAAATAATAAAATATAAATATATTTAAAATTTTAATTTAAATATTATAAATACTAAATATATTCAATTTAATATATTAATAATTAATCATCTAAATTAAATATTTTAAAATATTAAATAATAGTAAATAATCAACACAATAATCACAATTTAGAAAATTATATTCTTTAACAATTTTAATAATCCTCAAAGCATTATTATTAATAATAGAAACTTATTCAAATACTAATATATTCAGTTTAATATATATTCCCCTAGTTCATTTATCACACAGATTCGGATATAAAGAAGGGGTGGGGGCAGATAAAGCAACTTCTTTGAGGTCGAGTATGTATGACTGACAAGGAGATCGGCGAAAACCTTATTCAATTTGAGTTTTCAAATAGCCAAGCTGAGCCCTAATCGTCTCCTAAGGAGGGGAGGGGAACAAACAAACGAGCATTTGGTTGTCTACCACAATCAACCAAGTTTTCTCATTTGCCGCCCCACTTGGCATGCATGAGGAGCAGAGCTAGAATGACAACCCTTCAAACACGTGCCAGGCACAAGTCTCAGAAAAGACTTTATTACATTCACAAAATGACTCAGAGTGGTGATAGTCTACAACCCACAATTCATTCCCAACGGGGTAAAGCTGCTTCTTGGAACAATATTTACTGTTAGAATTGGGAACCCTGTCCATACAAATCCAGTCACTTGTAGATTTATCGTACGTTAGAAGCCTTCAGTAGGGTTCTACGTTGGACCATTTTACCATATACAATTCATTTTTCAAGATGACAATTGTGTAGCGTTTGATGTCCTACGACAAGAACTTGGGAATGACGGTCCAACAGTTGGTCGTAGGATCGAACCTCTAGGTGAGGGAAAATTTGCAACATAAATAGTGAATGAAGCTCGTGTTTTTTGATCCGAGAAAATTCGTTGAAAACACATTATTAAAATACATGTTTAATTAGAAAAAATCTAACCCATTTACTGTACAAATTTTAAGTCGAATTGAAACAAATTTTTTTAGGTTTTTTTTTTTAAATTTATCAGATTTTGAATTTCTTGTATCATATTCGCCGAACTCTATGACATAGGTTGTATGTATAGAGGTAGACACCTCTATAAGGCACACTTTACGAAGTGCGGCCATTATTGTTCAAAAAAGTTGTTTCCTTTTAAAATTTGTGCTGATTGTATATCAGCTTTACTTCTTGCCCCTGGCTGTTGTTCAAAATTTTGAACATTTCAATTTTAATAATTAATAATATGAAAAAAGTTTTTTTTTTTAAGGTTTTTGATTTTTAGACAACAATAATAATTTTAAAAGGAATTAATTATTAATTATTTAAATTAAAATGCAATTACAAAAATTACTAATAATGATTAAATAATAAACTATTAATTAAAAATTAGTATCATTAACAATAATTTAATTTAAATTATTAACCAATAATCAATAATAAATTATCAATTATTTAATTAATAATTGTAGTTAAGATTGACAAACAAATTAGTAATTTTTGCCAACTTAATATTTTTTTTGGGTTTTGACACAACAATTTGGTTTTGCCAAAAAACTACTTTTTGGACAACACAATTTGGGATTTAGATGAAAAATAACTCAACTTCGACATTGACACACAAATGATTGATTTAATGATGACAAAGGAGTTTCTTGTAACACAATTGAGTTTCAAATTGGGTACAATAGAGGGTTGTGAATGCGAGATTTGGAAATTTCAACAACACGTGCCCCATGGTGGGTATTGAAAACTGCTAGTGTTTTAATTTGTCACTTTCATGACAAAAAATAAAATAAAATAGTGGATGGAGAAATCCTCTCTTCATATTTGCAAGAGAATCTTCTTGATTAAATCTAAAACAATAAAAAAGATTGTTACTATAAACGTTGCAAACTTTTTTTTAGGGTTTTGCATAGAGATGAAATAACTAAAGCAAATTTAACCTATCTATTTCTAATCTCAAAGGTTAGAGCACAAGACCTGAATCTCAATAGTGAATTTTCACAATATTTGAGTGCTAAAACTTAAATGATAACTATACAAATATTAAAATAAGGATTTTTGGAATCATATCAGTAATTAATTTGATCTTGAAGAGACATTTAACACTTGAAAACAACAATGACTTAAGATGAAGGCAATTAATTATTACAAAATATTTGAAGCTATTTTGTAAATTTGAACATTAATGTCACATAAAGTTAACATAGATCTTATATTAATTGCACAATTACAACAATTGAATCTTGACTTCAATGAAAATCTTGGCAATGTAAGCAAGCTTCAACTTTGCACTCATTACACATGGAAGACTTAACACATCTACTTGATTTTAAATTTGAGTGACAATCTTTGAAACATAAGTCTGCCATCAATTATCGTTACAATTCATGTGTAAATGACACATATTTATAGTTTTTCAATTCTAGCTTCTTGAAGTTTCAAAAATAATAAATTTAAAGCAAAGCTTTAAAACTACTATCTTCATGCTTTAGGAAATAATATTAAATCACAACTTCAATCTTTAAAAATATTATAAAATTACAATTTCAACACATTGTTTCCATTTAAACTTCTCATCTTGGCTGCTGACAAGAATAAAGGGCTCAAATCCTTCGATGTTTTTCTTTAAATCACTTTATTTGATCTCAATATTTACTTGGGCGATTGGGGAAACTTGGGCAAACTTCGGGACCATTTTTGCTTTCTTTCTATCTTCATTTTGTTTGGAAAAACTTGCCAATTTGGCATCAGGTCGAGCATTTAGTCATAATTGCCAAAAAGTGGAAGTTTTAATTCATTAACACAAAATGGAACTTTTTTGTCATTAATGCCAAGGTGTGGGAGGTTTTAATCATGGGTGCCAAGTTGCGGAAGCTTCAATAATTGACGAAAAAAGTGAAGCTTCTAGTTGCTAAGTGGACCTCTTGGAGATTGATGCCCAAGTGGAAGATTATAAAGTTTGGTGCCAAGTGGAGAAGTTTAAATCTTAACACTAGATGGGAATTTCTCATGTTTGACACTTGGTGGAAAGTTTATTACTTGATGCCAAGTGGAGAATTTGGATATTGGACACGAAAAATTGGGATTATTTCTTGACTAACACCAAAGTGGAGTTAATAACTTGATGCCAAGTGGGGGATTTGATAGTTATATGGCAAGAAGTCTAAACTTTGAAGACAGATGCAAAAGTGGAAGAATTCACGACTTAATAGTTAATATCAATTAGGACTTTTAGAAGACTAACACCAAGAAGTGGAACCTTGTAATGTCTGATGCTAGGTGGAGAGTTTGAGTCATTGACACCAAAAAATGGGAATTTTACATGGCAATGCTAAGTAGAAAACTCACTCAAGTCAAATTTAGGGGTGTGGGATGCCTTGTGGTGGGGTTTTAGACATTGGCAAGCGATTGGACAATTTACACTACTTGGCAAGTAGTGGAGAAATCTCCACCCTTCACCAAATTGAAAGATTTTTTTTATTCATTTAGTCAAAACTTTGAGCTTTAACTTTCTTCAATTTTTCCATTTTTGAAGACTTTGCCAAAAAACCTCTACCCTTGATGAACTTTACCTCTTCTTTTATTGTCATTCTTCCTCTAAATTCCTTTTTCTCGTGATAAAACTTGGACTTGTTTTGACAACCTCCTATCGTTGCCATCTACTACCATTGTCAAAAAAATGAAGAAAAAGCAAAAACTAACATTCTAAAAATAGGAAGTTTGATTTTCAAGAATCGAAAGGTGCAGAGTGAGGACTATATTTATGTAGTGGTGGATAGAGTCACTAAGTATGCTTATTTTTTTAGATTATAAAGCACCATAGGTTGCTAGTTTATTTTTCAAAGAAGTGTTTAGGGTCAATGAGTTGCTTAAAAATATAATGAGTGATGAAGATAATAGGTTCCTAAATATGTTTTGGTAGGAGCTTTTTTCTTTGATAAGAGTTGAACTTACCCCTAGCACTAGCTACCACCCCAAAATAGATGAGGAAATTGAAGTTGTTTACAAATGGGTGGAAGGCTACTTGAAGAACTATGTTGTTAGCCATCAAAAGGCATGGATCAATTGACTCTACCTAGGAGAACATTGTTATAACGCTACTTATCACATGTCTATTGGTATGATACCATTTATGGCTTTGTATAGTTATGAGGCTCAAACTTATGTTGACCTTGTTATTTCTAATAGCAAGGTTCTAGAAGCCAAAGATTGGTTCAACAAAGTCAGGATATCTTAAAATATTTTAAGGATGCTTAGAATTAATAGCAGGGAAACTCGGGGACGTGTCCCCTGTCCGAAATGAGCTGTCCCCGTCCTCGGGACGTCCCGGGTACAAGCGAATGGTTGGGGGACAGTCCCCCCAAGTTTCCTTTTTTTTGAAAATGTGCAAGAAACGGTTCGGAAACAGGGGGATGGGTGGGAGAAAAAAGGGGGATGGATGACCGTCCCGGAGATGACTAGAGGATGCCTAGAAGTCCCCTGACTATCCCAAGGATGACTAGCCATCCCCTGTGTTTCAACAAAATTTTAAAATTAAAAAAAACACATTTCAATGAAAAAAAAAAGCCCTCAATTCGTGGCCTATGTGGGCCTCCACCTTCCATGTTGCGCTTATGGCCTAGGCAAAGGTCAAATGAACAAACATCAACCACTCAGCCAATCAATGTACATAATGGAAGCAAGACACACACATGTTAATAATGTTAACACTGGTATTCTTCATTAATTCTGAAAAAAGTGATTACATCAAATATTTTTGAAAATTTACATGAGCCACCACTTTTCTATGCTTGTTCCAATTATAGAGACACTCCTTCTCTGAGCTCTACTCTCAATTATAACAACAATACTCATTCAACATATATCTTGACTTAAGGACTCTGATTGCTATTTGACCTGGCCCTCCAAAAGCAAGTTCTAAAGCCCTCATCTTACATTTGGACTAGTGTGTTAAAGCAGGAAAGAAACTGATGGGGGAGATGAAACAAATCATCTTCAGGATGTTATAATTAGAAAACCATTCACTGTAACTGGGAAACATTTACTTGCATGTTCATAATTCAATTCAAAGTATCTACAAGCTGCCGAAAGTACTAATAATGAAAGATCCCCAACCCAAATCTGATATGAGTTTCTGAGTTTTGTCTTTTCAAAGTCTTTGACTAGCGAATAGGTAGGTTTTTGTTTTTGTTTTTGTTTTGTCTTTGTGTTTTTTCTGATTTTTTTGTGAGTTTTGAGTTTTACCAAATATGAATGCGATTTGCTTTTGAGATACAAAGGAATTAAAGTGAAATAAACTTCTAGTTTTTCTGATTTCAAACAGCCATGCATAAAATTGTAAAATTAAAAATTTAGGAACATCATTCATCAACTAGTCATACCCGGAGTCCAATGCTAACTTGCAATTGAATTTATTGATGAAATTCCAGTGAAATATAGGACTACAAATCAGATCTACTCCTCCAATACTCTGTCCAAACCCTAGCAGCAACATAGATGGTAGGGCTGCCCTTGAGGATGGAACGACTAGCAAAATCAGTCACCAAAATCCATAAATCTGCTCTCCAAATTGATAAATCTGACCTCCAAAACCCTAGCTGCTTGCTGCCAGCAAGTAGAATGCAGATATGTGATAGTATTGGCCTGGGAGAGGTTCGATCTATCAATGGCAGCCTTTGATCTGAAGAAGTATGATGATATAACATTGCTGCAAACTCAGATCTGAAAAATAACTACCTAAAACTCCTCCAATGAAGCTCAAACGAAGACCCAACGTAGGCCTTCCTCAAAGGTGAACTGGGTTCTCATCCAATTCACGATAGCCTTTGAGAGTTTTCGTTCCCAGAAGGCTGAAACAATGCTGAAACCCTTCTCCAGAGCTCAAACTTGCAAAGTGTTTTGTAAAAATGAGAGTAGAATGTTCAAAAAAGAGCCCAACACTTTGCTTTATAACCTCTCATGGACCTTTTTTAATAAAAGTCAATAAAATAATTTTCTTGAGGGTCTTTCCTCATCCAAAGAAAAGGGCCACTTTTTAAAAACAAATTGAGTTGCGAGGATGGGGGCACTTTTCACTATTCACCTTATGATTTTTAGTTACTATTCACTTTTTACTATTCTATTAAGGCAAACCTTAATATTTTCACTGTAACCCTGGATTCATCAACTAAACTCCAAACTGAAAAGCTCATAAGGCTCCCAGCTAAACTCCACAGCTCTCGGTTGGTCCCCTAACCATTTTGCTGACCTACGAGAACCCTAATAGTAGGCCAACCACCGCTATAGTCTGAGCTACCTAAGGAAGGGACATTATAGTCCTCCCTTCTCGGAGATTGTTTTCCCTCAAACAATCTGCACCTGCATGCCAAAACCAAATACTGGGATCCCATATCCACCTCAAGAATGTTGCTCCGCCAATCCGTTGTGCTACTTTGATATCAACATGACTATGCCTAGAGTTGTGAAGCAACTCCTTATGATCCATAAGAAACAATGCACCAATCATGTGAATGCCATAATCCTAAACCATCCTACGTGCATAATCAATCAAGTCAATCTGCCATGTGCTGCTATTGTAAATGAGAACATCATCTATCCAACTGAGAACCTCACTCCAGCAGAAACTACAGGTACCTCTAATGTTAAAGGATGATGGGAGCTCATCATTAGGCCAACCTCTAACAAAGAAAGAATGATCCCAATCTTTCCAAATTCCCCAACCAGCTGCTGTCCTAAAGGACCAAATTAAAGTCTTTGTGATCAATAGTATAAAACAACCATCTATCACCATTGTGAGAACTCTAACCCAATGAACTATGGCTGAAAATTCCATGCTCAAAAATGTAGAGCAACCCTCTATCCTTATGTTGTAACTCAAAACCCAAAGGTTCGAATATGAAGTACTATTGTCCTCTACATGCTCCATGATGTCTTCTTCATTTACCAAATATACTCTCCAAATGTGATCAAGGAATGATATTGTTATGAAACAAAGGCACAATGTCAAACCTTGCATGCAATGTGGTTCTTCAATTCTTATCACATATTCTTGCATAACAACAAGATGAATGAAACCATGTACAGATGGGAGATGGCTGGTCACCAACATGAAACCCACCTTAAATTTGTACCTTCCATGTTTGCCTTCATAGATGCTATCATAGCTTGCTGTCCCAAGGTGTGTGACATACTTAAAACTCCTCTCATGAGTTGTCAAACTTCCCACCTCAAGGCTGCCATTATAAATCAGACCAACAATTATAGTGAAGTCAATGATGTCTGTATACCCATGCATAAAAAAGAAACCCATCTCATACACCTTACCTATCAAGTGATCGTGTCTCCACACACTCCAATCCAACCCAAAAACTAATGTAGACCTAGATAAACCTGAATATACAATGTATAACCATGTAGGACAGCCATGTGTCAACCATGAATCCATGAAAATTATGTCACAACCCAACCAATAAACAGCTGCATAAGCATATGAAATAGGTGATAAATCCATAGTTGTATTGTAGTTGTCTCCATTAATACCCAAAGTCAAATCAGGAGTGGCTGATCCATTGAACATATCACCCGTAAAATCACAATACACCTTAATGAAATTGTCAACATCAACTGAAAACTCAAAATTTTGGATGTTAGATAGCTTTTGCTTTTCATCATCCGTGGAGTCGTGTGAATCAAAATCCTGTTGAAGATGAAGTTTGGCTTTATGAGCCATCAACTTGGCTTGCCTTGCCCTCTCTAGCCAATCATCATTCAACATTTGGGACTGAGTCATCCGCTGCTCCAAAGTGTCTAAACCCAGTCCTAACATGAGATATATCATGTGACTTATCATGACCAAAGCATGTATCATGTGTACCCACCATATTAGAATTATCATGACTCATTTCCCTATGATTAGAAGCACCAAAATCATGAAAAAGGGAGGATGAATCACTGCTGTTATAAATCAGTGAATTAGGACTGAATTGTTTCCTTGTATCCATACCTTTGGAGTCATCAAAGTTAGAGAAAACTAACATGCTCTTCGCTGCCCCATTTTTAGTCTCATATTCAAGTACCTTAAGTGCAATGTGTTTACCCATATGAGTAAACTCTAACACCATCTTGTTAAGTCTTGGAAAAACCTTCCAAGAGACTTCAACCATTGCACACCAAGTACCACTTCCGACTCCACCAATACCTACAACAAAATAGTCATATGTGAAAGAATAATTATCCAATTCAATGGATAATCGTTGTATCCTCCTTGTGCAACTTGTTTTGGAACCATCCGCTAGCATGACTTGGAATCCTTCAAACTCTTCAGCTTCTTGTCCCATATCGGCTACAAAGCCCTCATTGATGAAACTATGAGTAGCACCACTATCTACCATGCATAACACCCGTTGTTCCTTGACAATTCCTTCCCATACGAAAGAGTGATATCTAGGAACACCAAAAAGAGTAGCAATAGTGCCATGTGCAACATTAGGTGTATCAAATTGCATAAACTCATTCTTCAAACAAGAGTCATCATCAAAATTGTCATGTATCATACTTGCCTTTTGTAGTCCATCAATAGTAGGAATGGTACCACTACTTTCTTCATAACTATTAGTGGCAATGTTATTAGAAAAGTGGAGTATATCAGTACTGTTCCCAAACTAAAGATTAAGATTGATTTCAATCTTTATTTCATTGGCTATGAGATCTTCCTTTGCTTGTTCAACTTGTATGCATTCCTTCCTTGGAAGAAACATGGATCTAAAATAATTTTCCCTCTGCTGTCCTGTTTGTTCCCTGTATTTGCAGCGATCTCTAATTTCTTGCAATTGCTGTTATGCTTGGGCAGCAAGTGCTTTAGCCTTTGATGCTCTTTGACTCCACTTATTGCACATGTCTAGTGTCTTTCCCACATCACCCATGTTATGATACAAAGAATCAGACCTTAGGTGGCTTATTTCTTCATCAATAGGAGTCATTAGGCTGCTGTTACCATTATGAGTGAAGACTCCAACATATGTGCCGAAATTTCTATAGGCCCACCATCTGAAAGAGCTTTAAGCACAATTTTCTTACCATCAGCCATAAACTCCCAACTCCATTTTGTTGATGTCTTGGACAAACCAAACATTATCAAAATGCAAGATCTTTTTAGTAAGCAACCTCTTAGTCTCTTTGTTCAACTTTTTAAAACAAAATGCTTCATAAGATCTTAACAACTGTCCTTTCATTGTAGAAGATGCACGAATAACCGAAATGGATTCAAATATATTCCATTGCACATACATGGACATATCACTTGTGGCTGACCCAACAAGTGTGTATGTATTATCATCATTGTTTTGAGCCTTCAAGGGGCTCTCTAAAAGAGGGAAGTCCTAAACTTTGTAATGCAAACTAGACCAAACTGAAACTCCTGCATCATACCTCCTTTCTTCATCACACAACTCAACATGCTCTTCTTGTGGGCTTAACTCAAGAAGCTCTTCACTTGTATGCCCATCATCCACACATTCTTCCCTTGGAAGAAATAAGGACGTAATGTATGATTCTCTTTGTCTTCTTGCATTATCAAGCTGATTGCATCTTTCCTTCACCTCATGCAAGTGCTGTCTTGCTTGGGCAGTAAGCATTTTGGCCTTCTTAGCTCTTAGTGACCACCCATCACACAACCCTTGTGTCCTTATAACATCTTCCATAGTGTGGTGAATAAAATCAGGACTTTTGTGGTTTGAATCCACAATATATACCTCATGTGTAACACTGCCAACTTGAGTATCATCATAGGAGGACTCAACAACATCATTACCTTCATGTGAAATGCATGCTACTACATGACTGGAACTGTTGTTGCCAAAATCAGAATAGGTGTCAAACCTTGGTGTTATGTTTTCAACACCTCTAATGGGATGACCCATGATTGTAAGCCCTTCCACTTTGTGATCAACATGATGACTAAATGGTGTGCTATGTATCTCCCTTTGATCCAAAGTTATTTCTTCGTTAGGACTCCCACATGATGACTGATTTTCGCATTCATTGTGATCACTTGTAGGCTGCAAACTACAAACAAGTGTTTCTTCTTTTCCTTGGTCTTGCACATTAAACTCTTCAGCTTTTCCAGTGGCTTCTTTACTATCTTTTGATATTTCTTTCTTCTTTTGCTATTGATATGGACTTGAAAACTTCAAATCATCCTCATCCTCATCCGGTATTCCCAAGAATTGTGTGAAAGAAAACATGTCTTGTATCTTTTGAGGAAGAGAGCGATACTTGTCATAGCTGGCCATAATTGCTTTATTTGTTGATGAAGCATGAGAACTCTTAGCTGCTCTTGTAGATGGATATGAACCAGCAGTGTGTCTAATTTTCCTCGAAAGGGAATCCCCAAAATGCTGCAATTTACGAATGATCTTGTGTTGTGTCTGTTCAAATTCTTTCCATGCTTGTTTATTGCTAAACAACCCTGCCATGATGACCTATCTCGCTGTCGAAACTAGAAACCAATCCACTGTAGTATACACAACTTGAATTCACCCAACAGGCTGGAAGAGTCTAGGCTTTGATACCACTGAAAGATCCCCAACCCAAATCTGATCTGAGTTTCTGAGTTTTGTCTTTTCAAAGTCTTTGACCAGCAAATAGGTAGGTTTTTGTTTTTGTTTTGTCTTTGTGTTTTTTCTGATTTTTTTGTGACTTTTGAGTTTTACCAAATATGAATGCAATTTGCTCTTGAGATACAAAGGAATTAAAGTGAAATAAACTTCTAGTTTTTCTGATTTCAAACAGCCATGCATAAAATTGTAAAATTAAAAATTTAGGAACACCATTCATCAACTAGTCATACCTAGAGTCCAATGCTAACTTACAATTGAATTTTATTGATGAAATTCCAGTGAAATATAGGACTACAAGTCAGATCTACTCCTCCAATACTTTGTCCAAACCCTAGCAGCAACATAGATGGTAGGGCTGCCGTTGAGGATGGAACAACTAGCAAAACCAGTTACCAAAATCCATAAATCTGCTCTCCAAATTGATAAATCTGACCTCCAAAACCCTAGCTGCTTGCTACCAGCAAGTAGAATGCAAATATGTGATAGTATTAGCCTGGGAGAGGTTCGATCTATCAATGGCAGCCTCTGATCTGAAGAAGTATGATGATATAACACTGCTACAAACTCAGATCTAAAAAATAACTACCTGAAACTCCTCCAATGAAGCCCAAACGAAGACCCAAGGTAGGCCCTCCTCAAAGGTGAACTGGGTTCTTGTCCAATTCACGATAGCCTTTGAGAGTTTTCGTTCCCAGAAGGTTGAAGCAATGCTGAAACCCTTCTCCAGAGGTCAAACCTGCAAAATGTTGTAAAAGTGAGAGTAGAATGCTCAAAAAAGAGCCCAACACTTTGCTTTATAACCTGTCATGGACTTTTTTTAATAGAAGTCAATCAAATAATTTTTTTGAGGGTCTTTCCTCATCCAAAGAAAAGGGCCACTTTTTAAAAACAAATTGAGTTGCTAGGATGGGGCCACTTTTCACTATTCACCTTATGATTTTTAGTTACTATTCACTTTTTACTATTCCATTAAAGCAAACCTTAATATTTTCACTTTAACCCTGGATTCATCAACTGAACTCCAAACTGAAAAGTTCATAAGACTCCCAGCTAAACTCCACAACCCTCGGTTGGTCCTCTAACCATTATGTTGACCTATGGGAACCCTAATAGTAGGCCAACCACCGTTATAGTCTGAGCTGCCTAAGGAAGGGACATTACAAATAATCATCATATTTCCTGTTTCCTTATGCAGCATCTTTGTTCTCTTTTGCTTCACCTTTGTATCTGTCGTCAATTTTAACTGCATCCAACAACTTACAATCTTTTTCAATGAGTATTGAGACTTTATAACTATTATTATCTTAAGCTATCAAGTTGCCTTAATAGCTGTTGATCAAGAATTGATTAGAAATCTTATGAATTCTTATTATTTTGGAAGGCATTAAAAGCCTCTGTGGACCAAATGGCAGCAATGTAGCCTTTGGGCATTTTGATATAAGTTTATAAATTATAACTTGGAGGTTGTATCATGTATGTTAATTTTGAATTTTGAATGCGTATTGAGTATTGTACTATTGACAAAGAATGTTGAACACAAATGTTATATGTTAAGGTTCTATAATGTATATTATGCATGCTTTATCCATGTTTTCATATGAATATTTAACATTTCCCTATATAATTTAAATTTTCCCTATATTTTATATAGCCGTCCCCCTAGCCGTCTCCAAATTTGGCCTCAAAAATCTGAAACTTGGGGACTCGTCTCGCCGTCCCTTGTCGTCTCCGTCCTGGAAACTTGGGGTAACACAATAGAAATTATATGCATATCAGCACCATATTGAGTGTACTTTTGAGATTGGTGGAATGGTCTTCTTGAGATTGCAACCATACATGCAGACCTCTTTTAAGATTAGTGGAATAGAGAAGCTTAAACCTTGTTTCTGTAGATTGTAGAGAATCAAGTAGAGGATTGGGGAAGTTGCTTATGAGTTAGAGCTACCCAAGAAGAGTAAAACTCATTGTGTTTAATTTTTTTTGTCTCAAGAAGGCACTTGGGCATCATGTCATTGCTTCAGTTGAGCTACCGCCCTTGGATGAGAAGCAAAATTGATTTTGATTCCTAAAAAAATTGTTGACACTAGGGAATGGAAATTAAGAAACATGAACATAAAATAGTATTTGGTTTCTTTGGAAGAATGTTCCAGTTGAGAACACTTGGGAAGGAGAGCATATTTTCGAGCATCCCAATTTGCAATTGCTTATGGACACACAATTTTTGGGAGAGAGGATTGTCATGACCCCTTCTCTAGTGTAAAATTATTGGAAGCCCTTAGCTTATATTTCTCATTTTTTCCCATAGGCCAATGAGGTGGTGAAAAAAATTAAATAATTAAATTTAATTTGTTGAAAAGTAACCTTACATTTTTATTCAAAAAGACAACTTATATTTAATTATTTAAAAAAGGGGGGTTGTTATAACTGAATTATAAAGTGTCATTGGGTCCAAGGTCCTAAAAATGAGTGTTAAAAATGACACTTTAATATTTCATAACATTGATGGAATAATAAAATAAAAGAATATAATATTATATTATTTTGCCTCAAGAAAGTTATAAAAAGAGGATTGTTTTAGAAAAAAAGGTCTTGTTCATTTTATTAATTTCATTTCTAGAGAATGAATATGAGTTCTTTTATTGTTTGAGGGAAAAAAGACCCTTTGGCAAGATGGTTTCAAGGACGAAGATCCTCCTAGCCACTAGAGTTATTTCACATAGGGATCGCCATTGTGATATAGCTATTGAAGATTTTTAGTATTTAGTTGTTTGATTTCAGTTTGAAGGTTTCAGATTTTGGTGTGAAGTTTCAAAGTATTTGCAGTTGAAGGTGATACATTTTGTTGTTGATTTATCATTTATATATTTGGTGAGATTAAGATTCTCTATAAGCCGTATCTACGCCATTTAAGCTATACAATATCATGAGATGATCATTCTATGAATGGGTTGCAAGATTTTGTTGTTTTGTTTGATTATTTTAATCTCTAAGCTAGTGGTACAGTTTGGGTTGTTTAGTGCATGCATGCTAGGTTGTACTTCTTTATTGGATGCATTTTGACATAGCATTTTAAAGGCAGACTCAAGTCACTTACAGCAAACTATACTCACTTTTTGAGCTACTTATTTGTAGTAGCTTGTTAATATTAATTTTTTTATTATTTTGGGTGTTGAAATAATGCTAAATTTCCTTTCTTTGTACCTTATCATCATTTTTCTATGGAGCCGTACAATACAATAATTTATTAATTCTACAGTACAAGTGAAGATAAAAGGGAAAATTATTATTATAGGCTACAATTTGCTTTGAACTAAAACTTAGTCTTGACACATTATAATATCAATTTTGGGCCATTTTCAGTTATTGCAACCAAGTTGATTTCTTCTTTCCAAGTAATTCTCATTTTCTCTAGTTTGTTAATCAACTGCTTGATGAAATGTCAATATTCAGAATGTGGAAGAATCGTTTGGAATAATACCTGGATTTGGTTTTTTAAAGGATTTGTTAATGCTTATTACACATTGTAATAAAATGGATGGTTTACACATTGTTAAAGATTGGCTGGTTTATCATCAGATCCATGCTATCATTGTAAGAGGATCTTGGTTGGTTTAACTGTTGGATCCATTTTATTTTTATATTATTATTCACCAATTTGACGTGAATCAGAATTGGATGATATAGTCTACTATTTTGGCATTGACACATTTCCACTTGTTATTTGTTAATTTGGCACAATCAGAACTTGTATATCATTATTTGCCATTTTGGCATTGATCAATTCTCTTGGTATGATATTGTTGTAATTTGCTCAGTTAATTGCCAATATCTTGCTAGTTATTTTCTTGGTCCTCATTCTAGTCTTTGTATGCTCACCTTGCCACATAGGGAACTTGGTGATAAGAAAAAGTTAGGATTTGAGTTGATTATAAAAAGATTTAGTGAATTTGAGCTAACCATCCTACCAAGGACATTACAGATGATGTTATGCTAAGAATTGCTTCCTTCCATGTACAATAAATTCCTATGCAACGCCTTCTTGATATTGTTGTTATTTGTTTCTTTTTTCATAAATGCCTGATAACACCACACATTTTAAAGATTTATAAACACTCATGGAGACCTTTCTTGACACTTGTTGAAACCTTTTATGGGCGACATCAACTTTTATTGATTGGACTTATCATGATGAGTTTATGCCTATGTTTCTCTGAGTTTATAGGAGGGCAAACAAAAGATTTCTGGATTTTGGGGATGGCAAGGTGGATGTATATGTAATATGTATGTGTGCATGTGTTAATATATAATTATAGAATACAATATAATTGTTTCCTATATAGAACATGATTGATAGCTTTTCAATTGCACTGAAATTTAAATGACACATCCATGGCATCAAACTTTAAACAATGAAAATTCAACATTGACCATTGAAAATTGAAATAAAAAATTGAGTGAAATGCAGAAATGCAATTACAGTTTTGCGAATATGAATGTCCAATTGTTATATTACAAATGCTGAGGAGGGGGGCATCCCATTCCCCACCCACCTCAGTCCCATTCCCCTTCATCTGCCCCAAAAACATGAAACTTCCCATGATGACAAAACAATTCAAAAACATGCAAGGGACATTAGAGATGCTGAAAAATTAGGGGGGACAAGGAAACATCCGGAACAGCCCCAAAGTTATGGGTACATCCCCCATGGAACAAACTTATGCACAAAAGGGCAGATTTAAATCATAAGTTTTATTTTATAAGGAGATTTAAAAGATATTCTAATTGAGCTTACCCATCAGTAAATTCAGATTCGTGGTTTTTTATTTCTGTTGCATTTACTTAAGAAATACTATACTAGTTGTACAAGGCTTACAATTTACAATTTAATGTGTCAGGCTGTTAAAGAAACAGGCAGAAGATTCAGGGATACAATTCTTGCTCTTGGAGGTGGCCGACCGCCATTACAGGTAAGCTTTATTATTGGGATTTTACGTACCTATTTGTTCATTGCCTTCGATTGAGATGCAAGAAGCTTAAAAGTTGCTCTGGTTTTCTAAAAAATGGCTTTTGCATGGCATGTTTTTGTAAACTCAAACCTTCTAGTAAAGATCTAACATCAAAGTTCCATCACATACAAGGGTTGAACCACATACATCTTAAAAGCCACATCAATGTGTCTACCAAATAACCCTCAGTTTTGTACCTCGGTCCAATTGTATAAGCACCACTGAAGCCAGCACCATTGAAGCCAGGGGACCTCCCCAAGAGTGGAATCATGATGGCTAAACTTATCATTGAATGAACCAACAACCCATTTGTGAAAGTTCACTTTTATACACTACTATGTCCTTTTGTAGATTATCTAATTTCCTCCAGAATTTTTGTAACTGAAGCTGCTCGATATGTTTCAGATATCAAGACATGGTTAAAATTGGGGCTATTTCCTTCAATAAATAGTGTCATCCTTAAATGGATTGTGTGCAGTTAAAGTTTTGCAAAATGAATTTCCTATGACCCTTGCCCTAAAATTTCCTCCATGTTGAGTTTGCTAACCTTTGGTCTGAATATTATGAAAAATATAAGACTAATGATTGCCAAAATATTCAATATTAAAACAAAGGAGCATAAGTCTCATTAAATAAGAGTTACAAAAGATCTATCTGTAAAGGATAAGTTTGACATCTAATAAAGCATAGGATACAAACTTAACTAAAAGAATAAAAAAATATTCCTAAAGTCTATCCTAATGACTTAATGACCATTGTAAACTAAAATATTACAATATTATTTTTAATATTCTCCCTTAATGGTCAATCTACTAACTACACCAAGTTTATCTTTAAATTTTACAAATTCGTCAAGACTCAAAGACTTGGTAAGAATGTTTGCAGTTTGATCCTCCGTTGGACAATATTGCAACATCACTGATCCATCTTCTACAAGTTTCTTGATGAAATGAAAATGAAGCTCCACATGTTTGGTACACTCGTGGAAGATTGGATTCTTGGCAAGCTTTAGCACCCCTTGATTGTCGCAAAACAAGGGTGAAGGCCTTGCTTGAGACATTTTCATGTTTGAAAGCATCCTTCAAAGCCATACTATCGCACATGCTGCTTTGACTGATCCTCGATACTCTACTTCTGTTGAGGAAAGAGCTACTACTTGCTGCTTTTCGCTGGTCCATGTGACTACACTCGTGCCAAGACGGAAAATGTGATGAGCTCAACTGGCTCCAACTCAAACCTTTGACTTTTACTGACTTGTTTTTGTGTTTTGATTGTTTTAAGAAGAATTATAGACAAAAGTAAGGGCCGCCAAGCATAAAATGTACATAAAACTGAAATTCAAGCTCGATCTGAGAATCTGCTTATGAGTTATGTATTAAACAACTGTTACAAATAGATCATGAACAACAAACATACCCAAATAGCTCCAGATTAATTAAATAAATAATTTTTGCACTTGCGAGGCAAGAATGGCTGAAACTGAGTAAATGCAATGCCAAAGCTTTGGATCTACATTTTCCCACGCAGAAACTGGAGGAGAGTAGCTGAGAAAGGTAGGCGCCCAGGATGGAACTCAGAACTGGCCAAAATGAAAGGCCTTTCTGCCTTTAGTTCCAAACACCCTTTCCAGATGACATGCCTTTCAAGACAAAGTACGACCTCTGAATGTTGAAGAACAATCTTTATTGAAAACTAAAAAAGGTGAAGATGGCGTCCCAGATCTGTAAGCCCTCTTCTTATTAAAACCTATAAACTTTTGAATAGAATAACTCTGAAACCACAGATGAACTCCCGTATGAAGCTCCCACAGTTGCAACCATTCAACTGGTATTTCACAGTCTCACAATCACACATCAATGAAGAATTTTCGCTCCCCAATGAAGTATTTCTTGAAACCCTTGTCCTCAGACAAAAACCACAAAGAAGAAAATAACAAGCAATGTTAAATGATCAAAAGTGAGTTTGAATTGCCTTTCCTTCCTTATATCTCCAAAAAGGCACACACTTCTAAAAGCCACACACTTTTGCTTTTAAAATACATTATAATGTATTTAAATTCCTTTCAATAGTTTTTAATCCCACTTTATGAAGTGAGCGCACCTTTAATTTGACTTAAGTGATTTATTTTATCACTTTATAATCCTTAAGTCACCATTTAAATATATTTAAGTGGCTTTAAACTCTTATAAAGTCAAATTGACTTTATAATTTACCAATAAGTTAAATAATTAACTTAACCACCAAAATATTCATAACTCCCTCCAAACTCAGTATTTTTCCGTGCCGTCATAAGCTAGCGAACACTATGCTACAGATGCCTACACTGAAACCAATACTGAAGTGAAGGGGTGGGAATGACATAACCCACCAAAACGGCCACTGACCCCCTAACCAGATCCTGTCAGCCTACAAGGGTCCAAGAGATAGGCTAACTCAACTACTCCTGATAACTGACTAGAGTGGGGACATTACAAAAAACATATCCAAAAGTGGATTTTCGGTCATAAAAAAAACTTGCTTAATTTCAATCTATGAACCCAACCAACCTAGGATCGTTGTTTCTTTTGCACAAAATGCCAAAGTCAAGTGTCCCTTTCACATATCTCAATACCCGCTTCATTGCAACCCAATGGTTTGCCTTTGTTGGTGTCATGAATTTGAAAATGTAGCTCACAACATAGCTCAAATCAGTCTAGTGGCTGTAAGATAGATAAGGCTATGCACTAGTTGCCTAAATGCTGACCCATTTATTACCTTTGAGTCTATTTTGGCCAAAAGCTTCAACCCTTTCTCCATAGGTGTAGATGAGATTTTGCAATTTGTCATTTTGAACTTGTCGAGCAAACTCCTAGCATACTTATATTGTGAAATAAAAATACTACCACTTGTTTTCCAAACTTCTACAACTAGGTCGTAATGTAGGAGGCCTATATTAGTCATGTCAAAAGGCAGGCTTAGATTTCATTTGATTTGTTCAATCAATTATGCCTCACTGCTTGTAATGATGATATCATCTACATAAATGAGTAGCAAAATGATATCACTGCCAAGGATTTTGATGTAAATTTGGATTTGAAGGACTTCTTTGGAATCCCTGTGCAACCAAATACCTATCAATTTTTATGTACCATGCCTTAGGTGCTTGCTTCAGGCCATATAAAGTTTTTGTCAATCTGCATACTTGATGGTCCTACCCTGCAACTTGAAAACCTTGAGGCTGAGTCATGTGCATTTCTTCCTCGAAATCACCATTTAGGAAGACATATTTTCTATGTTCCATAGCGTTTCGGGGACGGGGACGAGGGGACGGTAGGGGATGCGATCTGAGACGTTTCCTAGGGGGCCATTTTTAGGGGACGGTAGGGGACGATGACTATCTATCTATCTATCTATCTATCTATCTATCTATCTATCTATATATATATATATATGATTTTTTCAAAATTTATTAATATATTATAGAGAGAGAGGGAAAGAGAGAGAGATATGTCAATAAATTAATAATTGATAACAACAATATCAATATGTAAATAAATTGTGAGAGCAGTTGTATAACATATACAACATAATAAATGTCATTAAACTTATTATTGTAGCCAATGATCCGGGTATGTTTGTATTTCATAGGGAATCAATATAAAATAGATTTTGAAGGAAATGTCTGCTGCTGTAATCAAATCAGACTTATATCAGACCTGTAATGCAATGTATTCAGACTTGATATAGTGCCAGTAAAATCAGATTTGAGGTTGAATGTTTCATATTTGTTGATGTTATGATAGTAGTTATCATTTCTATGTTTTATGCAAATGATTTGGCATCAAAATCTAATCAAACACAAGCATAAACATTCAAAAATCAGAACTCAGTCACTTTGCATGTCAAGTGTTTGACAAAATGTCAAACAGCCCAAACTCAAAAATCAGCTTAGAAAGGAGGACAAAATATTTAAAAAATCAAATTTTTATATGTTTTTTTAACCCTGGAAGGTCCCTATCTGCGGGGGATGGCTAGGCGTCCTCAGTATGACGAGGGACGTTTCCAACGTCCCCCATCCGTACCGGGGACGGGGAAACGTCCCCAAAGGGTAGGGGAGGTTTCCTCCCGTTTCTTGCTAGTTGGGCTGTTTCGGGGACAGCTGGGGAACGTCCCCTTTGCGTCCCCCCATCTTAGGGACGGCAAGGGATGGGGACAATGGGTTTTGGGGTAGGGGACGTGTCCCTGTGAAACACTTATGTCCATTTGATGGACTTTCCAACCAAACTATGCTACCATGGCCAAAACTAGACAGATGGTGCTCATCTTTGTTGTAGGAGCAAAGGTTTCCTCATAGTCAATGCCTTTTCTTTGTGAGAACCCTTTATCAACCAACCGAGCTTTGTATTTGTCAAGTGTACCATCAACTTTGTACACCCGTTTGCAACCAATGGGTTTGATCCTTGGTGGAAGATCTGAAAGAACCCAAGTCTTATTTTTCATAGGACACTGATGTTCAATTTCTATGGCCTTTTTCCATTTAGGTTTCACCTTTCACCTCTGCAAATTCTTGGGGTTCATGAACTCCTTGAAGATTGGCCATAAGAGCGAAGTTAATTGTGGTCTTTCTCTTGTCTCTAGATGATCCACCCTTGATCATTTCATCATCCGAACATCACCATTGAGTTTCTCCCACCATTTTGGTCTCTTATGAGAAACCCATCCAGCCAAATCAGCATTGCCATCATGACTTGGGCTGCCTAGTTCTATGTCAGTTGTATGTTGATCTAGGTTCTCTTGAAGAAAATCTTCTGGTATGGGTATTGGTACCTACCTAGGAGATTCCACATGTTCATAATCATTAAAGCCCCTGCCCCAACCTGCCCCCCCCACTCCCCCCTCCCGCACTCTTTTAGGTGAAGCTAATGGAAGCTTGACACCTAAATTCATAGACTTCAGAGGCTGATCTTTAGTACACTTGACCTCTGAAGAGAGCTAAAAGTGCCCAACATCTTCGTTGATCACAACATCCTTGCTAAAAGTTAAACAATTAGTGTCGATATCAATTAGTCTGTAGGATTTATGATTTTCATTGTACTCTATAAGCATTAACTTCTGACTCTTCGAGTCCAACTTGGTTCTCTTTGCTTTTGGAATCTAGATGTATGCAGTAGAATTAAAAAACCTTAAGATGAATCACCTTCATTTTCCTCCTAGACCAAGCTTCCTTTGGGGTCTTCTCCTAGCTCAGCATGCAAGCAAGTAGCTCAAGCAAGTAGGCAACCAGCTCAAGTAGTCATACAAGTAGCTCAAGCAAGTAGGCAACCAGCTCAAGTAGTCATACAAGTAGCTCAACATGCAAGCAAGTAGCTCGAGCAAACAACCAACCAACTTAAGCAACTTGACAAGCAACATTTTTAACATTTTCACACGAATACATGTAATACATAGAGTATACAGAAGAAGCATGAATCATATATGTGAAGCATACAGACGAGTACATGAAGTCACAAGGAATTTATATGAATACATGTAAAGTATACACTTAAATACATAAGTCGCATGAATACACGTAACTACACAAGTCACAAAGCATGTATTTTAAAAGGCATACACTTGAATACATGTAAGTCACAAAGTATACACTTGAATATACACATAAGCCACAAAGCATGCACTTGAATACACAAGTTGTGAGGTATACTCTTGAATACACTCGAATACACATAAGTCACATGGTATACACCTAAATACAATTGAACACACATAAGCCACAAAGTATACACCCGAGTACACATGAGCCACAAAGTATACATTTGAATACACTTGAATACAAGGTATACACTCAAATACGAAGTCATAAAGTATACAAATACAAAGTCATAGAGTATACACTCGAATACAAATATATCTTGAATTCAAATACAAGTTATAGTGTATGCACTCAAATAAATACAAGGTCATAGAGTATACACTCGAATACAATTGCAATTCATAGAGTATACACTCAAATATAATCACAAGTCATAGAGTACACACTCAAATACAAATACAATTGTAGAGTATACAGTCAAATACAAATTCAATCATAGAGTATAAACTTGAATACTATTGCAAGGTCATTGAGTACACACTCAAATAATACCAATCATGGAGTATACACTTGAATACAAATACAATCGAATGAAGTATACCATCAGACAATTGGGAAGGGGATTCGGCGCATCCCATACTACACCGTGGACCCGTCCACCATCCCAAGGTCATCAAGCATACACATGAGAATGAAGCATACACGCAAATACACATAATACACAAGGTATTCATATGAACATATGTTACAAGCATACACATGAGTCACAGAGTAGTCCTTTGAATATATGTAAGGCACACATAGTATACACAGGATGGCAGGAACATGCTTTGATACCATTGTAATGTCCCCTTGTTTGACTTATCCTCTAAATATAAAAGCACAAGTTAGGACATATAATTTATTTTACCAACACACCATTTTATTAATGTAAATTACCTTGAAGACCTACTTACAACATGTATTATCAATTAAGCACATAATTCCTTGTTCATCATTTTAGATTGCACATCTTAAGAATAAGACAGTTAAATGCATTAACATCTAAAACCATAAACTAGCATAATCAGATGTGACTTCTTACTCTTGATTGGAATAGATCTTTGCCTTGGCACCTCTTTCCTAACCTCATTGGAGGAGGGACGCCTTACAGTGCAAAGGGTGTGTGACCAATCTCCAAGTGGATTCCCTCAAGGCTTATTACCATCTTGGGACATCCACAATGGGATTGAATTACCAGCCTTTCCCTCCACAACCATCCTCTCCCTATTGAGTGTTAGTGAAAGGGAGTTTGAGCCTGAAGTCTATTCTTCAAGGTAAAGTCAAGATAGCTTATTAAGACACAATAAAAGATCTAATTTATAATTATCCCTAATTGATTGGCAATACTCACCTTTGCATGAACATGCATATCATCTATATGTATATTTATTTATTTTATATACATATATATAATAGCAAAATACACAATTGTATTAAATAACCATGATGAAGCTTATTAAGAGAGTAACAAATATAAATAACAAAATATGTGTATATTTATATTCGCAGATAATAACCATAATAAACATACTACAAAAATAATTAATTTTGATCATAAAATATATATATACAAATATAATTTCAGACCTTAATTATGTTAGAGTCTACCACAAAAATAACAAATATAAATATCAAACATATACCAGCATAAAATGATTATAATGAACTTACTCTATTGCTGCTTCTTCCTTGTCATCAGATTTTTCACATAATCTTTTATTAGGCTGAATATATTCCTAGGTTCCTTTCTTTATTCCTCCTTCCTTTCATTCGATGCTCCTTACCTTCTTTCCTCAATCATAGTTTATACCCTCTCACGTTGAGAAGAGATGCACTTTGTAGGAAAGACGTGTTCTTTCTATTTGGGAGGGACATGACTTTAGTGGTTGCCTTGTTTGATATATATTTTAATGATTATTTTTTATATTGTTTTTACATCTTTATTTTAATATGTTTATAGTTATGTGTTTTTCAATATTTATATGGTTAATATGTTATTCAATCTTAAATATTTATACTTATATTTATTTTAATATATTTATCCTTATTTAATGTCCATAATCAGATATATTAATATCTGTTTTGGTAATGATATTTAACAATTATAATAACAATGATATTTTAGATTGTCTTTAATTATATTTATTTTATTTATTAATTATTATTTTTCATATTAAGTTATTTAATATTAGAATACTAATATGTCATTATGTTATTATTATAATTGCTATTTCATATTCATATGTTTTTCTATTGCATATTTATTTTAAATTTAATATTAACATTGCTATTTATTTATTTATTAATTTATTTGTATTTTAGCACTTGGTTTTTATGGCATTGCTATTTCGGGGATATGACATGCCTTCGGATTGGGCGGAACCTTAAGTGGAACTTCCACTCCTCCATGGCCCATCCTTGCCTTGGGTTCCGGGGGCAGAATCTTAAGTGGGCTTTTTAGGAAACACTTCCCTCACTCCCTTCCTCCCAATAAGCTTGTACACACTTAGAAGACAGTCTTAAATATATTTGCATTCATCTAGTATTCTATTTAATTTTATGTGCAAGTCATTGCCTATAATCCATATAATACTAGGAGAAACTGATATCAATCCATAGAATTATAATCATGATAACTTTAATGAAATCTTTGCATCAATAATCATATAAACATAATTATTAGTGCTTTTAATTCATAGTTAATGAAGAAATATATATATCTGCATAATGTTAGTCCTATCAATAGTTCCTTCCACTGATATTTAAATGTCACACATGAATATGTATAAAGAGACAAGAATAGAATAATGCAGCAGGCAGTACTAACTAATGCAGAGTTGCAGCAATCTTTAACTGTTGGTTCTTTTCCCTACGTTTATTGTCTATTTGCATACTGGGTTCAGATATTCAGCTTGAGATATGGCAGTCAGGTTGTTTAATAAAGACAATAAGTTGAATCAACAATGTTTGGACAATCTACTACTGCATGGTTATCAAGTTCAGAAACTAGGAAATGCTAGATATTAAGTGCTAAGTGAATTACTTCACCTTGATTTGTTGTTTCTGCAATAGTTAGTTTTTAGGTGTGCCTGATATCTTCTTATGAATGTGGAACCATAATCCAACTGCTCTCTAGGGGCGATCCAACCTATTGCTTAGAATCCCATATATTTCCGTTTCCACTCCCCCTATACTCTGCTCTTTATTCTATACCGTATTTATATCTTGTTGCTCGAGTTGGAGAGGTAAGTCTCCTTCAAAAGAGACGTCTTTTAGTTTAGGCAATCTGTTTTATTATTTGTTTATTGATTGCCTCTGTCATGACTCTTTCCTTTCGTTTCCTTGATTGGGACGACTTTGTTTATTTAACTGTTAACATAATGTTATGCCTATCTGTTAGGCTTTTTAATTGTCTAAATACATATGCCGACTGCCCACGTAGATCATCCCAGAATGATATGTCTTGGCTTAGAGAAGGAGAACCTATAAAAATGCCAATGGGAATAGACCATTATATATTTGACAGAGATGCCTCATCCCAGGTTGGCAATCTAAGACAGGACGTAAGTAGTCTTGACAAGCTATGAGTCGTGCTTGAATTGCGAGCAGAGGACAGTCAGGGCGTTTTCCCCCTTTGATCTTCTTTCGTTTTAGGTCTTAGTCATCAACCAGGGCTCAAGGATTGCCGCTATCGAGTTTGGGCATGTGATTTCAGCGTGTAATTTTCCTCAGATCGTATTTTCATTATGTCTCATTTTTATCCATTATGATGATCGCTCATTACTTATGGTTTTCTTGTATTTTATGTTAATTTTAATATCTAATATGATTATAATATTTAAACTGTTTTATATTTTAATATTTATAATATTGTATTTGATAATTTAATCATAATATTATCTTGTGATAATTATGATTAAATTACTAATATTTATAGTTTTAATATGTATTTTGTCTTTATCTTTTTTGCTTAATAATATCAGTGATATAATATTATTATAATAATATTTAAATTGAAATTTTATAATTTTGATATCTATTTTATGGAGTTGTTTGTATTTCCATAGGTTACGATATTGGGGACATGACATCAATTATCTTGTAGGCTTTATGATTTTCACTGTACCCTATAGGCATTAAGTTTTGACTCTTTGAGTCCAACTTGGTTCTCTTTGATGAGCACATAATTATATCGAGAGGGGGGAGGGTTTGAATCAGTATAATACAAACTTTTACTTTTTCAAACTTAATTCATCACAACAATAACAACCATGCAAGATCTAACAATTAAGAACACAAAATTTACGCGGAAACTCTTATGGGAGAAATCCATGGCAAAATATTGCTTTTGTATAAAACTCTTTTACAAATTTTGTAGGCACCAACCTACTAGAGGCACTAACCCTTCATTCAATTTGTGAGCACCAACCCATTGGAGGCACCAACTCCCACAACTGAATTCCTAGGCACAACCTACTAGAGAGACACCAATATCTCCTTTAAGAAAGTACCAACTTCAAAACAAAACTAGGTTCCACCTTCTAGGATGCATGGGTAATTCAATCTCTTCAACTCATACACTTATTTTCACAAATTTGTTTATAATACTCTTCTCTCCCTTGTAGTTTTCTCTTTCAATGGATGATGATTATATATGCCTTCTTCACAAATTTGATGCAATCTCTTTCATTTACTCTTCTTCTTTAATTCTGCATGTACTCCTTTTCAAATCTGCCTTCTATCAAATGATAATATTTCTTCTAAAATTTCTTCATAAAATCTGCCTTAAATGTATATACCTTTCTCATAAATCTGCCTTGATCATATATATATATATATATATATATCTTACTCACAAGTCTGCCTTATCTATATATTTCTTTTCATACAAAGTTGCTAGTGTATATCTGATTTATCTATTTGTCTTACACACCTCTCACTTCTTCCACATCATATTCTCCACATGCCACAAACTTAATTTATATCTTCATTACCAAAGGAATTATGCATCTCTTCAATAGAGAACTCCTTTCCAAAAGACATGACTTTAGTTCCAAACTGATTGATTATCCCATGTGCTGCTTTATTTCTCCTTAATCACAATTTTATTCTCTTTAACAATTTTTGCAAATTATTCACTAATCATTGTCTTTTATTCATATTATATTTGCATTAACATCTCTTCTATATCTGCATTAACTCCTCTTCTAATATGCAGATCTGATATATTTTTATTTCTCACACAACATCTACTTCTTCTCCTTGCTTGCTGAAGTATATATGTTATTCCTTGTATTCTTCACCACTCACTCATACATTTCTTTAATGTGTATATATGATATTTCCTTTTTCTTACCCTTATAATAATTCCACACAATCTGATTTCCTTTCATATCTTTATCTTCATATGAAAGGGTGCATCTTTTAGAAGAGAGATATCCTTCTAAAGGATATGTCTTTTTGCTAAAACTATTGAGCACAAAAGTCCTTTAATTCACTTGAACATAATTCTCCTCCATTATTAGATCTAAGAGTTATGATGTCACATGGTGACTCTTTCTCTACTAATGACTTGAAAATTTGAAATTCCTTAAACACATTTGATTTCGACTTCGAGGAAAACACCCACATTTTCCTATCAAAATCATCAACAAACAAGAGAAAATACTTGGCACCAGTGTCCAATACTGTATTCATTGGTCCACAAATGTTTGCATGAACCAACTCTAAGACTCGCAGGGCTCTCCAAGCCTATCCATTTGAAATCGAAGTTCTATGCAGCTTCCCTTCTTGGCAAGCTTCGTAGACCCTTGTATTTGTTGTTGTATTTTAGGTAAGCCATCTACCAAATTCTCTCATGCCAACTGAGAGAGGTAGGTTAAGTTGAGTTTCCCATTCTGTAATGCGATAGTGTATTGATATTTGATGCACTCTTGGCTGCCAATGCATGCTCTTGAACCTATACAGTATCAACCAGAGTAGCCGGATACACCCCTGGCCCTCCCCGGGCGCGCATAGCCCTGTATTCGATATAGATACAAGTATGATACACCGTAGATACACGTTGGATATCATACCCACACGTGCCCAAGAATTCTTGATTTTCTAGCCCTGTTACTTTGTGATTTGATTTTCAAAATATATGACATGAATCTTCCTACACTTAATCTGAAAAAACTTCAATCGTGCAATTTTCTTTTTGTTTTGTATAAACAAAACCTACACCAAATGAGGAAGACAACTGAAATGTTTTCGTATTTCAACGACCCATTTTTCCAGGTCTTCCTCCAGTGCAACTCTACTATTTTTTTGGTGTTTTAATTTTTATAGATTTAAAAAAGTTAATTGTTTATAGTTTTATATCTATATTATGTTGTTTAAACATTATAAATTTTGAAAAAGTTAAAATTTATTCTTTAAATATAAATAAAATTTATTAATATAAATTTAATTGTTTATTCTATACTAAATTATTAATGTTTAAATTTTAATATTATATAATTATATTTACTTATTTTCTTTTAAAGTAATGAAAATCTCCTCTAATAACTTAGAAAATATACGTGTGTTTTTTATGAATGTCGTATCCAACCATATCCATATTGGGGTTCTTAAAAAATGGCCGTATCTGTGTCCGATATCGTATCCGTATCCGTGTCCATGCAACTTTGGTGTCAACAAGTTGATACAAACCATGATCTTTGATACCAACAACAAGGGTTTTCTTGGATTCCTTGTCAACAATATAGCATATGTTTTTGCTAAATATGACATCCAAATTGGGTCAATGGCACATAATTTGACTCATTGAGAATAGATTGAGCTCCATTCCCAGGACATAGTTCATATTGAGAAAAAAGAGTTTTTTTCCCTCTAGAAGTGATTTGCACATTCCCTCTGCCAACAACTATGTACTCCTCACCACCACCAAAGATCAATGAATCGAAGCTAGCCATGTACTTTGTGAACCAATCTTTCGTGTGGGTGAAATATCGAGATGTTCCAAAATTGATACACCACACAAAAGACTTGGACTGATCTGCTAGTCATTTGGCCATGAAAGTATAGAAAGTTGACTCCTTTTGCTCATAATTCTCTACGACATGAGCCTTTTGTGGAGGCCCTCTGTCGTTGGATTTCCATTTAACCAACCTCTTTTTGTAGTGCTGCTTAGTATGACCAAGTTTACTACAATAATAACATGTGTTTTTTTTCAGAGTTTTGGAAGTATCTTCATTAATCCCTTGACTTTTCTTTTGAGGCCACTTTCCTTTGCCCTTGTCCTTGGCTGCAAAGGTTTGTTTCATACTCGGTGCATCATTGCCACTACCAAATTGCTTCTTCCATTTGTTTTGCTACAAGAGCTTGTTGCACAAATCTTTGAACTTCAAGTCAACAGTTGTAGATTTGATGTTGAGTGTCTCAATGAAATGTTCATATGGCCATGTAGCTTTTCAATGTGATAACCACCATATCTTCTTCCATCTTGCGACCAATGGCTTCGAATTGATCGCGAATGTCTTCGATATTCATCAAATGATCCTGCAAAGACATCTTCTCGTCCATCACTATTGAGAACAACATATTCTTTAGGAAGAAGGCTATGCCTTTATTTGATGTCTTGTGCAAATTTTATAGGTGCTTCCGAATTGCCATAGAGGATTTGCCTATTTGAACCTTCAAAAGTATTTCATCTATCATCGATAACTTGATTAGCATGACGACTTCTCAATTATGCTCATCAAACGTGTCCTTGTCTTTACTCGCAATCGTTGGTTGAGTGTTTGTATTGAGGATGATCTTATCGAGGCATTTGTACTAAAAAATTGTGAGCATGTCTATTTTCCAAATGTTGTAATTTTTGTTAGAAAAACATTGGCTGCCTTCCAACATGATGTTGGGTGATCAAGCCATCCATCCCGCAATGTAGAATAACAGAAAAAAAACCCTTGCTTATGGTATAAATTACAAATTCTGTAAACCCTAGCTGCCTTGAAAGAAAACCACGAAAATTTGAAGGCAAAATTTTGAAAACCTGAGGAAGCAAACAACACCCATGATTTTTGTAAAAAAAAATCATTAAAAAAATGGCAAAAACCCCATATGATTTTATTGAAAAATCGTCAAAAAATATTTCTTCCAGCCGCTGCTTGCAGAAAAACAGCTCTAAATGTTGGCAGATGGTTAGCGCTCGTGGATCTGCTAACTCTGACGGTTGTATCGGGCATTAACAGGTTGATATTTTGGTGCAACGACAACTGTGGGGCCAACAATTGGTATCAGAGCCAAAGGCGCTGGGTTTGAATCCCCTCGGGTAATGCTGAGGGGGAGATTGTTGGCAAATGGTCAGCACTCCCCTTGGGATTCGTGACATGGCTTAACTGCCTCCCGTGAGTCCGTTGACTCTGACGATTGTATCGGGCATTAACATGTCGATCTTTTGGTGCAACGACAACCATGGTGCCAACACTAAAAACATAGAAAAAATGTGTTTGAAACCCACAATTAAGAAAATTGTCAAAGGTGAACCACGATTTTTTGAAAATATTGTTTAAAAACTGCCCATCGCAGATTTGCTAAAAATCTGACCAAATAATCCATGACTTTTCAGAAAAAATCAGCAAAAATAGGTTTGCAACTCATGATTTTTATAAAAAATTGCTGATCTTCCCCACACGACCTCAAAAAATGAAGAAAAAATGGTGTGCAAATTATAGAAAACCTTGGCACACATTTTTCTTACAGAACCAGGTTGCGATTTTTTACAGATGAAAAATCCGCAATTTTCTCATAAAAATGCCGCAATCTACTAGTAAAACTCTTGCAATTTTTAGAGGTAAATATTCCACATTTTTTAATATTGAATTTTGCGATTTTCACCAAAACAGAATGGGGCAATTTCCTGTAGCAAAAACTTACAAATTTTCCTTAATACAAATTCGTATGATTTTGTATAGTACCATATTGTAGCATACCTTGCTCCTTTGGCACTTTTGTGTCACTGTAATGTCCCTTTTTCCTTGCCCTAAATTTACCCTATTTTAATAGTGTTTTTAAACACTAGTATATATATATATTATATAATATTAAAATATAAATAATATAATTAAAAATAATCATAATAAATAAAATAAAATAAGAATACTTTATTGGGGTCAGCCAAGATTGGAGGAGAAAAAGGAAAAAAAAAGCAAATAAAATAAATATTTTTTCCTTGAGGAGGTTTGCTAGATTTGGAGGGAAAAGGTGGCTATAAATTTAAGAGCATTTGAGGTCATTTGGGCATCGATTCATATCTTATTTCATTTTTGAGATTCTTCTCTTTGACTGCAACTTTGGTTGGGCTTCATTCCAAGGATAAAAACACTTGTGAATGTGGTGACTTGGACGAAACCCTAGCTCATCTCGTGGAGAACTTATGATGGAGTTCTAATTGCAGTTCATTGGACACATTTAGAGCTTTGGAGCATCATTGCATAATCAGATTTGAAGATCAGAATTAGAGCAGCATTGTTGTGGCATTTTGTGAGCATATTACATTAGGGTTTTGCCCTAATTTAGAGCACCACTTTGGAGCAGACTTGAGCGCCCATCTTTGGAGGGCGATTTCACATATTTGGAGCAGCAAACCCTAAGCGCTTGCCAAGGAGGAATTCACCCATCTAGGGTTTGATATTTGAATACTATTTTACATATATTTGGTATGTACAATCATAGTTTTAGATCTGACTTGTAGAGCAGAAATCTAGGCATATTTTTGGCATGTTTGAGCCTATGAATTCCTTGTGAAGTCAGCCCAAAATATATAGTTTTGTAGCAGTAGACTTCTTTAATAAGAACTCAGATTTATTGGACCTATGTTTGACACTTGGATGGTTGATTTTCATGGTTGTTATCATAGTTGATGATATATATATGTTTGGTATATGTTTATTGGATGCCTATAAGTGTTTATCATTCTGAAAATAAAAATCAGAATTCAGTCCTAGGGTTTGAGCAGAAAACTAAATCAGAAAAGTGCAGAAAAATAAATCAGAATTTTTAGGGCAAATCCCGTTGGGGATATTACAGTGGTATCAAAGCAACAATCCTATCGGCATGTGGATCTGATTTTGTGAATGCAGATCTACAACAGACATATGAGGGAACCTTGGAGAAAGAAAATAGATTGGTGACATAAATTTGTACCCAAGAAGAAGAGATAGATCCTATTCAAGAGCTACTTTTAAAAATAGAGAAGGACCATGAAAGTTACCCATTTGAAGCCACCAAAATCTTCGACCAATATCAAGGAATGTCTAAAGAAATCAAATCTCTACTTTCTTTTGATGGTTATTTGAGATGTTTTTAATGTAGAAACCCAAATAAATGAGGACCTTATGACTACATAAGATGAAAGAGGAAAGAAGAGGAAGATTCAAAAACTGTTGAGGAGATTAAAGGGCAGGAGCTAGAAGAATCATTCTTGAAAGAAGAAGAGCCCAAGAGGATGGAACTTGAAATAGTGAGGGGTATATTAGAGCTAGACTCACAAGAGGAGGAAGTCGTAGAGCAGAAAGAAAAATCGAAGCTACAAGACATCACTGAGCAAGAACAAGTCCCCAATCGGCAAGTTGAAGGTGAAGATTCCTTGTTGATTTCTAATGATTGTGGATATCAGCAAAAGACTGATGAGATGGGAAAAACTCTATTTGTTGGGTATGAAGAGTTCAAGTTGAAGGAAGATATGTCGAATCGTGCAAGATCTTCCGAGCTTTCAAAGAGCCATTGATCAATTTTCCAAGTAGAAACAGGTGAATATGCATTTGAGAGGAACTTATCTAACCCAAATTCAGAGTTGTTAAGTCACAAAAATGGAGGTGTTGAGGGTATCTCAACAAATTCCTTATCAACAAATAAGGATGAGCATTTTGTTTGCAGCCAAAGATATGAAGATGTTTCAGATTTGTCGCTTCATATGTCATTGCAAAATTCTTGTCATCATGGAAAGCATGCAAAAAAAGGTGATAGAATAAGAGATACAACTTGCAGTATAGGGCATGTGGACTTTTTGTTTCAAGTTCCAAATTTCCATATCTAGGTGATCCCTTGAGGGTCAAGAGGATAGATCCATTGGTGCTACATTACAATCCTCCCTTGAGGGTCAATTTTTTGATGCGTATTTGGGAATGCATGAAGATGGGAATCCAAGAAAGAGAGGTCCTGTTGTGACCTATTTCACACGTCGCCCCATTGCAAATGGGGACCCCCAGTAGTTTGCTTTTTTGGGTTTTGCCTTCGCGTTACAATTTCATAAGTCCTTTGCTTTGAGAGTTTAGAGTTAGAGTTTTGAGGACTCATCTGAGCCAAGTAGAGAATTCAAGCCAGAAACAATGCATACACATCGTCAAAGTGCTCAGAAGGTCCAGAAGACGAAGAACGCCATTGCTTTGAGTCAATTCTGACACTTCCTACTTTTTAGGGATTCTGCTTTTTTGTTTTTTGCTTTTTCTATTTTTGGCACTTTTGGACCAATCTGGGATTTACTATTTTTAGAAATTTTGCTTTTTGCTTTTTTCTATTTTTAGAAAGTGTCGGGGTCCCACAGGTCATGGTGTCAACGTTTTCATCTTCAGTATCAAAGTTTTGCACCTCCAAGAGTAAAAAGCAAGAAAAAATCATAAAAAGCAAGAGAAAATCACATGGCGAGGGTTTTGTTCTAGAAGATCCAGATAATAGCAAGAAATTCACCTAAGTGCCATGGAAAATGCCCAAGTCAAGAGCAAGTTCGCCATGCCCATGGTCAAAGTAGTTATGAAGTCCACCTGGAAGAAGGAAGATGAGGAATGGCAAGCATGAAGACAAGTCCGCCCAAGCTTGGCATGAAGCTAGGAAAGTCCGCCCAAGCTTGAGAAAGGATGGCACAAGACAAGCAAAGTCCGCCATTGGCTAGGAAGGAAAAATGTCAAGCATGAGGTGAAGTCCACTTGGAAGCATGTCCAAGCACAAGAGAAGTCTGCCCATCCTTGTCCAAGATGCCATAAAGTCCGCCCATGCTTGGAGAGAGTACGACAAGACACAACTAAAGTCTGCCCAGCCAAGAGGAGGAAAGAAAACTAGAAAATTGGTTAAGTATGGAAGGAAATACAATGTCAAACATCTTAGGAAGTCCGCCCAAGCTTGAGATAGGATGGCAAAGAGCTCATAAAGTCCGCCCTAGACAAGATGGCATGAAGAACTCAAAGTCCGCCCAGCTCAAGGAATAGATACCAAGCACAAGAGAAGTCCGCCCATACTTGAAGTGTGGATGGCAGGACAAAGATTAAGTCCGCCCAGCCAAGAGAAGGAAAGAAAACTCATAAAAATGGCTAAGTATGGATACCTTGGAGAATGAAATTCAAAATTTGGTTAAGTGTCAAAGGAGAGAATATGGCAAACACATGTTAAAGTCCGCCTAGACACCCAAGGAATAAATGTCGAACACATGTTAAAGTCCGCCATAGGCCAAGAGAAGATGGCAAAAGTTTGACTTGGCAAGAAAAATCCATGGACAAATCAAAATTTTCGCCATAATTAAAAGACTTGAAAGGGTTGGAAAGGTTGGAAAATCAGATTTAACACTTAGAATATTTTAATATTTTCCAACACTTAGAAAATTTCAAGAAAAGCTAAAGAGATTCTTGCCAACCTGCTCAAGAAAATCTAGGATTTTGGCTAAGGATGGCTCCTCAAAGATGAAGTTTCCATGGTGGATAAAAAATAAAGCAAGTCCAAGTTCAATGAATCTAAGAAAAAAACATGAATTTGCTAAAATAATCGAACTCTTCAAACTTTATAAACAGTTTAACTTCTCACTTTCAAATCATTCTTCTCCACGTTCGATGGTGAAAGTTTTTAACTCTCTCAAAGATTGTGAAAGATAATTTCTTGAAGGAAGATTTTTTAGAGAGAGTAAATTTGTGAAGAAAATTTTCTGAGATAAAGTAAATTTCTGAGTTGAAGGATCAAATTTCTGAAGGCTAGGCGTGCTTTTTCCAAGTTGAAGCAGAATTTTTAGAATTTAAGATAGAATCACCATCAAAAGTATATAATTTCAAAAGTTTAAAATCCAAATTTGACGGATTTCTTCATTCTTCTTTTGTCTTATTCACCCATCCTCGTGAAATTTGCTAAAAACTTAGCCAAATTATTACATTTTCAGTCTGCTTTTTTTTACAGAATTTAACTTTTCAACAGGCTAAAAGTGAAAATTTCGAGCAAAGGTCCAGGAAAAATTAGAAAATAAAATTTTAAAATTAATATATTTTTCTTCATGTTTCTTGCAGGTTGGTGACCACCAGAGGAAAACCTTCGAGAAAGGCCCAGATGAAGTTTGCCAGCAAAGGACTGCAGCTAGAATAAAAAATCAACTCAAGTGGAAGAACGTCACCGACACCAACCTTGGACATGTAGATTTTAAAGACTTCAAGAAGAGGATGTATGGGCAAGACGGATTCCTGCTGACACCAATTGCTCGACGAATGATGAGGAGTGACATTGTCCAAGCAGCCGGATTTCCACCAGCTATGGAGTGTGCTGAACTGATGGTAGAATGTGCCATACACTATAATGCACAAGAGAGGCAGATTGTTGCACTTGATGGCAGAGTGTTAGCTCATCTAGGAGAATTAGCCATTCAAGAGGCTTTCAATATACCAAGTTATAACCAAACTTCATACAAGACCAAAGAAGATGCAAGAAGACTTTATGAAGATCGGATGGATCTTTGTGCAACCAACATCAATAAGACGTGGTTAGAGAAACCAAGGTCTTCCATCAAGAAGATGCCAAAGAAATTGCTTCGGACCAACTTCAAGGAGGAATATGGAGATATTATATTGCTATTGAATAGAGTAATGGGAAGCCCTCAAGGTACACCATTTGAAACATGGATGTATTACTTCATTGACGAGATCACCTCACGCGTCCAGATGTTCAATTGGTCACGAATGATCAGTGACAACCTCCATGAATAGTTAATAAATTTGGAGAGGACGAAGTCTTTCTACATGAGTTCTTATATTGTCTATCTATTGGCAAGCACTTACAGATATGCAGGATTGATCTGCCGAGGCGTAGTGGGCAATGGGGAAAATGAATTCAAATCTTATGATTGTTACCCATAGTTGCAGCTCTGCGAAAAGTCACACTTCAGGAGAGCGAATGATGCCTTCCTGATGTACATCACTAGAATTTTGCAAGGAGGAACACATCAAAGGCTTACCCATGAGGCCAAGAGCCTAATCAACAAGTATGGATCCTGGTTTATTCAGTTTCCCATATTCACTTACATAAGAGTTCAAGGATTCACCAAATGTCCTTACCGACTCCCGATCTATCCCACTAAAGAATGGTCTTGCTTGAGGTTCTTAGGCAATTGGAAACATACCAAGGCCTCCAGAGAACAAAGCATAAGGAAGCCGCCACCTTTCCATCCTTCATTGGGAATATGCAAGTCTTGTCCATCGACACAGGCAGCTGAAAGTGCCAGGTTAGAAATGCAATGGTACCCTTTCACATCTTACCGGTCCAGAGCTGACTTTGATTCTCACCACCACATTGGGGCCGTGAATGGAAGGAAGTACAAACATAAGGTAGACCTGGAGGATTTATGGGCGAATACTGTAGATGAATATGATGTCAGGAAAAGACTGTGGTCTAGACTGCCGGTGAACCTGATCAGAACAACTGAGCTCTTCCGTGTGCCTGATCAGTTGGAGGATGATGGAGAGTATATTCAGCCAGGATTTGATGAGAATCGCCCTCTTCCTCCTGTAAGATGGTCGGAACCAGAGCTAGCAGATCTAACCACCTTGATGAGGCTAGTTGTCAAATATTCACAATGGTGGGCAGATTAGCAAGTCCAAGAGCTGTGATGAAGGAATGTGACTCTGACTTACAATTTAATGGGTGAAGCGGAATCCTATTCTTCAAATGCAAGTGCATCCCAAAATGATGAACCAATCGAGAGCACCCATTCGAGGAAAAGGAAGGAAATAGTCGATGACTCTACAAGGGCGAAAGGAAAGAAGATTGCAGATGAGGAACCTAGTTAGAAGAATCAAAGATCGAAGCTCCCTCATTCTACCACGTCCAGGAATATGGATGAGATATTGAATATTGATGAGTCATTGAACGACATAAGGATTCCTTCTTTGGTTCATATTGAGCCAATCCTGCCAATCGATGATGAACCCCCATCTCCCATAGGCACAGAAATACTCGAGTCCGAGAATGAAATGGATATTCTAGATGGTGAATTTCAAGAGGGAATGATTTCTGCTCTTAAAGGAATCCAGGATATTCCATGTGAAGAGAATGCTCAGGAAGAAGGCATTGAACAACCTACAATTCCTGATTGGATAAAGACTGAAAATAAAAGTACCAGTAGAGATCCCAGAGGAAGATGATACGACTGATTTCTTGGCTAGGTTAGAGACAGTTACTGTGAAGAATCCCACCAAAATGTTTTCCACCATCTAGAGGGATGAAACCGACCGTCGTTCAGTACAAATTGTTGTGCCAACGGTGGATAAGTCGAAAGAAGATATTGCTCCTCAAGAATATGCCATCACTACTGTCGACTTGGGCCCAACAACAAAGGGTCAAGAGGTGGAAGACTTGGACAATTCAGTCACATCCATCAAGGCGAGGTTGGAAAAGGAAGTGGCAAAGAAGAAATAATATAAAAAGGAGATTGAACGCTTGAAGGAGTACATCCAACATCTGACCAAACATCTTGATCAGGCCGACTCAGTATTTCCTCCATTTTTAAACTCTTCACAAGAAACGATTAAAATTTTTGAGGAAGAGATGGTCATAGCTAAAGAAACTAAGGAGTGGATAATAAGCAAGAGCAGAGAAGCAACCACATTTGTAGAGAAATTGATATTAGCTTATGGACAGACTTACTCTTTGTTGTCAAGGATTGCAACTATGGCTGAAGCATGGGAAGACCTTTAGGATATTCAGGATAGAATTGTCCCATGCCTCAGAGTGCTGAAAGGAGTTCTGAAGCAGTAAGTTATTGCAGCAAAAGTTATTGCAGCAAGCGCTGCATATGATTTCAATAACTGGTATTGGGCATTGATTGCATAGAGCGAAGTCTTGGAGAAGGTGAAGGACGATAGTATCAAAATTGAGGAGCAGATGAGAGAAATCCAGAATAAGATTTTACTTGTAGCTGCAGATGTGCTTGAAAAGGATATTGTCCGAGCAAATGATATGCAGCTCGAAAATCTAAAGCTCAAAATCCAGGAGACTTTCTTCACCAGCACAGGACCGATCTTGAAGCAAAATTTGACTAAGGCATCAAACTTCTTGTCCATCCGGGATGCCTTCCAACGCTAGGAATCAGAATGGGAGAATGTTTTCGTCGAGAGTACAGATGATTTGTACATGTTGGAATACAAGGTCAATATGCTGCCACATGTCACAATTGAGGAGGTCAGCATAATAGTGTCCTAGGTTCATCGAATACACAGCCACTCAGGAGGATAAGGATGCGCCTCCAAGAAGATAGCTCCATATGCCACATGTTCTTCACCCATTGGTTGTTAAATGTTATTTTGGGAAACCCTAGTTAGGGTTGAGTTGTTTTAATCTTTGCCGTCAATCTTAGATTGATCTCGGCCATTCATATGTTTTCAAGAACTCTATATAAACTCTCATTCTCTCATTTTCATTGGGGTTGAAGAGAGTGCTATGAAATTGTTGCGTATAGCTACTTTGGATAATAAAAGTTCTTATGCATGATTTGCTTTGAATCCTTTTTATTGTCAAGTGGTTGCATGGTTCCATATCTCCTTCAACAATAGAATAGACTTAGTATAGAACATAGAATAGATTTAAAAGTAGAATTTAATTTGAATGTATGTTTAGATGGATGAAAGATTTGATAGTAGAGATTGGTGAAACTTTCCTCATACTTTCTTTGAATGAATGATTTTTGTTCGATGTGTAAAGTTAGCCTGAGCTTATATATTGTGGATGCTTAACTTCTGTCTGAATAAATAATGTTCGATTTGATGGTAGTTATCCGTGACATGAAAATTAGAAGAACACCCTTAGAAGATATACTGGTGTACAATAGGTCATGGGAGGAGCATTTAGCTCACTTGGATACAGTTCTGAGTATTTTTGATAGAGAGTCCTTGTACGCCAAGGAATCCAAATGCGCGTTAGGCATGGTTGAGTTGTTATACCTTGGACACATCATCAGTGCCAAGGGAGTTAGTATGGACCCTGAAAAGGTCCGAGCTATAGTGGAGTGGCCGGTACTAGAGAACCTCACCCAGCTCAGAGGATTCATTGGGTTGTGTGCTTTCTACAGGCGATTTGTTAGTGGGTTCTCTCGACACGCAAGACCCCTTACTGACTTGACAAAAAAGGGGGCATTTGTGTGGTCACCACAGGCTCAGGAGTGCTTTGACAGGTTTAAGGTGATTATGACTTCGTGTCTAGTTTTAGCACTACCAGACTTTACAAAGTCTTTTGAGTTGTATTGTGATGCCTCAGGAGAAGGCATTGGTGCCATATTGATGTAGGAGAGACACCCTATTGCTTTCGAGAGTAGGAAGCTTAGGGGACCTGAGAGGGGTTACAACATCTAAGACAAGGAAATGCTAGCCATTATGCACGCTTTGGCTAAGTTCAGGCAATATTTGGTGGGCAGCAAATTCAGCGAGCGTACAGACCATAATAGCCTGAAACACTTCCTTGGACAGCGAGACTTGAATGAAAGACAACAAAAGTGGGTCAACAAATTGTAATCGTATGATTTTGATATCACTTTTGTTAAGGGGAAATATAATGTTGTAGCTGATGCATTGTCTTGTAGACCCCAGTTGAATGCTATGGCACAAATTTCCAAGGATTGGAGGCACCGGATTATTGTTGAGTATGCCAAGAACCCATGGGCTTTTGGCATTGTGGATGGGACAGAGCAGGATAGTAGATACACCGTTGTGAATGACTTGATCATTTACAAAGGTAGGATTTTTTTGATTCCAGATTCAGAGATGAAGAACATAGTTCTGAGAGCCTTTCATGATCTTCCTATGGCGGGCCATCCCAGATATTTCAAAACATATAAGTTGGTTCGGGAACGGTTTACTTGGAAAGGAATTAAGATTGACGTTCTTCAGTATGTGAGAGAATGCCCTATTTGTCAGCAGAACAAACAGGAACAAACTCATCCTGCTGGCTTGCTTCAGCCAGTTCCGATACCTGATAGGAAGTGGGAATGTTTATCAATGGATTTCATCACAGGCTTGCCGAAAGCCCAAGGAAAGGATTGTATTTATGTAGTTGTTGGTCGGTTGACCAACTACGCACACTTTTTCCCGACTACCACTCCTTTCACAACATCGCAAACTACAAAGCTCTTTTTTTGGGAGATATTCAGATTACATGGTTTGCCTCAGACTATAGTCAGCGATAGAGATAGTCGGTTCATGAGCAACTTTTGGCAGGAGTTGTTTAGGTTATGTGGAACCAAACAGACGCCTAGTACCAGCTACCATCCACAGACAGATGGGCAGATGAAGATCGTCAATAAGTGGGTGGAAGGATATCTGCGAAACTATGTAGCTGGACAACATAGAGCTTGGGTGAGGTGGATATACCTCTGTGAGTATTGTTATAACTCTACTCACCACATGACCATACAGATGACACCATTCATGATACTATATGGGTATGAGGCACCCAACTTTTTGGATTTAGTGCTGAGTAATAGCAGAGTGCCCAGTGCAGGAGATGTTTTACGAGATCATCAGGATATTATGAGGTCTCTCAGAGACAATATTCAGCAGGCGCAAAATTAGCAGAAGCAGTATGCTGATCAGAAAAGGGTTGAGCGTTCCTTTGCAGTGGGTGACATGGTGTATCTCATGTTACAACTTTACCAACAGTCCACTTGCGGAAGAGTGGTGCGGAGAAGTTGAAACCTCGTTACTATGGTCCATTCAGAGTTATCGGCCGAGTGGGCGAGGTTGCATATGAGTTGGATCTACCGGCGGATAGCAGGGTTCACAATGTGTTTCATGTTTCGCGCCTGAAGAAGGCGTTGGGTTAGCATGTGGTTCCCTCTCTAGTACTGCCACCCCTTGATGACGAGGGGAAATTGATTCTAGTACCTGAGGCCATCCTCGATGTCAGAGAGAGACATCTACGGAGGCGGGTTATTAGGGAGTATTTGATCAAATGGAGAGACTTGCCGGTTGAGGATGCTACATGGGAGTCATAGGAGATCTTACAACATCCAGAGCTGAGATTGCTTGAGGACAAGCAATTTCAGGGACGACAGACTGTAATGTCCCCTTCCTAGTTAGTTTAGGTGATTGAGGGGTTAGCCTATTATTTTGACCCTCGTAGGCTGACAGATGTGATTAGAGGGTCTTCCATTGCAGTTATCTAGAGTTTTGGGACATTACTCCATAGTTTGATTCAGGTTTGGGCCTTTGTAGATGCTTACAGAGTGTTATTCAGGCACTTACTATTTATAGTAAGTCAGGCCATCAGGGGTTACTATTTCTGACAGGGCACTTGGCTTAGTTGGCTATCGCAGTTTCGACCCAGTTTGGAAGTTTGTTGAGCAAACAAAGAATATTGGAGCATTTAATAATAATTAAATGATTATTATTATGACTTTATATTATAAAGTCAATTATTGAGGATATTAATTATTTAAATGGCTTATTATAAAGTATTTAATAACTTTATAATAAAAAGGGGTGAAATGATTATTAAGTGAGTATTTATTACTCATTAAAAAGGGATGCCATTTATTGACTAATGAGCCTAAGTTTTGAAAAGGGCGAACTTAATATTATTAAATGCATTTTGAGTTGCTTTTTGGGGGTCGAGCCTCTTGGAGAAGGTTATTTAATGTTTCAAGACAAATAGAACTCATTCATTATTGATTATTCGAATTTGTCTTTATCTCTCTGAGCATTTTGAAGTTTGAGAAACAATGGTTTCTGCAAATCAGATTTTGGAGAACATTGCCTCTTCAGAATCAAGCATACTGAGGTTGTGAAAGATCAACTGAAGATTGCTCATCAGTATGGCTTCATCCAGAGGTCACATCAGAGCTTATTTGTTGAGTTATAGTCAAGAGTTTGGGATCGATTTCTTTCAGAAAGAGATTCTTCTTCAGTGGCTATCCACAGTAATCATCTGGCACATTTTTCAAGGCCGTACAGACATTGTACTTGCTGGTTTCAGGTAGTACTTCACAGCTGCAAGGTCGTACTTCTCCTGCAAGCCAAAACGCCTTGTCTTTTCTTCTTCTGCCTTCATCATCTGGGACGCCTTGGTCTCTAGAGTATTCTGCATTCATTTTCCGGCTGGAGAAGTCTATATCTGAGGTTGACCGTACCATTCTCTCTTCATTCAGGTGGCTGCAAATAAGCCAGGTTTTTAAATAAAATAGTGTTTCCTTTTTACTTGCATGTCAGTATTTCATCATTGTAATCATTTATCAATTACAATAAAGCCATTCGCCATCAATTTAGAAGATATTTTGCTTCGAATTTATGTTCTTGCATTTTATATATAATTTAGAGTTATTTAATTCAAAATCGCACAAAACCCTTTAAGCAAGAAGAACACAAAAACATTGAAAAATCAGAAAATACAAAAAAATACAAAAACATTCAAAAAGAAGAACACAAAAAAATACAAAAACATTCAAAAATGAGAAAACACGGAGATCAGATTGCATTATCGGTATTAGTTGGGGGTTGAGAGACACCAGGTCTCTTACAGATTGCGCTCACTTTGTGTAGTTGTCCTCAGTGTGGCGAAGAAAAGTGTTGTTTTTTTCGGTTTCACCTAGTCTTTACCGTCTTTTGAGTTCATAGGATTAGCATAGAACTTCTAAACCCTCATCCTTTTGCACTTTTTTTTTTGAAAATCCAAAACCGAAACAAAAAAAGAGAGCATTATTGTCAAATTAGTCTAAGCCCTAGCTTGTAAGTGATTTGTTAATGTAAGTCCCTTTGTGTATTACCAGGATATCACAACGACTATTGAGCTTATCCACACGTCAAGACCTGACAAAAGAAACCTTGGAATCGCCATATGATCTTCTTGCAATCTTAGCATACGCGGTGGTTTTTCAAGAGAGGATAAAGTGTCTTTGGACTTTTTATTCTAAAGTGTTCGGTGAATGATAAAACGTACACCAATAGGTCCATATAACTACATCAGAAAATTGAGAAGAGAAGAAGAAAAATCAGAAGTTATCCAAAAGAGCATTGAGGCAAAAGAAAAGGAAGGAAAGAAAGAAGAATTACTTCCTTCTGATTTGCAGCCTATGGGTGATCCTAAGAAGAGGAGAGAACAATGTTGCTTCACTTGCCTAGAAGTTTAGACACCTTGTCATACATGTGAAAGCCCTAGAGAAGATGAAGCCATGCTCACAAGTTCACTTCAGCAAAATGATGATATGGACAAAGAAGAATCACTTCATGCATCCACAAGTGAGCGACACATGAGTTTTCGTGATAACAATAAGGTTGAAGGGTATGTTGTTATAGAGTTTGATGATCCATTATTTGAGCAGAGCATTGTCTCACCATCTCTACATAGTAGTTGCAAGGAATCAAATTGTGAGTTGGGTGTGTTGATGTTATATTCAGCTTCAGTCGTATTCTTCCAACACAGTATTTGTTCTTGATTGAATAAATTAAATTATAGCTTGAGAGCTATTTAATTTATAGAACTCATATTCTAAATTGGCACGAGTTTTTATATGTGCTGACTTTCTTCTCATTGGTGGCGTCCAAATGAAAAGGGATTATCTTGGCCGACTTGATAAGTAAATTATTTAATTTACTTATTCTCTTTGTGGCCGACCTTGTTATTGAAGAGGTGCGACCTCTCCCAAGCAATGTATAAATACAAGTGCAATTGTTCTCATTTGCATTATCAAGCAAGTTCGACATTCATTCTACATTCAAGTGCGAATTATATCTTGGGCAGATTGCGATTTTATCTAAGTGCGATTTACTTCAAGAACAGGTCGAAGTACTATCAAGTGCAGATTTTGATATATATGTTGTGCAGATTGTAATCTGTATTTTGCATCTAGAATCGGTGCTATTACTTGGCCTTAAGTTCGGCCCTATTGTACAAGAAGAGTTGATTCTTGAATAATATATAAGAGATATATTGTTGCTGGGTTTTTCTCCCTCAAGGGGAGGGTTTTCCCAGGGTATCTGCTATGTTATTGTGTCTGATTTTGAATTAATTTTCTGTGCATTAAAAATTTAAATCTGATCATAAAATTAACATGGTATCAGAGTGGGTTTGAGAGGATCGTGATCAGATTTGGTTCTAAACAACGATACTCTATTCTCTTATTTGTTTATTTTCTCATTAGTCAAGATGGTGAATGGTTTGAAGATTGAGGATAGACTCGAGGGAGCATCAAACTTCACATCATGGAGATTTAGAATCATGCTTACCTTGCATGAAAATGACTTGGGTGAGTTTGTGGAGTCTAGTGTTCTTGAACCTGAGGAGGAAGAAGAGAAGTTGCAGTGGGTGAAGAAAGATATTAAGGCAATGAAGATATTGGTTGATTCCGTTAAGGATCACATTGTTCCTATCGTCTCTAAGTTGAAGACAGCAAGAGATATGTTCAAAACATTGGAAGAAATGTACAAAAATAACAATACCAGTCGGGCACTTGCACTGAAGCAACAACTACACCATTTGAAGATGGCGAAAGGTGAATCAGTGATTGCATACTTCATGAGGATTTCAGATTTGAGAGATCAGCTCTCGACAATAGGGCATATGGTTGATGACAAAGACTTGACTATGCTCGCTCTCAATGGTCTACCTTTGTCTTGGGAATCTTACATTCAGGGAATCAGTGCAAGATCAAAATTGCCTAAGTTTGATCGCCTAAGATCAGATTGCATTCAAGAAGATCAAGGTTGTTGGCAAAAGGCGTTGGTCAAAGTTCAAAGAATGAAGACATTCATGTTCTCGCCTCCCATGCTTTAAAGAAGAAAGGAAAAGATGGAAGGAAATGATTCTTCAAGAGGAATCGAGATAAGGGAAATGATGATGCACCTCCCTTCAAGAAGAAGAGAGACATGTCCAAGATTCAATGCTTTAGGTGTGACAAGTTTGGGCACTTTGCTAAGCATTGTCCAACTAGACCTAAGCAACAAGCCACAGTTGTAGATGTTGATGATGCCTCTCCATAGAAGGATTCATGTGAATACTTGTTCTATTCAGCTCTATCAAGCAATGTACCTACGGATACTAGTACTTGGCTGATTGACAGTGGTGCTGCTCGACACATCACTGGATTCAAGGTGCACTTATCAAGTTTGGTGGAGAAAGAGTTTTCCGAGCAAGTTATTATTGGAGATGATGCTGGCTATTCCGTGAAAGGAATTGGAACCTCTACTCTTCATTTGGATTCCGACATTACACTTCAATTGAGAGATGTTCTGTATGTCCCAGGAATGAAGCACAATCTTATTTCTATTTCAGCCCTAGAAGATGAAGGATATCAATTTGCCTTTTCCAAAGGCAAAGTTCTTGTGTGGATGGAGAATTCCAGTTTCAAGGAAGCTCAAGTGATTGGTGTTAGACATGAAAGCCTCTATAGGCTATGTACACGTCCTCTACAAGCTCTTGTTCATGATTCCTCAAGCCTATGTGACCTATGGCATCGAAGATTGGCGCACCTCCACTTCCGTGCCTTACCTTTCATGGAGAAGATGGTCACGAGACTTCCCAAGTTCAATCAGGAGCATGAAGGAACTTGCAAAGGATGCGCTATGGGTAAGAATTCAAAAGCCCCTTTCCATAGTAGAGAAAATAGATCTAAGTGTATTTTAGACCTTATTCATTCTGATTTGTGTGGACCTATGTCTGTTCCGTCTTCGAGTGGATTCTTGTATTATGTTTTGTTTATTGATGACCACTCTAGGCAGACTTGGATTTATTTTTTGAAATCTAAAGAATCTGAGGAAGCGTTAGGAAGGTTTAAAGAGTTCAAAGCTTTGGTAGAGAATCTTTTTGGTAAAAGAATTAAGGTCCTCAGATCTGACAATGGAGGAGAATACACCTCTAGTTGCTTTCGAGATTTTTGTATTGATGTAGGGATTAAGAGGGAGTTCTGCATTCCCTATAATCCTCAACAGAATGGTGTTGCAGAAAGGAAGAATAGGACAATCGTGGAAGCAGCGAAGGCCATGATCCATGATCAAGAATTGCAAACCTTCTTATGGGCAGAAGCTTCTAGGACGGCTGTGTATGTTCAAAACATAAGTCCCCACAAGGTCTTGGAGAATATGACTCCGGAAGAAGATTTCACAGGGAAGAAGTCTGAAGTCAGTCATTTGAGGATCTTTGGATGTCCTGTCTATGTTCATGTTCCAAAGGAAAAGAGAACTAAGTTGGAGCCTTCTGGAAATAAGGGAATATTTGTGGGCTACAGTCAGACATCAAAAGCCTACAGGATATACATTCCAGGACAGAAGTTGATCGAGATCAGTAGGGATGTCACATTCGAGGAAGATGTTGCATTCAGGAGATCCAGGGGCATTCATATGGAGATCGATAATGAAGAGTCTCCTCAGGATATGGAAGTTGACCATACTCCTGAGATTCAGAGGGAGACTTCCGAACCAAAGGAAGATGTTGATCAAGTTGAGCCCTTGGAACCTACTGATGGGCCTACCGATATTGTGCTTAGGAGAAAGAGACCTCTTTGGGCTAGACAAACTATGCAAGAGGCTGAGAGATTTGTAGCTCCTAGAGGAACATTCAGAGAAAGTAAAAGGCCACATAAGTTCTCCAGTTATGTTGCCTTGATGAGTCAGATTATTGAGTCTGAGCCTTCTAGTGTGGAGGAAGCTTCCAGTCAACAAGTTTGGAAAGATGCTATGACAGAGGAGTACCAATCAATTCTCAAGAATGATGTTTGGGACATTGTTCCTAGACCCGAAGGCAAATCTGTGGTATCTTCGAAATGGCTCTTCAAGATTAAGCATGCAGCTGATGGGAGCATAGAGAAGTACAAGGCAAGATTTGTGGCTCGTGGTTTTTCACAGAAAGAGGGAATTGATTATGAAGAAACTTTTGCTCCTGTTGCTCGCCACACTTCTGTCAGAACCATCATTGCCATTGCTGCATCTAGAGGATGGAAGATTCATCAAATGGATGTGAAGACAACTTTTCTAAATGGTGTGATAGAGGAAGAAGTTTACATTGAGCAACTTGATGGGTTTGAGGTACATGGAAAGGAGTCTCATGTTTGCAAGCTGAAGAAGGCCTTGTATGGTCTTAAGCAGGCTCCTCGTGCATGGTACGAAATGATTGATCATTACCTATCAAGTTTGGGCTTCTTGAAGAATGATGCTGACTCCAATCTATACTTTAAGGTAATTAATGTTGATGCATTGATTTTGGTTTTGTATGTTGATGATTTGATCCTTATTGGAGAAGATCACCTGATTCTCAAGTGTAAGAAGGAGTTGGCTTCTGAATTTGAGATGAAGGACCTTGGGCTCATGCATTACTTCCTTGGCTTAGAAGTCTGGCAGAAACTAGATGAGATGATTCTGAGTCAAGGGAAGTACACCATTGATGTACTTAAGAGGTTTGGTATGATGGATTGCAAATCCATGTCTACACCCATGGAGACCAACCTACATAAATTGAAGTAGGCTGCAGCTAGTTCAGACTTAGTAGATCCTACATTGTATAGACAACTGATTGGGTCTTTGATGTATCTAGTTAACACTAGACCTGATATTTGTTATGCGGTGAGTGCACTTAGCTAGTTCATGTGTGAACCGAGACAGATACATCTTGTTGCAGCTAAACATATCCTGAGATACTTGCGTGGCACAGTTGGATATGCGTTGAGATATACTTCAGATGCTAACTTGGAGTTACATGGTTATACTGATTCTGATTGGGAAGGATGTGTTTCAGATCGGAAGAGTACCTCTGGTTGTTGCTTCAGTTTGGGTTCTGCTATGATATCCTGGTGCAGCAGGAAGCAATCATCTGTGGCATTGAGTACAGTAGAGGCATAATACATTGCAGCTTGTATGGCAGCTCGGGAAGCATTGTGGCTTCGTAAGCTCCTTGCAGGATTGTTTGGACAATCAATGGAGCCTACTATCATTCATTGTGATAATCAGAGTTGTGTGAAGCTTTCTGTCAATCCTGTGTTCCATGACAGAACCAAGCATGTTGAGATCAAGTGCCACTATATTAGAGATATGGTACTACGGAAGGCTATACAGTTGAGGTATATCAACATTGATGAGCAGACGACATACATTCTCACCAAGCCTCTCTCCAGATAAAGTTTGTGTACTTTCGAGATAAGCTTGGTATGGTGGAGAATCCAGCCTTGACTGAGAAAGAGTCTCAGTATCAATGAGCCTTGTTTAATGAGTTCTTCTCTGTGAGAGAAGTTCGAGGTGAAATCCCTTGTTAATGCATTTTCCTCTGAGATGGAGGAATTTGAGGTGCAAGCCCTTGTTAATGCATTTCTCTTTGAGATTTGAGGTGAAAGCCCTTGTTTCCACCCTCTGAGCTGAGTCATGGTGGATGTCATGTGTGTGACTCCATGACACATCTTGTACTTGTGAATGTCATGTTGAGGTGACAACATCACGTAAGTGATGAACACTTGTACATACCATAGTATGGTTGTAGCCATTATGGTTGATATCGTGTTGAGGCGATATCTGATATCTGATATCATGATGAGGTGATATTCTTCTTGTTCACTCATGGTTGTAGCCATAGTGATAGGCATCACATTGAGGTGATTTGCTTTGTGCAGCTAGAAGTATCCTCCCTAGCTGTGAGGGAGTGTTGATGTTATATTCAGCTTCAGTCGTATTCTTCCAGCACAGTATTTGTTCTTGATTGAATAAATTAAATTATAGCTTGAGAGCTATTTAATTTATAGAACTCATATTCTAAATTGGCACAAGTTTTTATATGTGCCGACTTTCTTCTCATTGGTGGTGTCCAATTGAAAAGGGATTATCTTGGCCAACTTGATAAGTAAATTATTTAATTTACTTATTCTCCTTGTGGCCGACCTTGTTATTGAAGAGGTGCGACCTCTCCCAAGCAATGTATAAATACAAGTGCAATTGTTCTCATTTGCATTATCAAGCAAGTTCGACATTCATTCTACATTCAAGTGCGAATTATATCTTGGGCAGATTGCGATTTTATCTAAGTGCAATTTACTTCAAGAACAGGTCGAAGTACTATCAAGTGCAGATTTTGATATATATGTTGTGCAGATTGTAATCTGTATTTTGCATCTAGAATCGGTGCTATTACTTGGCCTTAAGTTCGGCCCTATTGTACAAGAAGAGTTGATTCTTGAATAATATATAAGAGATATATTGTTGCTGGGTTTTTCTCCCTCAAGAGGAGGGTTTTCCCAGGGTATCTGCTGTGTTATTGTGTCTGATTTTGAATTAATTTTCTGTGCATTAAATCTGATCATAAAATTAACAGGGTGATCTTGAAGGTGATATTGTTAATACATATGAAGGCAATTTGTTATGTGATGAGCAAAATGACTTGGATAAATTGGATCAAAGACATTTAGCGTGGCAAGGGTTGAAGGTCAATGAAGGTACAACTTGCAGCCATGTGATAGAAGTCATGACAAGTAATACACTTGGTTTTTTGCTAGATACATCTCTTGGACCAGCAATTGATGATGAATATCCAACAATGAAGGAAGATGAACTTGAGATCCATGAAGATACCACAAAAAATGTATGATTACAGTTCTGATTTTCTGATTATGAACACAGTTCATTATCTTCACATAATCATGAGGTGATAGACAAATCATATGAGGATGATAGTGGTAAGAAACCCTACCTTGTTGATACTCAAGATTTGATGGCTAAGCATGAGGTAATGGTTGTGGATCCAAGCCATGAACAATCTGATTTTCTGTATTGTAGCATAGAAGATGTAAAGATGACTCAAAACATGTGTAATGAGTGGCTAAGGAGGGCTAGGGAAGCCGAGTTGCTGGCTGCTCAAGAAAAATAACACCTACATAATATCAAGGAACAATTCAGTCACATGGGTCATGATAGGAAACAACGAGATACACTTCTTCGTCAATCTCCAATACTTCCAAGGGAAGAAAATATGATGGTTGATTTTCTTATGATGGTGGAAAATGAAGACCAATCAGATTTGGATGAACTTGTTGAGAGGTATGATTTTGAAAACAAATCAAAAAATTATTTTGTGCAAATGATTTTAATCACAGGGTTCATGAAACACATCATTTGGAGAGCCAATTGAAGGCTCAAGTCAGGGTTAAGGAAGAGGAAGTTGTGCATATACTTTGTGGACCAGCAAAGAATGATTGTTATGCATATGTAGAGAAGAACATCTGTAATTCAGATTTGGTTAAGAGTTTAACCATTCTTGGAGAGCTCAATGAGCCTACTTATGTTTTGACACCATGCTATCATGATTATGATCCTTTTGGTGAGCACAATGCTGTCCTAGCTTCAAAACTTGAAGGAGATGTCATGGAGGTATCCGATTTGGAGTTGTATGTTCATGGGGATGTTGAGTTTAAGCTGGATTGTAGTCCAAGATATGGAGATGAGCATGAGAGAGAAAATCTTCAAACCCAATCTATTGGTTTTCAGCTCACTCCTTGATGATTGATGGCTGTTCTATATTGCTGATCATGGAGTTTTCAGACTGCACATTGGTGTTTGCAGCTGTTTGGATGGATTGGTGTGCATGGGATTGTCACTACAGTGTTGGGAGGTTGCATGATGATGAGATCCTATCATCTTATGACAATAGAAGCTTTCTTGGCATGATCATAGGTCTGATCTTCAACTTTCATAGTGTTGTTCTGATTTGCACTAGAAGCCTAGAGTGGATTTGCATGTTTGGTGATGCACCTATGATGGACACTTTTCACATCCATATGAGAAAATTTAGGTCCAGGAGGATAGTTTGTTGTGGTGGCATGACAAGAGACACTTATCTATTCATTTTCAATTGGTGTGATGGTGTAATAATTTGGGATCTAGGTATTTCTGTGATTGGTACATTACTTCACATGGATCATGGTGAATTGCTTCACAACATTTGGATGAGTGATATTTGTATTAGAGTGGAGCAACGAAAGGCTTGGTGTAGGTGGTTGTGTTTCAAAGAGCATTATTATGATATCACCTATCACATATTGATAGACATAACATCTTTTAGGGCTTTGGATAGATATGACGCTTTGTCTTTGGTAGACTTAGCATTGGAGAGGAGCCTTCAGAGTGAAAAGGTTCATGCAGGATATGTACATGACACTTGAGGTTGATGAATTGGTATTCTTGTCCCTACAGCTATACATACATATTACATTGAGGAGTGGTGCAGGGAAGCTGAAACAACATTTCTACTGCCCTACCAGAATCGAGAGTGGAGTTGGAGAGGATGCTTATGAGTTGGAGTTACCTAAGGGTAGCTAGATTCATAATATATTTAATGTATCTTGCCTCACGAGGGCAAGTGAATAGCATATTACATCTTCTCCTGAGCTTTCTCCTTTGGATGAAGGGAAGTTGCTACTTGTACCTGATACTACTCTTGATGATTGGAGATTGCCAACCTTGAGGAGCAAAATTTCAGAGTTTCAAGGATGGAGCAGATTTGAGTTTGAGTGTGTATGGACGATATTGTTTCATTTTTGGCCACCGAAATTCGTTTTGCATACTATTCTTCATATTCGTTGTGGGAGGAGTAGCCACAAATTGAGGAGCAGGGTGATCATGGAGTATTTGACTAGTTGGAGAGACTTGCCACTTGAGGATGCTTTGTAGTATCTAGGCTTGCAATTGGTTGTGGGAAAGCAATTTCAGGAAGGGAGGACTGTAATGTCCCTTTTTCCCTACACTAAATCCACCCTATTTTAATAGTGTTTTTAAACACTAGTATATACATATTATATAATATTAAAATACAAATAAAATAATTAAAAAATTAATAATAAATAAATAATAAATAAAATACTTTATTGGGGTCAGCCAAGATTGGTGGAGAGGAAAAAAAGCAAATAAAATAAATATTTTTTCCTTGAGGTCGGCTAGATTTGGAGGGAAAAGGTGGCTATAAATTTAAGAACATTTGAGGTCATTTGGGCATTGATTCATACCTTATTTCATTTGGGAAATTCATCTCTTTGGCTGCAACTTTGGTTGGGGTTCATTCCAAGGATGAAAACCCTTGTGAATGTGGTGAGTTGGACAAAACCCTAGCTCATCTTATGGAGAACTCATGACAAAGTTCTAATTATAGTTCATTGGAGACATTTAGAGCTTTGGAGCATCATTGCATAATCAGATTTGAAGATCAGAGTTAGAGCAACATTGTTGTGGCATTTTGTGATCATATTGCATTAGGGTTTTTCCCTACTTTAGAGCACCACTTTGCAACAGACTTGAGCTCACATCTGTTTATGATCAGTGAAAAGTTTATGAAGTGTTGCCTTGTACCCTTGAGCCACTTCAACATTTCTATATGGGACAACTCTTGATGTCACAAAAAGTAGCTCAACACTATAGTATTTGGGATTCAATGCAAAAACAAGAAGATGCAATGGAGTGGTCGTTTTGTTCCATCTCTCTACAATGATTTGATGTAGCTCTTTGAAGAACTTTTCTTCATGACCTTTCTCTTTTGCATTGATGATGGTTTTCATCTCCTCAATCATTGAGTCAATGCCATTATATACTTCGCCCAAACAAGGTCTATCCATGTCAGTATAACGAATCATGCTCAATATGAGTTGAGTGAAACTGAGGAGATGCTCACCACGATCCCACCAACTATCATCTAAGATCATTTGCTTAACCTTAGTTGCCCTTTCAGTGCTAGATTGCCTCCAAATGGACCAATTAGGGCTGATGACCATATTAGAGAGTGCTTCACAAACCTTCACAAGTCGTCTCAACACAATTGTGTTGGAGGAAAAACGGGTCTTAGCAACCTGTTTGAAAAACGAAATCAAATAAAATTTTAGTTCACAAAAATCAAAATTTAAAATTTAAAATATTACTAAAGTGAAAGATGTTTATTATTCAACTTGCCTTCAACAGTTCCAATTTCAAGAAGGATCTAAATATGCCTTGTGACATATGGTGGTTGGTGACAAACATTTGGATGTCTTCGGCCTCAACATACACCTGTTTGATCCACTCAATTTTGGTTCGAATTTTTTGTAGCATTAGGTTAAGGTAGTGGACAGCACCAAGGTGTCCAAAAAATATGTGAATACCTCTCCTCAACCAATAACCTAGCAGCCCTACAATTTTTTGCATTGTCAGTTACAACTTGCACAACATTTTGATGGCCCAATTCTTGAATAGCTTGATAAAGGGTGTTAGCAATAAATGCACCATCCTTCACCTCTCCTTCACAATCCACTGCTCTAAAAAACATTGCCCCTTTAGGGGACACTGCAATAACATTGATCAATGGGCGATTTTTTGCATCTTTCCATCCATTAGAATGATGGTCACCCTTGTTTCGATCCACGAATCCCTTATGGGCTTCAGAGAGTCCTCTACATATTTGACCTCTTTATCTAATAAGGTGCAACACACCACCTCAAAACCTAGGCCCTTATACCCCTTTGGAGCCTCATTAATAGATTTCACCATTTTTTGCCAATATGGTGGGAGAACAACATTGAATGCCAATCCATTGGCATAGACACATCTCGTTATGTCTTGATCGGCAATCTCTCTAGCCTCATTCTGAAATGAAGTTTCAGATGCTCCCTTTGATCTTTTATTTGTAGAGGGTATGGTTTGCTCTTGAGGTATGGACATAAATGGATGGCTCTCTATAGGTGGAAAATGAGAAGGCAGTGTAGGGGGCTTCATCCCTCGAGATCCTTTCTTTATCAAAGGATGACTTGATTTTTTACGACTTGCTGCTTGGCCTGCTCTTTCTTGCTCATCAATATATGCCAATATTTGGGATTTTGGAATGCCCTTTTAATCTAAACCTAGACAAGCTTTGATGCCTATTCTAGGGATCTTGCACAAGTGCCCTTTCACTAGATTGTATGAGCTTGAATATTTAACATTGCAATGATTACAAATCCAAACATATCCTCCACCACCTGGAAGTTGTTGAACCATTGCAACATATTTCCGAAGGGGAGAGTTTGGGTTTGTTTTGAAACGAGATTGGTTTGAGGAGCTAGAACTGGTTGCCATTGTAATACGCAAGGCATAACAAATTCCATTTATTCAAAATTTCAAAGTATTGAAACTAAATAACTTAATTCATTTCAAAAAATTGAACATGTATTATGGACACCTAGAAGAATGAAAACAAAACAAATGAGTTCATTTGTAAAATAAAAATAAAAATTTAAAAAACCAAAAAACTTCAAAAAACCTACCTCTTTTGAAGAAATCTTCCTCTATGATCTTCTTGGCAATGAACAAACACTTGCAAGTGCTTAGGAATAGCACAACAACCAACTTCGAACAATCAACGATTAACCTTCAACTCTATTCGTGCTTGTGCAAGCAAGAAAAAAAGTTCAGCAATGGAGGTAAAAAATCTTGTTTTCCATTCACAAATTGATAAATGAGTATGATTTTGCCTCTTTGATGTGTTAGGAGGAATGAATTTGGGTTGGAGGAATATTTTAATGTTTAAAAGTCAAAAAGCAAGTAAAAAATATATTAAAAATTTGCAAAAAGTCAGTGAAAAATGCGGACTGAATGTGATATATCTTGGGTTTGAAATGGGTCTGTCATGGGTCTGACAGGATTGGACCCATAGACTGTGATGCCGACCTTGTCTGAACCCATAGTCTGTGGGTCAGACACTATCTGGATCCGAACCTTGACCCGGGCCTGACCGGACTAGGACTCGTAATGTAGCATTTGAACCAACTCTTATGTCAACAAGGTCTTGTAGCAATCTTTGATATAAGCAGTTCAAATGTGTGCTATGCTGTCACAAGGTTCGAGTTCAAATTCGTGTTCGACAACAATAAAATTTCGGATGAAGTTCGACAAGAAATAAAATTAAAAAAAAATCACCTATAAATTTAAAAATATTAAAATATAAATATATTTAAAATTTTAATTTAAATATTATAAATACTAAATATATTCAATTTTATATATTAATAATTAATCATCCAAATTAAATATTTAAAATATTAAATAATAGTAAATAATCAACACAATAATCACAATTTAGAAATAACAATTTTAATAATCCTCAAAGCATTATTATTAATAATAGAAATTTATTCAAATTAAATATATTCAGTTTAATATATTAATAACTAGCTATTGCACTTTTGGTGTGCAATGGGGTACGCCGAAAAATTGTATGGCTGTATTTGATTTTGTGTAGACTTATTGGTTGAAATATGGAATAGTTTACATAATCTAAAAAGACAACAAATGAAATAAATTGAATGCAAACGATTATTTGCCTTATTTGATTTTGTGTAGACATATTGTATGTATGTAACTTATTAAAACAACACATTAAAAAAAATGGAACTTAAAATTATGTGATATAAAAATGTAGAATAAGGAAATATATACAATGATAAAATTCAAGTGCTTTTACGGATTGTTTAATTCTCATTACAAGAATGTATGCAATTGAATACAATGGTATAGCGAAATTGTGAAACGGTCACATTGAGCTCCAATGTATCTGTAATAAACAAAAGATCTAGTTAGTATTTGAAAAGCAACTAATAGGTAACAAAATGTTGAAGTTGAATGTTCAAGTACTGGGAATCCGGGATCTGGAACGGCCTATACTTCAGCAATTTCCCCAAGATGATGGAGGGTTTCATTAGGGTTACAATTAAAATGCTCCTAAAATTAGGGTTTTAAGTTGCATTGGGCTAATCATAGTAGCATTCCATGTAAAAATCTCAATTAAATGCACACATAATAACAAGCCTAGAAATACTTCAACAAATCAAGAAATACAATATATTTTTTATTTTTTATTTTGTTCAAATACACATTAAAATTGAAATTTACTAGTCTAATACAACTAGGCACACCCAACATACAAATCTAAATGGCTCTAATGATATTGATGACACTTTGAAACTCATTCTAGTTCTCGAGGGTTTTTGTCCCCAAGATAGTTCGATTGCTATGCTTGAAAGCTTTCATCTCCAAATGCCACAAGCTGCTACAAACAGTGTCATATTTTTGTGAATAAATCTGACATGACACAAGTTCTACGTAAGAGAGCTGGAAGTTGGGAATCTAGGATGTACTAATATTGAGTGTGCAATTGGATAGAGATAAGTAGTATAAATTGGTAAGGTTATGGAAAAAAGTCTCTGAAATTGTGAGCTCATGGTTTAGTGAGAGTGAAAGACTTTGATTAGAGGATGGCAATACCCAGGAAGGGATACTCTCATTGAATCTATTTTCACTGGTGTAGAGCATAGTAAGGGAGGACAGCCCTGCAAAGGACAAGGGGAGAGTCCCAGTCAATTGGTTAAAGGAAACATCCAGGTGCTGAAGTAAAGGGAATTTGCCCCAAGTAAATGGAATTGGGCCACTTAGTCGATTATTTGAAACATAGAGAGAACTCAATGAAGAAAGATTGTTCAGACAAATTGGCAAGCTTCCACTCAGTTGATTCGCTTCAAGACTGAGTACAATCAATTTTTTTAGCATACAAATGCTAAGGGGTATTATCCCACTCAATCCACTATCATCTATTATAAGATACTGAAGAAAATGGAGATCTTCCAAGCAAGAAGGAAGAGTACCTTATTTTGTGATGTTCTCTGTTTCTAGAATTGTTAGAAATAGAAGTTTGCACAGGCTATTAGATATGACTCCTTAACCTCCCAAATCCCAATACTTTTTATAGTGATTGGTTTACTATTGCGGGGCTGCTATATTTTTGTGTGTCATGTCATATTGGGCAAATCATAATGCAAGTTAGTGGGAATTGTTATTTTTTGTCACATTTTAAGCGGGCAAACATTCATATTCCCTCTCTTCTCTCTATTTGTATCTCTTTACATCCTCTACGGTCTCCTCCATTTCCATCTCCATTTTTCTCTCCATTTTATTCTCTATCTTCCTCTCTATTTATATCTCCTTCCCCCCCTCTCTCTTCCCTCTTTTGTCATCTCTATTTCCTTATTCCCCCCCTCTCTTTCTCTCTCTTCCCTCTTTTATCTATCTACATCTCCTTACACCCCCTCTCTCACTATTCCCTTTTTTTTTATCTCTCCCTCTTTCTATCCCCATGTCTCCCTCTCTCCCTATTGCAAACATAAAATGCACCTGTTGTTAATGGAGTTTAATTATCTTCTTTATTTAGAAACTTTTTTTCAGTTGCGTTTGGATCCCTATAAATGGGTGTAATCATCATTTCTCCATTGAGACATTTTTTGCACAAACATCATTTCCTAAATGACCTACTAAATAACCTCATGTATTGTACATTTGCCAAAAATAGACCACAAATTTCCCTGATTGACTTTCCATACCTCTTTGATGTACCCATTGCACACACCAAGGTGCAATTGATATTGATTGAAATAGGGAATAGTTCACACAATCTAAAAAGTTTTGAAATGGAAAAACTATAATGCAAGAGATTATTAGCCATATTGTATGTATGTAACATATTAGAACAAGAGATGAAAAGAAAAAAATAGAACTTAATATATGCCATATAAAAATGTAGAGAAAGGAAATATATACAATGATGGAATTTCATGTGTTTTTTATGGATTGTTTAATTTGCATTATACGAATGGATGCAATTGAATACAATAGTATAGCGAAAATGTGGAATGGTCACATTGAACTCCAATGTATCTGTAATAAACAAAAGATCTAGTTAGTATTGGAAAATCAACTAATAGAAAACAGAATGTTAAAGTTGAAATTCCAAAAAAAAATGTAGTTACATTTGTTAGAGTAGTTTGTAGGTCTTAGTTAATGAGAATATAGTGTAAATGAGCAATGAGAGGAACCTACAATAAAGGAAAAGAAGAGATATAATTTACAACAACTCAACTATATAAATATTGGTAGTGAAGTAAATAAGAAATTGACATACTTATAGTAGGTGAAATGCACAACTGCTCAGCTTTAAACCTGAATAATTGACGCTGGAGATATAATTTACAACAACTCAACTATATAAATATTGGTAGTGAAGTAAATAAGAAATTGACATACTTATAGTAGGTGAAATGCACAACTGCTCAGCTTTAAACCTGAATAATTGACGCTGGAGACAATCCAACACACTCTTGGTATGCTATAACAAATTATACATAGTATAGCCACGTCAACACAGGACACGTAACAGTTAGGTTTTAAACTTGGATTGCCACGGTGGTGAGTGCTGCAACTTCCTGCTTGACCATGGACTTTTAACAACCACATTAAAAAAGGGAGCACAAATGGGTTATTTCAGCACTCCCATCTCACAAGACTTGAGCCTAAGATCACTTACTTTTTGTGGTTTTTATAATCACAAATTACAATTAGGGTTTACTCCTACTTGTCACAAAATCAAGGCCTATAAGCATAACTTTTGTCCCAAACCTTGTGCTCAATCTTCCTACAAGTTGATCCATAGCTTATTTACACCTATCCATCCTATTTTTTTCTTGAATAGTTACTTTTTTGGGGGATATGAGCCATTAGCCTACTTATATTTGATAGGTTGTGGAATTTTTCAAATCTACTATTTCTAAAGAAATTGGAAATATAAACAAAGTTATTTTCAATGCTACTGATATTGATTGTAATTTATCTCTAACATAGTGAATGTGGTTTCCTATAATTTTTAGATATAGGAAATTATAGATATAGGACGAGGTTGAGAACGTGGAACTTGAGTTTTAGCACTTGCAAGATTTGCTCAACCATTAGAGGGGTCCCCCATACACCATGTGAGTTAGGTTCCTCCTAATGGTGTTGTTTATATCGCTCCTTTTGCTCCACACAATAGAGTCATTCCCACAACCGAGGATGACCTACTTCCCTCGTGGAAAAACTTCAAATTCTTGGCAAGATGTCATTGTGATGAATTTACCATCAATTATGAATTTGTTGTCTAGTTGGGGTGTATAGATCCCCTTTGGTGTGTAAGATCCTATGATTACTTGGTATGAGAGAGAGGATTTAAATTTGTGGGATGAACACTCTCAATTGATAGTGTCTTGACATTGCAATCCTTACCACCACCTATTGATGCAACTACCTATGCTTAATAATATTATAATTCAAACCAACTGCCTTGGTGGATATGCACAACATGGATTTTGCAAGGATGCTCTAAAAATCTTCGAATTGATGAAGCGCATTTTCTTATGCTAAAAATTAAACCAAAAATCTTGAAAAGCATGACTAAGTTTTCAAGAGCATATGAGCTTTAATGAATTCTGCAGAGTTTGTCTGAGCCTCCTGCAAGATTTTCAATATGCAAACAGTTTGAAGCAACTGTCTAATAAACAGGGGTTGAACATCTGTCCACATCGACATTCTTTACTGATACGGATCATCAACTTATTGTTTTCATGCAATGTAGCAAAATAAACTCATTGCACAAAAAGTGCATCCTGAATCCTCTCCCCTCTTCTGCATCTCCTCCATATTCCATATGCATGCAAAAGTTGGAACTTAGGCAAGGCATGTGGACAATTTTGCTGTTCCCATGCAACTGTGGAACTATAGGCAAGACACGTGTGCTGATCAACATAATTTAATGTGGACTATTTGCAAAAAAATGTTGTGTACTCAAGGCACGTTTAGAGATATCCTATTACTATTTCAGAGCTCTGTTCTCTCCGCACAGTTTTCTATCCTTGGATGCTGCTGCTCCTGCAGGTTATCTTCATTTATCTGCTCCAAGCAACTGCAAGGAGCTTCGACTTCTATTACTTCGTGCAGGAGGTGGGTATTCAGCCAAATAAAATAAGATAAGATGGGCGCAATCTGTTGCTCTGTCTTAGTTTTTCTCTTCTGTGATTGTTGCAGTGGTCTGGATCATACTGTGACACACAGAAAATGCTGTTCTCCAAAGATCGGAATACCCTCTTCTGATTTAATGCAAAAAATAGAGCAAAATTTATCCTAATAGACAAATTTATCCTAATTGACCCTCATATTCTGCGTTTCTCTTCATTCTCAAAAGAGAGGCAGAAATTCAATGAAAATATGTTCTCAATGGATTATTGGGAGCCCTTTACTTCCAATTCATTTGGAATACCACAATTTTGCTTCAGCATGGGAATATGTCTGTTTAGTTTATGGTTTGTGTCTATCCCTGTTTCGCCCACTTATGGGTTGTGATCACAAGATTTTGGCTATGTATTTTGTTCAGTCTTTAAGACAAAGGGCTGAGGCCCCTTAATATATAACTCCCAAACTTTTTTCACAGATATCCATATGAAAGATATCATACAAGAATTGGGAATACATTTCCAGATAACCTGGTTTAACTGTTTTTTCTCCATCTAGTTGGGGATCCTTATAAATGTCTGACCGGAAGGGGAAGTTTGCTCAACCGATTGATTTAATAGATAAATGCTCTCAGTTTTAATCAAGACAGATCTCTGTTGGCGATGATAAAAAACTTGAGAATTACTTTTAGTCCCATAGTGTCAGACAACTAGAGACCCAACAATTTATAAGAAATTTAGATGTAGCTTAACCAAGGGAAGCTATGACCCTACAGCCTGCTATTTTCTCAAGGTTAGCATATCTAGAAGCTGGAGAATTACTTGCAATCTGCAACAATCGTTTCTAGAGAGATGAGAAACATGGAATGCTAGAAAATATTTATAAAATTAAGATATCACAATATCCGGTGTAGTATCTTTCAAAAGATCCATAGGGTCATTCAAAAAATTTCTTTACTCTTTAGTTATAGCGTCTGCCAAATCAGGTTGCCCGAGTCTTTTAAGACCATTAATTAAAACTGCAAATGTATATTGGTCCATCTTACATTGGATCTGCTTCATTAGTTCATATGTTTCTATTGCATGGTGTGGAAGGCCCACTCGTAAAAATGTGGCCAGCATCCATGTGAAAGCCTTCGTGTCAGGTTGCAAGGGTTCTTTTTTCAATTCTTCAAAAACTGAATCCAGTTTTTCCAATAGGTTGTTTCTTTTCAGTGCCATTAAAACAGAGACATAGAGCGAAAAATCTGGCCTGTACCATATTTCTTTCAGCACAACATCGAACACCTGATGAATAGCAAAAAAGCAAATGGTTATTTTTTAGCCAGAAAATTCCCAAGCTGATAGAAGTCTAGGTTCCATTTGCATAAAACTTGATTATCACAATCTATACTCTGCATATGAAATGAATTTGGGTTAGTGATTGCAGGTTGCAATTGCCCATTCACTAAGAGCCAACCAGAATAAAGTTTGCAACACAACAGGACCTCGCACTGCTAAGGAGCTTCTAAATAATCATAACTCTTAAAAGACCAAATGACACCAATCAAGAGAAAGACCATACCCAAAGCTCTTGTTCTGATCACATTCTATGCCAAACAACTCGCAGCAATCTGTTTCATTTGTCCATGGAATACTGATAAAGTTCGCAGGGAAGGTGAAGTTCAAGGAAAGTGGGATCCCAGGGGCTCTTCCACGATGTCAGTCGCTGTGTATTGCTTATCTTCATCCCCGGTAACCACGTGTTCTGCGGATAGTCGAAGCTCTGCCACAGTAACTCAGACTTGTTTTCTGCTCCATACACGGCCAGGTTTCCCCCGTTCGTTATGCTGACGGTGGAAGCAGGTTTGTCCACTCCGTTGCTCGCCCAGACAACCAAGCTGCCCTACAAGAGCACCAGGTTGCTGTTTTCTGTAGATTCAGGATAACCGAATTGTTCTGCAATGGGCGATCCGCGTTGATTAGCCATGCGACCGTCTGCTTGGGGAATTGGGCGTACCAGATGCCTGCGTATGAGTTTGTTGTGCCATCCAATAGAAAGAAACCCAATTTGAAGACGCCGTTTGCAGTAGACTTGGTTTGGCCGCCTGTGAGAGTTTCTCCCACGGCTATGGCGTCTTCTGCAGCACGGCCGGATTTGATTTGAGCAGCCACAATGAAGAGCAGTGTGAAGAGGAACAAACACAGATTTCGGACTGCCCCCATTTTTTAGGTTATGAAACCCAAGCAACCAAACTGTGTGTTATATTGCCGTCGGGTGGAGCGGTGAGAATGAGTCATGGCTGCGGCCTTCGAATGCTGCCAGACAAAAGATGGGCAGAGTTTGTAGGAATTAAAAACCAGTAGGTTATGTACTATTGAGAGCAGCTACGGCATTAATTCCATGAACAGTTAATGGTGGACGGTGATAAAGGAGATTGGAAGACACGCACTTAGGCCACATGGACAGGCAGAGAACCATATGAAAATAAACGAACGAGATGATTTTAATCGTTGGCCAGGTGCTGTGGAGAGAGTTCAACCGTGGATTTCAAAATTTAGGTTGATCTCTCTCAAATTGGATACGCCTTCGGCGTAAATTAATAATTTAAATTAAATATTTTAAGATATTAAATTTTAATATACTAAAAATTAAAACAACATTTGATTATTTTTAATATGTTAAATTTTATTTAAAAAAAAACCTAAAATAAAATAAAGAATAAAAACAAACCAGAAAAAGAAAATAAAATCCTCCCACAGCATGTCCTGCAAGTCGCAGATTTTAATCCATCAACCTGTTATGAATGGATATAGAGGCGGCAAATAGGCAGTCTATTCCCCTAGTTCATTTATCATGCAGATCTGGATATAAAGAAGGGGCGGGGGCAGATCGAACAACTTTTCATGAAATCGAGTATGTATGAATGACAAGGAGATTGACGAAAACCTTATTCAACTTGAGTTTTCAAATAGCCAAGCTGAGCCCTAATTGCCCTTTCTCCTAAGGAGAAGAGGGGAGAGGAACAAACAAACGAGCATTTTGTTGTCTACCTCAATCAACCAAGTTTTCTCATCTGCTGGCCCACTTGGCATGCATGAGGAGCAGAGCCAGAGTGACGGCCCTTCAAACACGTGCCAGGCACAAGTCTCAGAAAAGACTTTATTACATTCACAAAATGACTCAGAGCGGTGACAGTCTACAACCCACAGTTCATTCCCAATGGGGTAAAGCTGCTTCTTGAAACAATATTTACTGTTAGAATCGGGAACCTTGTCCATTAAAATGCAGTCACCTGTAGATTTATCGTACCTTAGAAGCCTTCCGCAGGGTTCCGCGTTGGACCATTTTAACATATACAGCTCGTTTTTCAAGACAGCAACGGTGCAGCGCTTTATGTCATGCAGCAGGAACTCGGGAATGAATGTCCAGCAGTTGGTCGCGGGATCGAACCTTTGGGTGAGGGAAGATTCGCAGCATAAATAGTGAATGAAGCTTGCGTTCTTTAGTCCTTAAAAATTGATTGAAAGCACGTTATTAAAATACATATTTGATTAGAAAAAAACTAACCCATTTTACCGTACGAATTTTAAGGCGAACTGAAACAATATTTTTAGGTTTTTTTTAAAAAATTCGTCAGATTTCGAATTTCATGCATCATATTTGCCGAACTCAGTGGCATAGGTGCTATGCACATTAGATGGATACTAAAGACGTGTCAATTCTTCATGTCACCAAATTCATGCACCCTCTCTACTTTCTGAGAACAGGACAATATAATCCCTTGCTAGCAGACTATCAGACATAATTATCTTGTTTTATAATATATATTCTACTAAGTGCTGTGTTTCTAGTTTGTTTGAGGGAGATCATTTTCCCTTATTATATTCTGTTAATCCAATTCTTGATGGCAATATATTCTTTGCAGTAGGTTGTTTGCTAGGATTTAAAAAGTAATAGGAGTCCAGAAGCTTGTGTAGTAGACTTATAAAACCAGTCTCCATTCTAGAAACTGCCCTTCCTCATGCACTCTTCAGGAAGATGTGTTAGCATCCTCCCCCTCGCCAGTACTTACACCAGTGGTGTTTTCAGTATCAAGCTTTATGGCACACAAAACCTTCTGGTTATCTGTGTGGTGCACATTAATTTAGAAGTTGTTCAATATTGTGCATGTATCCCTGTAATAGGATTTCATGCATGCTGGCCGAGTTTTATGATTTTCTCATTGGAAGCCATATCTATTGAGAAAAGGCTGAAACATTCAATTTGTTCAGTTTTAACTGTACAAGTACTGCGTTTTTCTTTAGTTTAGCTTTCACAACAATCTTATAATATGTTGTCTTGTTAAAGCCCATATGTCCTTTTTATTCCAACTATTGTGCACTTCCGCATTTTTGTGTAATATATCTACATTGTAATTTTTTCATATCAACCTGAGTAAACCTGGTCTCTCTCCGTACCACAATTGTTTGCTAAAAAACCTAGTTCATGGTGGTTAATTTTATTTGTGTAACCTGCATATTGCATATCTTGACAGGTTATTGATTTTTTAGAGTAGCCCACTCAAATATTGCATAAATACAAGTCTCTTCAATCTCATGTATTTGCAACGTCTGTATACTTAATTAGTATCATGAGAGCTTCACATAGCTTGGCAAATCTTGAATTACATTGATACATTCTTTTCCTTTACTGCAGGTTTTCATAGATTTCCGTGGCAGAGAACCATCAACAGATGCACTTCTTAGGCATAATGGGCTGTTGGCAACACCTGTAGCAGCTTAATAGAATTTTGCAGTGAAGTGTTTGAACAAAATTCTTTATGGTTTGGACTATTTACTCTTTCTAACCTCATTGTAGCAGTTTAATGTATCGTGATGTAATGTATTATAAGGCTACAATGGCATCTAAGAGAAACAAAGCATTTGCACCTTTTGGAAAGAGTTGATCAGAATATGAGAAGGTAATTTTATTTTTTTAATGTTGGAAATTAATTGCTAGTTGTAAGATGAGAAAGAAAATAATGGATAAACGTTAATGTGCAAGAGGTAACACTACCAAATGGACTATTGGTACAGGACCACAAAATGATAAAAAAATGCTAGCTTTACAGCTGAGTTATGATAGACTCGTAATGATTTATTTAGATTAAAATATGTTGCAAAATTAGCAAGATCTCTGAAATATTACCATCTATTACATGGCAGGGGCTTGCATGTGTTCCATTTTATGTCTTTTGTTATTAGTTACTTATTTGTATCTTACCAATTATTTGGGAGTTGTTTCGGTGATGATAAGTGATTTTTACTCAAAACGTCTTTGAGTTGTCTCTACCATGGTTGAGATTCGTATGTCAATTTCAACATAAATCATAGAAAGGGCTTAAGATTATAAATGAGAAAAAGAAATCAAAAGAACGGCAGGAGAGGTGCCAGCGAGTTGTTGAAGGCACTGCACATATGATAGCATTATCAAAACTATGAGGTACATTTATTGTGTTGATTTAGGTGTGAGATTGCAAGGATGAGTGGTTTTCCTTGGTCAAGCGAAACAGTAACTTGCTTTAGTTGTGCCAGCATTTTGGACACCCTCACAAAGAATTCCTAGAACTGAAGGAAAGAATGAACAAGAAGCCACCTAAGGACAAACACTCCAACATATACATTAGCAAATCAAGGAATGTCGGAATCTCACCTATGTTTTTTGATTAATGGGTAAATAGATTTTGATAAACTCCTAAAACCCAAATACCTCAAAACATCAGTATAGAGGCAGCTAATCAACAACAAAACATCTGACAACTGAAAGGCCAGGTTTTGAATGGGCCTGTAACCTTTTATAAATGTATTGCAACATCTACCAAAAAGCCCATTCAACAACATAGTTGCACCTAGGCGTCGATGGGAAACAACCCACCCAAACCTACACTACCCTTGTCCCCTTCCTTGCAATGTGCACACCCTTAATCCATAGATGGGAATCTGAAAGACTTAAGAATACTTCTCTTCCTTCTTTGTATGACTGTCCACGACACACCATTTTCTAACATCTCCAAATGTGGAGAGAAGAGGGAGTCATCCAACGCCTCTACATCCAAAGTCAACTCATATGGTGAGGAAGAATGTCTAACTGAAAAAGTAATGTGTTGCACAAAACGATCGTGAGCAAGAGAACAGACATTAGCAACACCAAAACCAGATTAAAAGAGTCATATTAGGGAGTGATGAAATTGCCTAAGCCATATCATCCCTAGGGGATGCCATCATAGAAGGACCCTCTAAGATTACCTATGTTGTTCTCCATACGAATATTTAGTATATATCAAGGCCTCTAAAATAGACAACCCAATTATTCAAATCCAACCTAAGAAACACAATTGAATTTTATTCATTTAATATTTAGTGATCACATACTAATATCCTCTCTTGTACATGAGCTAAGGACAAAAGGAAAGGTGGTAATGCCATGTAATGAGAACTTTCTCAATAGTGACATTTCAAATATCATGACAATAAACAATGTTGAAGCGATGCATTTTGAATGTGATGTACAAGGCGTTAAAGATCAATCAATAACTTATAAAAGCGCAGCTGCTCCATAGAAATGTTATTCTCATTTGTTTGAATAATATTGCTTTGTGTTGATGTTGCATCTCTCGCTATCTTTGGACAAATATTTTTGTAGTCCACCACATATTTGATTCATTTCATACACTACGATAGTCTTCCACATAGACTAGGGTTGATACTCATTGTTTCATTTATTTTGCTATTACTCTTAATTCCTAGATGCTTGTACAATAATATCACACATATTATACTACTATTTGGTTGTTTATGGAGGTTGAAATACCAAAATAGAGGATTGACCTAAACACAAGCTCCAAAATAACCCCAAACATTTCTCCTTGTCATTGTGTTCATAGGTATTTTAGAGCACTCAACCACATGGAGGTTTGCAAATGCTATTTTGTGTTTATTATTTATTTCTATATATCGTTTAATGCAATGTAGTTTAAATTTGTTGCATTTTTTTGTCAATTTTGTTTTTTATTAGATTAAGCGAGAAAACAAGAGTCTCGATCCTTTACAAAAGCTGCCATAAGGCTAGGTAAGACAAGCTCGAGTTGGCCATAAACAACATAGAAAAAACACATCCCAAAAAGTGAGGAATAGTTGTAGCCAAGCCACCTAGAACAACTACAAACAAAAGATAGAGTTGTGACTTGGCCTTTCACCCAACCCACACGCATGAAGTTGGGGTAATAATTTAGGAAGACCTTTCTTCCTCCTAACAACAACCTAGGAGATATTTTCTTCCAAATTCTCTAAATAGGCAAAAGCAAGAGGGTTGGGATTCCCCCACTGAGATCCCATCAACGTGTGAAGAAAGAGGAATAGAACAACGAGGTGAAAGGTGACCCTCCAACACATTAGTAATATGAAGCTGATATGAAGTTGTAGCCAAAGCGAGTTGTTATATCAGGGTAAGAGGTTCCCCAATAAGGTTTGAAGAGCATGTCAAAGTCACACCAGAAGCTAAGTCATCATCATCCTAAGAAGAGCCATCTAACAAAGAATCAAGGGTGTGAATAGTCAAGTGATCTTCATTAGTGTTCTTATACCAAGTATTAATACCCTTGCATCAAGAGAGAGGGCAATATGTAACCAGGTGATTGATGGAGAAGCATTGTCTACATTTGAAGGGAAGAACCTCATAATCAAGAGGTTGAGTCCAAGGCCTTTCCCATACCATCAAAACCACATCTTTGTGAAGAGGCTTGGAGATGTCAATGTCCACCAAAATGCAAGCATAAGTAGAGTGCCCCATATAGGAAGTGGAATAATCAACCTTCATGAAGCAACCAATATTGTTGTCCATGGCCTCATAACACAAAACCTCCCAAAACTAGAGGGGAAGATTCATAGGTCTATCCCACATTATACACACATTTAGAGACTCAATAAGAGGGTTAAAGGAAGTTGACCACGACCTTATAGAGAGAGAGTGCTCTCCCCAAGACCACAACCTACCCAACACAAATTCTTTGTCCTTTGAAGAGGATAAAGTAGTAATGAAGAAAGCTTAATCACAACAAAAGAGCTCAATCTTACCTATCATAAGAGGCCTCTAAGAATCCAACACCCATTTGTGAAGGTCAGGTAGAGAAGGCCAAAGGTTGTAGAATCTACACATTAGACCTTATATTGACATAAGTCCTCATTTTATACATCTTGGCCACAAACTACCACAGGGGAAGATTTGGCACAAGGGATGAGGCAAATTTTCTCCCTTAAAAGGATGAGTAGCACCAACACCGTCGAGATTTGTAAAGTTCCAAACACTAATAGTATGCACTAGCAGAGGTGCACCACCAACACTGACGTCAACCATAGAAAAAAGCGAACCAACCCTAGAAGGAACTAAAACACAGTTGCCAAGGTTGAAAGTAGGGCCATGAACAAACATGCATTGAAGAGAGAGCTAAGTGATGCAAAACATTGCATATAATAGACTCATGACCCCCCAACAGTAGAGGAATTCAATAGATGGTCGTTTAAACATACATGCACTGACATTTTGAATTGTTGAAAAAACATAAGGGAGTAGGAGTGGGAGTGCCATTCAAATTTTAAATGCTTTATCAATTTTATTATTCAATAGACTACAAGTGCATTCCCATTTTAATTTGACAGATTGGGGGAGCTATTGGGTAAGATTTAGATAATTTTTGGAAGTTTTATGCTATTCTAGTTGTATGGACAATAGTGCAAAGCACAAATGTCCACACTACACACTAGTAGCTTGGAATATGAGCTACAATGTCTAGTGCTAGGTTCCTATGTTCATTTTATTTTCAATTATATGGTTTGCTTCTATAAAGCTTCTTTTAATTTCCAAGAAATAACACTTTTTTCGTTTTTCTATTCATGCTTATATAAAATGAATGATGTGTTATTGAATTTAAAAGAATTCTTGAGGTTATTAGTATTATTTGTCTCTTTCCATATTGAGTAGAAGTAGATTAATCTTCATTTAAAGTTGTATAATCTTAGGATAAGTAAAATTGGAATCATTTAGTTAGAAAACCACTATCTTTTAATGAGATTGAAATTATACTTATTACATTTTGATGATCCGTCTTGTCATGCTTCCTTTTTCTTGTTGTTTGGTGAATGCAAGCTATCTAACCATGTCAGATCTCTTTCTCCAAACCTTTAGCATGTGCAATAATGTTTTTCTAAAGAAGACTTTCAAATGTAGAATGACTTTCTCAAAGACTTTAGTGCAATCATTCTTCTCCTTTACTTCATTTCTTTGTTTTATCATTCTTCTACTAAAACTCTAATTAACACGCCCCAGCGCCCCTCTCCCCCCCACATTACAACACCTTTTGAAACCAAAAAATGGTTTTCATCTTCAAGAAGAAAAACTGGAAACGTCTAAACCAGTTAGAAAATTAAATTTTCTTTTGACACACCTTTAGGTTATTATATTAAAATTCTTAGATCTATCACTTCTAACATGCTTGTGGCTACTAACTTCCATATGGTAGCCCACACATATAATACTCATAGAAATAAACAAACTACTATTTTTGTTTCTCTTCCCACTTCTATTCTATCATCAACTCCTTGTTTTCATCAAAACAACATAAGAGAATATGATCTTATCAAGGAACTCTATGTTACTCTAGTTAAGATCTCTCTCTGAGAGCTCATTCAAACTTCTCTTGCATGCTCTAGGAAATTTTGTATAAGATCCTTGTGTCATCTTCTACTAGGATGAATAAGGTAGCTTCCTTTGTTAATTATATGTAATCAAATACTAGAAAATATTATCTTCCAAAAATATGAACTTCCTCCTCTTGAGGTTTAAAATCAGCATGAACCTCTTTTAATGACTATTTCTATCAATTTTATTGGTATCAAGTGTACTCTCATTGATCCTCATTCCTATCTCAATATGTATTGTGTAGACTTATTGAATTGCTATTGAAATGAGAGAGAAAATGAGATTGCTCTCGAATTAAAAAATCAGTCATTCACATTACACCGAAAACTATTACATAATATTGCCTTTAAAAGGCCAATATTCCCGTATAAAACTAGTTATGGGAATATAACTACCAAAACCATAATTATTTATTAAATTAACAATAGCATGTTAATTTTTTTATTTAACTATTTTATTTCAAGTATTAAATTCTAACAATTGCATCAATGTAGATATGTATTATATTTCTCCTACAACACTGTCTATATGTGGCTTTGATAACATTGGAGGCAAGCTCTTGGCATGGTAACATTGCCTATTGATTTAGGCTCCATAACATTGCCCATTGTAGTATATGTGATGCCATGAGCTTTATTATACAACCTCTTTCTTAGCAAACCATGGATTCACACCTTGGTTGTTGTTCCATCTACTTTACATCAATCCACAATGTTTGTGCATGGTGACAAAGCATATACAATCAAAGTTAATATAAACCCCTTTAGGTATTGTCCACAAGTGGATGTTAGTCATCAATTGAATTTTTCAACATTTCATATCTTATTTCCTTCTTCATCTCTAAAGCTCGTTACACCATCATCAACTCATGTTGATACTTTCATCATCTACATCTAATGCATGTCCTAGTGATGACTAGGGTTCTTAGTACTCTACATACTCCTTTGTTGGCAAGTATAAAGTCAACACTTCTCACTTCAACATTACAAAAATCATTTATAAAATTTTCATCTAAAATAGTTAATACTTTTAATAGTTCTTCTAGTGACTTGTGACTATACATCCCATATTGGCTATGCTACTAATGGTGATTTGTCACCTTTCATAGAGTTGCATTGATATTATGGTCATGGTTTCAATATTCTTTCTAAAATTGGGTATAAAGGCAATGATGTGGTTGTAAGAAACAAGGTATAAGATCCCTATAGAGCCTATTCCATAGTACTCTATTGTAGATCTTGAATCTCACCCTTCCTATGCTAAGTACCCTAATTTTATGGGTATAAATATGCTTTATGCATCTTTTGATTCTTCTTCTCTTCATTTGTTACACCCTAAACTTATTATGGATGTTGCATATCTACTTATTGCCCTCTAGATGCTTTTTCTATGGATAATGCTCTGATATATTTGTTGAATACACCTAGATACTGAGAGGGGGGGGGGGTTAAATCAGTATCTTCAAAACTTAAACCCTTCAACACAATGTGAATTCACTTTTAACGAGATCAACAACTCTTAAACAAATTAACAACTCTTAATCAAATCAACAATAATGAAAAGATAAAGCAATGAACACACATGCACAAGATAACACCTTATATACGTGGAAAACCCAAGGGAAAAACTCAATGAGAAATCTCACAATATATGAAGCTCACTACCTAAGGAAGCACACTACTCCCTGAAAGACTTGCAGGCTAAGGCACACAACCTTAGGGAAAGATAGAAGGGACTCATAGGTTGAGGTGCACAATCTCAAGGCAAGATACAAGGACCTACTGAAGAGACTCATTGTTTGATAGTAGGATACATGAAGAATTTGAATTTGCAACATATGTCAACAATACACTTTGCTGATTGAGGTGTTGAAGCATATTTGACTTATATTTTCCACAACCCACTTTCCTTCATCATTCTGCCCACACAACCAACACAGTTGCAACTAATTTGTTCTTCCATTTATATCCTCAGCAAGTGAGGAAAACATCAAATTAGGTCGACCAGAACAAGAGACAAACAATGATCCCAAGTCGGCAACAAAACATAATTGCGGTGAAAGCGGTCCTATCCAAGAGATAGATTGGAATAAAAAACAACTTATTACATCTTCCAATGCGAACCCAAACATCACACATGCTGGCACACATCATCCCAAATCGATAACAATGAAACATGTAGAAGAAATGTGTAGCACATTACCAGTTGGCCCAAAAACACATCTTCCAACATAATTTACTCAATGTGGTTCTCAACAAGATAGGGCAAGACACAAATACATCTTAAGACAATCTCAGTTGCTTGTGTAGGCCCCCAAGCACATAGTGCAAGAAAGAGAACAAGCACTGTCAGCGAAACATCCACAAGTTACGTAGAAGACCAACTCAAAAAAATATGTTGCACCAAAGAGATCAACCATTGATGTGCAAACCACAAAGAGACGTCCCATGAACATCCAACAAGACCACATCTTCAAAGGTGGAGGAATGCAGAACATTCTCCCAACCAGTCTTCAAAGCAACTTCCTATAGCAAAACCTTTCACCAACTTCAATATTACTTCTAATCCTCATCTTAATACTTCTCTAATACTCATCTTAATGCTTCTAATCCTTGTCTTAATATATCATCATGATATCATCTCTGTTGACAACAAAAATACTCAATACTACTTTATTTGACATCAAACAAGGCATGACATCCAACCATGAACATCAGCAACACCACTGTTAGCACGCCATCATACATCAATGACAACCCAAACTAAGTGTTGACATCAATGACAAACAATGCCAAACATAGGTAACATATGTGCAACAATATTTCTTTGGGGTGTATGCACATTTTCCTTCCTATCATCATGATCATAGATTTCCTTATAGTTCAAATGCTCAAAGATACTTTCGAGAGTCTACCATGATATTCATTAATTATAGTTCCCTTTCAAATGTCTCTAAAGACTTCCTACTCAATTTTGGTCCTCAGGACTACAAAACACTTTTTGTAGGTGATAATATCAATGTCCCAGGGATCTTGGTAATGTTGAGAAGGTTATTCAATGTGGACAATGTCTTTTTCTTGAAGAACTCTCTATCCATTTTAGACTTATGCATAATTTTTTTTATCTATTTTCCCAGATCTGTATGAGGATATGCTTGGTATTGATCCTAAAGTAATGACTCATAACACAATTATTTATCTTAAGAATTTTCCAATTAAATAGAAATGTTTAAAATCCATTCCAAAGTGGCGTTAATGGTTAAGGATTCAATATAGATTTTTTGTTTAATGTTGGATTTATTTACCCAATAGACTATTCACCTTGTATATTGAAATCATTGTTGTTGTAAACCCAATGGTTGTATTCACATATGCATTGAATTTTGTGATTTAAACAAAACCTCTATTAAAGATGACTTTCATCTACCTAATATTGATACCACTATAGACTCAACAAAATATCATCCCTTGCTCTCTTTATGAATGGATTCTTGGGCTATAATCATAATTCTTATTTGGTGTAGTTCGAATTTAGAGCGTCTTATCAAACGAGTGAAATTCACAGCCAACAATTTTCTTAATATGACAATCTCATTTGTCAATTAACTTCAACTTAAAATTTCACAAAATAATGATGACAATATGATATATTTCAAAACAATAGAACATTCTAGATATTTAAATTTCTAAGTTCACATTTGAATTCAATTATTTAAATCACAGGCCATACCATATACAAAAAATTTACACTCCACTAATTAAATTCTTTTGGTCTGAGTTTTACAACGTTCTTTATCTCCCTCTCTTCCTATTCGTGGCCTGCTTTGGTCAATTCACTTCATTTTGTTTTATTTATTATCTCTTTTTCTAGCCACTGTCTACAAGTAATCTCTTAATTCCTCTACACTGTCTTTTCCCTACGCCTTCTTTGTTCTCTATTTTTTTTCTTTACTTGTTATTCATTTTCTTTTCCTTCTAGTTGTGTGCTCTTATCCTCTATCTCTCTTCATGCCATTTTTTTTCATTTTTGAATCAAAACCCAGTTCTGGTTGGCATGACCCTGTTGGAAGAATGTCTAGTTGTACAAATTTTGTGTTGTCATTGATGTCACCATGGTATACGAGTTGTAACTGCAAGATTGAGTCATAGCTTGATCAAGTATTCTGGACCGGTATGTAGTTATCATCCTCTGGTATTTTGGTTTGCAATCCTCCATGGTTGATTGTTGCTGCTTGTGGTTTTGGGAAATGGTTTATGGATGTTGGAAGCATGTATGTTCATAATCTCACATGCATAGGTGCTTGTATAGTGTATTGACATTATTTTGTTGTTGCATTTTTGCTATTAGGTCTATCTCTGGACGACCTAATATGTTGTTGAAGTTTTAATGGATTAATTTTGTTGTGTGAATGTATGGGTGACCTATATTAGGTCCATGTTGACGTGATGTAGCATGCTACACGCTTGGATTGTTTTTGGAAAATATTTTTTACATGCTTAAAGCCGACAATTGATCTTTGGTAAATAAGGGTTGCATCTAATTAGGCCGACCTAATTGATGCCTACAGATGAATCAGATATATATGTTGGACAATTTTGAAGATTGTAGTGTGAGATGTGTTACGAAGTTTCGAATCTGAAGAAGAGCGAAGATGATGAAGTGTGTTAAGTCAATTTATTGAGCATCACCAGAACTAAATCAACACTTGTTAGGTGCACTCTTACCAGTTCATTCTGGTTGTAAAGCCACTTTTGTTTTGTAATCCTTTTGTAGGCAGTGAGCCTCCTTGTTTGGACAATGAGTCCTCTTTGTTAGCAGTGAGCTTTTGTATCTGAACAGTGAGTACTATTTTGGTAGTGAGCCCTCAGGAAGTGAGCCTCTTGTATTCGATTTTGGAACTACTTTATATTGTGAGCCAATCCTCACCGTGGTTTTTCCCTTATTAGGTTTTCCACGTAAATTTGGTGCTTTCTGTGTTATTACTGCTCTCTGTTATATGCATTTCATGTTCATACTCAATAACAGAATTGAGTGGTTGTGAAGACAATAAGTGTTTGAAGTTTTGTGTTTGAATTTGGTGACAACTGATTCACCCCCCTCTCAGTTGTCTTGCGCCTTTCAACAATTGGTATCAGAGCTCTGGTTCCTTGAAGAGAAGCCTAATAGCTTGAGGTAGATCCTGAAAGTTTGAACAAATGGATGATAAACAAGAACTCTGAGAGGCTCTTGAAGATCTTGACAAGGTTGGAAGTGAAAACAAAGATTTGAAAGAAAATATTGATGAGGCAAATGAATGCATCCGAAAATTGAAAGAGCAATTGAAGAAATTCAAAGAAAGACATAGAGAAGTGAGTGAACAATTAAAACAAGCAAATGAAGAGATCACAGGATTAAAGGTGCAAGTGGAGGAAAAGAAAAGAATTGAAGAATGTTTGAATACTGTGGTACAAAGCAAGACTGATGTATGCACAAAGCTTGAACAAGAAGTGGTGAACCTAAAAGTAGATTTGGAGAAAGCAAAACTCTGTGAAGATAATTTCAAGATAAGCTCGACTAAACTTGAAGATTTGATTGCAGGACAAAAACCTTCTAAAGACAAAGGTGGTTTGGGAATTGAAACTGATGAAAGCTCTAAGGATAAGCAAACCCCAAACTCAAAAGATAATCAAAAGACTCAAGATAAAAGGTAAGGAAAAAATAAATCCAAGAAACTTTGCTAGAAGACCGCTTGCCAAACAACCAAATGCTTAGAGGTATCCATCTTTCAATGGTGTTTGCTTTATATGTAATAAATTTTGTCACAAAGCAACTGAGTGTAGAAGTAGGATAAATTAGAATGTTGGAAGTTTTTTCGGACAATGTTTTTCATGCAAGAAATTTGGACATAGAGATACTAAATGCAGATCTTAGGTGAGGATGATTAGTCGGGTAATGATGAATAGGTTTAATGGAGGAAGAATGAATCAATCTTTTAATGGCTATTGCTATACATGTAACAAGTTTGGACACAAAGCAAATCAGTGCAGATCAAATGGAGGTCAAACTAATCAAAAAAGTGTTGTTTGCTACAACTGTAACAAATCGGGACATATTTCAAAAGTTTGCAGAAGCAAGAAGGGAAAGCAGTCTGAACTAGTGAAGCAGAATGAACCAGTGAAGAAAATTGAGAAGGATGAAGTTAAGCAAGAAATGAACAAGATTTGGAGGAAGAAAGAAGAGCCAAAGACAACAGATGTTTATGTGCCCTCATCTGATGCAAACAAGTAAAAAAATTAGACCTAGCATGGTCTTAAGGGGAGCATTAACAAAAAATTGTTCAAACCCCCTAGATTTATGGTGTGTCAGATGTTGGCACGAGGGTATGTTGTAAGAAATGTATAGGCAGAGGTTATGCAAAAGGAAGCGGAAGAAAATATGCAGGCATGTTCTTTTGTGGAGCAAATTAGGGTTTTCTTGTGTAGAGAAATAGGGTTTTTATCAGCTTTTTGAAGTATGCCACATTTAATGTGAATTAGGGCAACACGATGGTCTATAAAACAAAATTCATAAGCTATTTTTGATCACTTGTGAAATTGAAGAGTTTGAAAATCGACTTGAAGCAATCTTGAAGCGATCTCGACGTGATTTGGAGCGATTATGAGGTATCTGAAAAATCATCACGAATAATTAGGAATAAAGGATAGAAGTTTTCAAAATACATCTCTCAATTTACAAAAGGGAAGAAGGGAAAAAGAAGAAGTTTTGATTGAGCAAGAAAGATTTTAAGAAAGATAAGCATGACAATGGATAGAGGATCGTGTGGCGATATTCTGCTGAAGTTGAAGGGTGTTGAATTGGAAGAGTTTGATCATCAGAGGATGAAGGAAATGGAACTAGGGTTGAAGACAAAAATGGAAAAAAGAGAATAAGAGTTGGTGAATTGCAAGTGGAGTTGATGATTGCTCAGAGACAAAGAGAAGACTTGGTTAAAACCTTCTGGTTGGTTAAAGAGATTGTTGAGGTTCGATTGGATCATCTCTCTAGAATACTTTCTGATGTAAAAGATTGTGAACGACAATGTCTGTCTCTGAACCAGACATCCTCATTTATGTTGTTATCTTTATTAGATAGTATGAGTACCAGAATGAATTCGACAGTGTTTGCTTGGAAGAGGATTCTTCCAACCATAAGAGAAATGTACAAGAAAATTTTTCATGTAAAAAGTGTTAATTTCAGTTGATTGATTTGAAATGGGGAATTGAATTCCTTTGTATATACATTGTCACCATGTACATACGTTTGCATCCTATTTTTTTTGGTCGCCCTTTGCCATTGATGTCAAAGGGGGAGAGAGTCATGTGAAAAACAGTAAAAGGGGAGAGAATACTGGTGAAAGGGGGAGAGGATGTCAGAGGAAGTTTTATAAACTTTGGCACATGTTGCCATCAATGACAAAGGGGGAGATTTTTGAAAGAATGAAGAACATCTTGTTGTACAACTTTTGTGTTGTCATTGATGTCACCATGGTATATGAGTTGCAACTATAAGATTGAGTCATAGCTTGATTCGATATTTTGGAGGTATCTGAATTGGTATGCAGTTATCATCCTTCGGTATTTTGGTCTGCAATCCTCCACAGTTGATTGTTGTTGCTTGCGGTTTTGGGAAATGGTTTATGGATGTTGGAAGCATGTATGTTCAGAATCTCACGTGCACAGGTGCTTGTATGGTGTATCGACATTATTCTGTTGTTGCATTTTTGCTATCAAGTCTATCTCTGGCTGACCTAATATGTTGTTGAAGTTGTAATGGATTAATTTTGTTGTGCGAATGTATGGGTGACCTATCTTAGGTCCATGCTAACATGATGTAGCGTGCTACACGCTTGGATTGTTTTTGGAAAATATTTTGTACATGCTTGAAGCCGACAGTTGATTTTTGGTAAATAAGGTTTGCATCTAATTAGGCCGACCTAATTGATTCTTGCAGATGAATCAGATATATATGTTGGACAGTTTTGAAGATTGTGGTGCGAGCGAAGTGTGTTGTGAAGTTTCAAATGTGATGAAGTGCGAAGATGATGAAGTGTGTTAAGTCAATTTATTGAGCATCATCGGAACTAAATCAACACTTGTTAGGTGCACTCTTACCAGTTCATTCTGGCTGTAAAGCCACTTTTGTTTTGTAATCCTTTTGTAGGTAGTGAGCCTCCTTGTCTGGACAATGAGTCCTCTTTGTAAGCAGTGAGCTTTTGTATCTGGACATTGAGTTTTGTTTTGGCAGTGAGCCTCTTGTATTCGGTTTTGGAACTACTTATATTGTGAGCTAATCCTCATTGTGGTTTTCCATGTAAATCTGGTGTTTTATGTGTTATCATTGCTCTCTGCTATCTGCATTTCATGTTCATACTTAATAACAAAATTGAGTGGTTGTGAAGTTAATAAGTGTTTGAAGTTTTGTGTTTGAATTTGGTGACAGTTGATTCACCCCCCTCTCTCAGTTGTCTTGTGCCTTTCAACAGACCCATCTTCACCACTCCAATCTATTTTCTTTTTTTGGTTTTTAACTTGCCAGACTCCTCTCTACTCTGGCTGTGTAGTTTCTTTTGGTTTTTGTTTTCTTTTCTATTAAAATCCTCCACTATCTTGCTACTTGACCCTTCCTATCCCCTCCTCTGTGCTAGGCATTTTGGTTTTAAATTTTATTTAAAAAAAAAATCAAACCTTCAGGTTGTGTACCCTTCAATCTTCCTCTCCATCTAGCACTGACCCAAAGACATCAAAAAATTAATTTATTTGCTTTTAGTTTTCCTATTCCCTCCTCTTGACTGCATGTGCCATTTTTATCTTTGAAAATTTCAAAATTTTCCATGTCTCTGGCCACACCTCAACACATTTATCTTGTCCCTATTCAATCCAAAATTCCTCCTTTCTCTTGAGACTTGGCCTTTGACTAAAACAAACAATTGATTGTCAAGAATGGTCAAATTTAAATATGATTCTAAATAAGACATTTTGTCAATTCGAAATGACAATAATGTCACTTCAATTCCTACCTTCTAGATCAAAATCCTAAATTAATTTTTAAGCCAAAAATGAAAAATCAAACTACAAGAATCAAATTGATATATTTTTTTGGTTGATGTTGATCACCATATGCTCGGGATACTCTTGCATCATTATTAATCACCCTGATCAATACAAAATTGCTTTCATGACCCCTTGGAGTACATTCTATTATGTATTCATGTTGTTTGGTTTAAAGATTGCTTGTGCAACTTACTAGTGTGCTATGCACCTTATTTTTTATGATTTCAGCCATAACATTCTCGAGGATTAAAACAATATCTTGGTTAAGTCAATTTTGTACCAAGATCACGTTCATAGTCTCTATCATATCTTTTAGAACCTCACATCATACAATATGTGATTAACTCCCCTCAAGAGTATCTTTGGGGTAGATAGTGACACTTATCAAGGTCAATACAAAGAAAATAAATGTTATCATTAACATGCCTCCTTGAAACATTTATGAACTTCGTACTCTTAAGGGGAAGATTTAGGTTATTCATCAATTCATTTTGCAGTTGGCAAATCGGATCTTTCCCTTCACACATCTTCTCAAAGAAAACATTTGCTTTAACTAGAATGAGGATTGTCAAAAGGATTTTGAAATTATTAAGAGTTATTTGGCCAACCCCCCTATTCTAACGCCTTTAGTGAAAAACTATCTTTTTATACTTTACACTCATCTTTTGTCTCACACTTTAGCCACTCTCTTGGCTTAGTATTATGATGAGGATAGAGAACATGTTTGTTACATTAGTTGTAGCCTACTAGATTATGAAACTTAGTATTATTTGTTGAATAAGTGTGTTTTTTAGTGTTTGCAACACATAAGACATTATCTTCTTCACACATAAATACATATTATTAAATTTAACCCTCTTAAACATTTATTTTCTAAATTTTTTTTATCTAGGTGCTTGGCTAAATGGGCATGCTTCTTGCTAAATTCAATCTTAAGTTTGTCTCTCAAAAAGTAATAAATGGACAAGCTATGGTTGATCATCTAGTTGATGTTCCTTCCTCATTTTATTTTCCTAATTCTAATGATGATATCCTCTCTATATATAATGATCACCCATTGGAGTTGTTCTTTGATGGATTAAGGTGTAGAATTGAACTTGGGGTTAGTATGATATTACTTACCCCCCTAGTAAGCCAATTCCCCTTTTTTTCTATCTCAACTTCCCATGCACAAATAATATCATTGAGTACAAAACCCTTTTCTTGGCTTATGTGTCACACTTTCTCTAGTGTAAAATCTATCCATATCTACGATGTTGATTGTTAGGCAAGTCATTGTTTCTTATCAAGAAAAATAAGACAAACTCTCTCAATAGGTGGAATTGGGGGTTAGTATGGGGTTAGTAAGCCAATTCCCCTTTTTTTCTATCTCAACTTCCCATGCACAAATAATATCATTGAGTACAAAACCCTTTTTCTTGGCTTATGTGTCACACTTTCTCTTAGTGTAAAATCTATCCATATCTGACTCCCGATGGTCATTGGTCATTGTTTCTTATCAAGAAAAACAAGACAACTCTCTCTCAATATTGTGACTTTATAACTACCTCAACATTTTCCTCCTCTACATATTTTATCCCACATAAAGAAAATCATCGTGTGAATGCAATGACTATGACTAGGGTTTCTTTCCTTGTAGCTCTAATAATGTGGCAAATGATTGTCACTTTGTTATTCATTCTCTTTCTACCCATTATTGTGGACAGTTCTTCCTTTGATAATATTTTATGTATTAATATTGATTATGAGGAATGGTAATCACATAATTCAATTATTTGAATGATGGTACATTTTTAAATAATTATTCTATAAGTGCTTACACTGAAATTTGAAATCTCATAGCCTATTACATTATTCTTTCTAATGACTTATATCAACAATTTTACAATGGTCTTCTTCACAATCTAACAAAATCTAAGATACTAGTTGCCCTTCAAGAGGCCCATTTTGGTGCTTGTGGGGGGCATTTAGATGGAAAATCCTTATTCCAACATTTCTTTGCATAGGGTATTATTGGAAGAGTATGGAAAATAATTCCTTTATCTTCTTCAAGAAATACTCTCAATGCCAACAACATAGAAGATATTCAAGCTCCTACATAGAAACTTCATGCTTAAACTTCTCCTTGGCCATTTTTCATCTAGGGCATGAATATCATTTATAAAATATTTCCACCTTCTTTTCAAGGTCATCTCTCCATCATCATTTCTACATACTACTTTATGAAATTAGTTGAAGTTGTTCCACTTTGATCCACAATTATTGAAGTAATTTATAGATTTATTCTTGATAATATAATTTCTCACTTTGGAATTCCTTATGCTTTGGTTTTTGACAATGATACCTTATTTTAGAACAATGATGTGAAGTGATTTCTTAAGAAATTTTGTATTCAACACCATTTATCTATACCCTACTACCCTCTGTCGAATGACCAAGTAAGGCTTCAAATAATTTCGTAAAATTCTAAATAAGCATGGTAAATATAAGCATAGACAATTTTCCTATGTATTATGGATCCTATCACATAAGTATTTGTATGGCTATTATTGCCACCCTATGAAATCTTGTCTATGATGTTGATGTCATCATGTATATGGTGTTAGATATTCCATCTTTGTAGTGTTGAACACACATTGAAATACTGAGAGGGCAGTTAATCAATATTTTATCAAATTTCAAACCCTCTAGAGCAAAAAAATACTTAAACTTTACAACACAATCAAAAACATGAAAGATAAAAACAATGCACAACACAACACAACACCAAATGTATGCGGAAAACCCCACAAGGGAAAAACCATCATGAGAAAAGTTGCTAGGAGCTACTATCCTAATCCATCCTCACAAAATGATAAACAAATACAACTTTGATTTAGGGATACAACCCAAGGAAGCAACTACTCCCTGAATATAGTTTTAGGGTCACTCCCAAGGAAGCTACAACTCCCTGAAAACTTTGATTTTGGGCTACAACCTAAGGAAGCTACAACTCCCTAATCTCAGAAAAAACTCAAGAATGATTATAGAATGGTAATCCTTCCATTGTTTGAAATTGGCAATTAGGCTCAATCCTTTTGATGTTTGAAATTCTGCTTTTTCCCTTCTCTTTTGATGATTACAATTTTGCTTTGTCACTTCTACAACTTCTTCAAAACTCTTCTGTGTGGTGTTGGGTAAAAATTATGTAATCCCTTTTTAACAGATTACACAACCTGATTTCAACCACAACTGTGTGAGATATGATCTCTCCTCTTAGTAATGGGAGGTGCCCTTCTTACTGCTAATTGAAACTAAAGTAAAACTAATTAAGTATTCACAAAATGTACACTACAATTACGAGATGGGGGGTGTGTCACATTCATACTTCTCTTTTTTTTCAGAGAATATGTTTTATAATGCTTCACAGTTGATAGTTCGGATTCGATACAACTTTAAACTAAAAACAAAGTAGTAATTCCAATATCTCTATCTTGTCAAAGCAAAGCTTAGAGATACCAGGTATGATAATAATAAACAATAAAATAAAGAAGAAAATCTTACGAAGGCACAAAGTTGTTTTGTAGCTTTCCACCAATGGATCTTGTGAGATGTAACATTTTTTCATATTAGAAGCACAAAGCATTCTTAGATACAACAATTACAAGCACAAATTCTTGTAGATATTCCACCAATATTTATCCAAACATAAACACAAATCTGAATAAAGAGTGTAACACAAAGTCTACACAGATTTATTCAAAGCCCTTAGATCTCACACACTAATCACCACCAATTTGATCAAACCATAAGAGAATCGATTCCAACACAAAGTCTGGTATGCAACTTTCTTCTTTATTGATTAGATTCAGATTCACAAAGATGAATACAAAGTTTCATACATTTGTTGCAAAATGAGCAGCACTTTGTTGCAAGAGATAAAAGATAATCATTACAATAGAAATCCCTCTTCTTTATAAAAGAGAGGGAAGAGAAAATCTATGAAATTAGATGAGAAAAATTAGGAAAGTTAGGTGAGCTAAATTAGGAAAATCTCACTTGACTTTGACTTAGTTAAAAATGTTGTCCATCTTTTTGGGAAAACATCTTAGATTTAAATGTAATTACATTTGTTGAAAAGACATTTAAGACGTCGAAAAACTATTTACAAAATGCATAAAGGAAAGCATAAAAAATATTCAACACTGGAAGAAAAGAAGCCTTCATGGTTCCTTGCTTTGGGCGTGGAAGTCTTCATATCTCTTCTTTGTCTCCAGGACGAATGCATCATCTGGACCAACAATGTAATCCACAATGGTGTGAATTCTAGTGATTGATCTTCGGGCAGATGAGTGAATCTTTTTGCACTTGTCAAGATGCGTCTTGAGATTATCAAGTTAGCCGTATATCACAAATAACATGCATGGAGGTCTTTGAAAATTTTGCATCCTCCACTTGCTTCATGACGACTTCCTTGTAGATCTGGGACAATTCACTTTCCGAGAGGAAAATATGATCTTCATCAAGGAGCTTACCCGGTAACTCCTTAATTTCATTTTCAAGGATAGTATGATGTCCTTCGACATCTTCTTGCACTTGGTGGAGATATTCAATAAGAGACTTGATCACTTGGATGCGGTGCTTGACTGATTCTCTTACATCCACTTATTCCTCCTCATCGGGAATTACCCCAACTTCCACCAACTTACTAAGCTTTGCTTGTTTCATTTGTGACCAAAATGATAGGCATTTTTCCATTTCTTTTTGCTCGTGGGAAAGAATACTTTCTTCTTTATCAAGCTTTGATTTGTGCTTGGCTATCTGAGTAGCTTTCTCATTTGCTGCAACTATGACCTGAGAACCATGTTCTATTATTTCATCAATGAAATCATACAACACTTTACCTTTAGAGGAAAACTTCTTTGCCTTTTTCACAACTGGGTCCTCAACACTTATCATAGTCAGAGGTGTACATTTCCTGAAGATCTTGCAAGTCTTCTCAAAACAACTGCATAGTCCTCGACCTTCTTCTTGCACATATCTCGGGCTTGTTCGATTTTTTCAAGCCTTCCTGCTAACACATCTAGGACTACTTGTGCATCTGCTTTGGCACTTTCATTTGTCACTTTTCTGAGTTGGACTCTAGTGACAGTGTGGTCCTCCATGTTTACATCTCCTTCCACTTGTGGTGGTATACCAATCTCCGCAAACTTATGACCAGTCTTCTCAACATGAATCCTTGAATGTACTTTGGCCTTTTTCTTCCCCTTGGCTTTTAGAGGGGCTATCTCTTCAAGATCGAGCTCTTCTAGAGAGATCGTTTGTTTCTTTCACTTCGATACTTGAGATACCAACCAAGGGGGAAAAGAGGATGTATACGCTTCTTGACTAGTCATCAACTCTTGTGTCACAACCACTTCTGTGGAAATGACTGGTATGGTGACAATTGGGGTAGTATTTGTCATGACTGCTCCAGTAGATTGTACACCAAGTTGACCTTGCAAATATTCATTCATAAATCTGTTGAATTTAGATTCAAAAGTGGTCATAAGATGGAGATGAAAAATTGGGAATGGATGATGGAGAACTTGACAAGATATCAACAACTTGAATATTTGAAACTGCAGGGGGAGTGACAAGCACGGTTGATGCTACAGGGAGTGAGAAACATTCACTGCATGTATGGTAGATGTAGGAGGAGGTGAAGTAGGAAGAAGAGGTGGAGGAGTGGTAGGATTAGGAGGTGTATGAGGAACATTTGTAGTAACGGGAGATAACGTTTGGGGAAAATCTTCAATAATCTTCTCATGAGGAGATAATTGTTGTTCATCGTCATGCTCGAGTTCCTCCTTATCAGCTTCTTGTTCACCTTCTTCTTCTTTGAACTCTTGTTCTTCTGTAGAATCTTCTTCCTCAAAATATTCTTCTTTAGAAAATTCCCCATTTTCATTTCCTTCTTCTTTGGAATCTTCCTCTTCAGAAGCAGGACGTTTTCCTTTTGTATGAGATGGTTCAGATTTCATGGCCTCGGTTTCTTCAACTACCCGTGTATCCTTCTTGTCAACAGTAAACTTGATTCTATGGCCTCTTCGAGAAGAAGAGGGAGTAGCCGCATGCTTGTCTTTTGTGCAGAGTTCCTGTTGTTGGCTGGCTTCTACTCCAGGTTCTTCTCCTTCTGATTCTGTCTTGAAGGCTTTCATCTAGAAAACATATTTGTGTAACCATTCTGCTGTGTTGGCCAATATGGGAGCAAGCATTTCTCTGATGGAGACACTTTCCTTCTTAGACCATTGTATCGTAGGCAAAGGTCTTATAGAAATTTCATTTTCATCATAGGCAACGTTCATGATGTTGCCAGGATCTTTGAAACCCTCCGATAGGTCAGCAACACCAAGATCCCTAATCTTCTCTATGGTTAGCCTGCAATAATCCATTTTGCAGACATCCTCTTCATCTCTGCATTCAACCCATATGTCTTCAAAGCGGTATTTTTGTCTGTGACCCTTCCTTAATTTCCTATTCACATTCCGATAATCAAAGTAAAATTTGTATTTGTATGTCCTTATTGTCATGATCTACATTTCAACATAGACTGATTTGGCCTTTTGTACACTGTGAATGGTATATCTACCAATCATTAGTGGAAACCTGGAACCCGGTTTGTGAATTCTCATTCATTCCTTGTGAACTAAGATAAGTTATCTACATAGCTCCATGAGTATCCACTTATTTGAGGGATATTTGGGCATCATGTAAGGATACCCAGTATAGCAACCTACCCTCATGTAAGTGAAAGTTGGAAATTGTAAAAATATACACCTGACCTTACCACTTTGTACAGGCCTTGTCAGATACTCTCTTCTTTTCGAGAGTTGGGTCAAAACTGAAAAGCAGAGGTGCAAAGAAGCCATATGTGACCCTCCTAAAATGATGAAGACTTTCCTTCAGCTCCAACTGATATAAAGACTGGTACACAGGTATAGAGTGTCGTTTTCCCTTTGTAGATAACCCTGGGAATTGCCTCATCATGGTTGCGGCATACACCAAATAATAAGTCATATAGAACTTCAAAGTGGTTGGCACATTTATCACGCAAGGAGAAGGAATGGAAAAATGAAATCATGACCTAGCTTGGAGTTGGAAAACATTTAGCACGTAGGGAGAAGGAATGGTGAAATGAAATGAAGTATGATTAACTTAAAATCACTTTAAAATGATTTAAAAAGGTCATTAAATGAACTAGACTTGCGCATTAATGAACGCACAAATTTTGGAGGGAAAATGTGAAACATGCACTGGCAGTGAAAATCACCGCTCGTGCATGAAGAAGTCGAGGACAAAGTGTAGGAGCACTGATTTTCAGCGCTCCAACACTTTGCATTGAAAATGACTAAGTCAATATGTAGGAGCGCTGATTTTTAGCGCTCCGACATATTTCACAGTTTTGACTAACTCTCAATCTTGAGAGTTCGTGAAGCTATTTGTTTCAAAGGTCTTCAAGAGATGGACTTGGTGGAACACTCAAACAGATTGTTTGAGATTTTGTACCACACATCGAGGAGAATTGAAATTCGCCTTGTTTTGCATGCTTGAACATCACAAAACTATGAAATAGACAAGTTTCATTGGGGGGTTATTCGTGAATCGAGTGCTGCTAGATTCTATGATAACATGTGGCTTATAGGATCACTGCTTTTATCCTTCAAGAAGTTTTTCCTTTTTTCACTACCTCCAACAAATAGTTAGGAGCCTTCTTCACTTCCCTTCTATCACAAAAATGTCTTCAAGATGAAATCGGATAGGAACTGACACTTATGCTCTTTCTCCTTCAGTCACTTATGCAATTTTCATCATTTCACACTTCACATTCCATCCACCTCCACCTAGATCAACTAGGTTTACAATATATACATGATATTACATTGATTACATTACATGTCGGCCTACAACAATGAATATTACATTTGCAAGTCGGCCAAAGATCAAAAACACAACATGAAACATGTAGAGGGAAAGACCTAAAGGACTACATGCAACACTAGGAAGAGGAAAAAGCCTTACAGATTCTAACACACACTTGACCTAGTCCTAAACACTCTTCACAATTTCAATCTTCAATTGAAATCATCCGCACACTTCGCACATTCAAATTAGGTTGGCCTTAAGCAATTAAATATGAAACATGAAATATGTCGACCTTCACAACATTAGTGGTACACATGAATGATAAAGAATTAATTGTGCTTCATAGAGATGAGTTGGCATGACCCATACAACACATTCAAACACTCCATAAACTCCGCACAACATTGAACTTGTGGCGCACACCTTCAACATACCCTAGTCGACTAGGAAAAAGCATAACCTAGCAAAACATCCATTTCAGACCACAACCTATTCCGGAGAATCGAAACAACACCTTATGGAGCAACAAAAACCATAACCTGATACTCAGGAACACTCACATACATCCCTTTCACAACTTCATGTAACAATAGGTTGGCACAAGCCAATAGACAATGAACCAATCACCGGACAACATAGTCCTAAACTATCACTTCAAACTTTCTCTACGAAAGGACTTGTTGGATGTTGCTGATATGTGGTTGTCATTGATGTCAACACTATTGGCATTAATGTCTTTAAGGTTGTATATGTCGAGGATATTGAGAAAATTGTAATAACATAAGTTGCAAGTTGTCGGTGATGCAGTGAAGTTCATGTTGTTGGCTAGCTCATTATATTGATGATAAGAGGTTGTGGATTAAAGGGTTTGTTGTCGAGTATATCTAGTTTATCCACATGAAGTTTCAGAGGTTCGCATGAAGATTTGATCGAGTTATGAGTATCTGTGTTTTGATGTTCAGTTGTTCTAGTTGGTGTTCTTGAAAGAAGGTGATGTGATTCTAGTAACTTGAGTTGTTGCGGATGTTTTTGTGGTGATTCATGATGTTTGTGGATGTTTCTAGATCGTGCTCTATCTATGTTGTACATACGCATTGATCGTTGTGCTCATGATTGGAGATTTTCTTTTGTGAGTTCATGTTTTTCATGTTCATAGCCGACAGGGTGATTGCAGCATGTTGTGGATCTTCGAGGCATAATTTCTGAAGGTGTTTTGTGTTCAAGGATGTTTTTTTGGCTCCTCACTATGTTGTGGCCGACATTGGTTGGTTTGCATTGATAATTGTTTATTGAATTGGGCCGACAGTTTGTACACATTTTATATTTTGTTCAAGCTGATATGTAGTTGATGTTATTCTTGGTTGTGGATATATATGATTGATTGTTTCTACCATTTGATGAAAGTGTGTCGAAAGTGGTGTGTGAAGTGTGCAAGTGCTATGTGCGAATAATGTTCTAATCTTTCAAGAGTAGAAGTAAAGTGTGAAGAAGAGTGAGCAGATGTTTATGTGGTTAACCAGAAATATAATCAGGCATTAGTAGATGCTACTTTCTCAGATCAAATCTTTCAGATGTAATTTGAATTTTTATGTAAGACAGTGATTCTTCCTTTGGGTAGTAATCCTTTTTGTATTTGAGCAGTGAACTCTAGGCAGTGTGCCTGAATGCATGCGCATTCCCCATTTATCATACTTTTAATAGAGTATAATCTTTTGGACTAACCTCCACCGTGGTTTTTCCCCTAACAGGGTTTCCACGTAAAAAAATCTTGGTGTTATGTGTATTTCTGATGTGGTGATGGTTTATGCTTTCATGTTTATTTATCAGATCTGAGTAATTATAATTTATGTGACAACTAATTCACCCCCCCCCCTCTCAGTTGTCTACCCTTATGTTTCCAACAATTGGTATTAGAGCAAGTTCCTTGGAAGAAGTTTAATAGCTTGAGGTGATCTGAGATGGCGACATATAAGAAGGATAGTCTGAGATTTTATGGAACAAATTATTCTTTACGAAAGACTCAAATGGAATGTGATCTGAGATGCATTGGTGAACCTTATTGGAACATTACAAAGAATAGGTATATCATTCCATAGAATGGTCCTTCTACTACAGGCGAGATTAAAGATGTCGAGTACAATATCAGGGCCAAGGAAGCATTGTTGAGTGCTTTGACTGATTCTGAGATGACAAATGTAATGGAGTTGAAGACTGCTTATAAGATCTAGAAAAAGTTGGAAACTTTGTATGAAGGTGATGCCCATGTGAAGATTGCTAAGTTGCAAAGTCTAAAAGGGAAATATGAAACATTGAAAATGGGTGAAGATGAGAACATCGATTCTTTTATGCAGAGAGTGAATGAACTTGTGTGTAATATTAGATGTACTGGTGGAACACTTGAAGAATCAGAGATTGTTGCTAAAGTGCTTAGATCCTTGCCTACTGCATAAAAACACAAAGTTGTTATTGAGGAGATCCAGAATGTGACAAATGTAACCATAGATATGTTGATTGGTAAGCTTGCTGCTTTTGAGTTAAGTGAGTTTGGTGATTCTCTTCCTAAGATAGAATCTGCATTCAAAGCTACTATCTCTGGAAAAGATAAGCAGAGATATGATCTGGGAGAAAGTTCCTCTAGAAACTTGTCCAAGTATGAGTAGGAAATGAAAGAGATTGAAGAAGAAGAGAGAAAACTAGATGAGCTTGAAGCACTTCTTTTCAAGAGGGTACCCAAAGGAGAAGGTAAGTATAAAGGGAAATTGCCTCTTAAATTTTATTCATGCAATAAGATAGGTCATTTTTCCTCAAGGTGTCCAAAAAGAGTTCCTAAGCCAAGACCTAACAAGCCTAGATTCCAAAGAAAGTGTTATTATGTTGTTGATGAAGGTGTGACAGATGATGAATATGATAAAGGGAATGCAAGTGGAGATGAATGGGTATTTATTGCTATCAAGGAAAATGATCCAGTACCTACTGAATCTGGTAGTTGCATGAATGTGGAGAAAGATCTAGTTGCCATAGTTGAAGAAAAAGATGAATGGGTGATTGACATTGGATACTCTCATCACATGACAGGTGATAAAAGTAAATTTGTGAGCTTGGAAAAGTATGATGATGGTGTTGTAAGATTTGGTGATGACAAATTTGGTGTAATCCGTGGTAGAGGATCCATTTCTCTTGATGGTAAGAATAATATTGATGACATTCTATATGTGGAAGGTTTTAAGCATAATCTTTTAAGTGATGGGCAGATGGTTGACAAGGGATACAATCTTCAATTCAAGGATGGAAAGTGTAGAATATTGGGGAGTTCCAGAAATGTGATTGCATCTGGTACAAAAACAAAAGGTAATATCTTTCACCTAAGTGCTGCTAGTAAAAGTTGTTTATTGCTCAAGTTGATGAAATTTTGTTGTGCATAGAAGATTGTGTCATGTAAACTTTGACAATATTATCAAGATAAGTTCTACTTAGGCAGTGAGAGATCTTCCTAAGTTGATAAAACCTACTAATACTATATGCAAGGAATTCCAGTTAGGGAAGCAAACTAGAGTTTCATTCCAGAGCAAACAACATTGTTCAAATGAAATATTGGAGCTTGTGCATATTGACTTGCATGGTCCTTCTAGAGTCAGAAGTTTACAAGGAGATAGGTATTTCATGTTACTTATTGATGATTATTCTAGATTGATGTGGGTTGTTTTCTTAAGAGAAAAATATGAAGCTCTAGAAAAATTCAAGATTTTTAAGGCTAGAGTTGAGACAGAGACAGGTTTGAAGATTAAATTTTTGAGATTAGATAGAGGTGGTGAATTCATTTCGGGTGAGTTTAATTCTTTTTGTGAAGAGCATGGGATAAAGAGACAATTATCTACCCCACTGACCCCTCAACAAAATGGAGTTGTGGAAAGGAAGAATAGGACAATTCAAGATGTTGCTTGGACCATGATGCTGGAAGGAAATGTCTCGCATATCTGCTGGAGAGAAGTTGTGAGTATTGTTGTTTACACTCTCAATCAGGTACATATAAAAGGTGATACCAGTAAGACCACTTATGAGCTATGGTTTGGTCATAAGCCTACTGTTAGATACTTCAAAGTCTTTGGGAGTTAATGCTATATCAAAAGAGATGAAGACATATGAAAGTTTGATGCTAGGAGTGATGAAGGAATCTTTCTTGGTTATTCTACTAAAAGTAAAGCCTATTGGTGTTTCAACAAGAGATTGAGGAAAGTAATTGAATGTGATAATGTCAAGGTTGATGAAGACATAGTTAGAACATCTAGAACCTGTGGATATGATTCAAACGATCAGAATGACAGTTCAGATAAAGGAAAGAAAGTTCAAACTCAAAATCAAGTTTAGATCATTTCGGTGAATCAGGAAAATCAAGAGGAAGGAACTAGTGAAAGTGCAGAAGTGAGATCAAAAGAGCCTGAAGTTCAAGAACATCCTAAGACTCCAAGGTATGTAAGACTGAATCATTCAGAATATCAAATTATAGGTGATAAGAACAAAGGTGTTCAAACTAGGAGAAAAATTGCAGAAGAATACTGTTTGATATCAAAGACTGAGCCTAATAGTGTCAATGAAGCATGCAAAGATGAAAATTAGGTGGAAGCAATAAAAGAAGAGCTACTGCAAATTGAGAAGAATGATACATGGATTCTTGTTTGTAGACCTAAGGACAAAAATGTAATTGGAACTAAATGGGTCTTTTAGAACAAACTGAATGAGCAAGGTGAAGTTGTTAGAAACAAAGCAAGACTGGTGTGTAAAGGATATTCTTAGATGGAAGGAATTGACTTTGAAGAAACTTTTTCCCCTATTGCTAGGATTGAAGCTGTGAGATTATTTCTCGCTTATGTTGCTTACAAAAAAATTCAAGGTTTATCAAATGGATGTCAAGTCAGCATTTCTAAATGGTGAACTGGAAGAAGAAGTGTATATTGAGGAAACTGGTGGATTTCAATTGATTGATCAAGGAGATATGGTTTGTCAGTTGAAGAAAGCATTGTATGGACTTAAGCAAGCCCCAAGAGCATGGCATGCCAGATTGGATAAGTATTTGTTGAAGCTTGGATTTAAGGATACTTTTGAGTATCTTAGAGGGAAGCTAGGGGTGATTACCCCTCCTAATTAGAATTAAGGTGCATTGAATTTCATCAATCCATGCAATTCATAGTCATATCTTGATCCGAATTGATGTTGTGGTGGCTGCTACTCAGGGGGAGTAGTCAGATGCTCAGATATGTGGTTCAAAGCTTGTGTGGAGCAAGATAATGTGTATCTTTTTCATTGATTTCAAAGGGGGAGAAGAGTCATGTGAAAAACTGTGAAAGAGTTAAGGAGAAAAGAGTCAAAATCTAAGGGGGAGAAAGTGCTAAGAGAAAATTGTGTTGATGGTGTTTTTCACATCATGTGTTTCCATCAATGCCAAAGGGGGAGATTGTTGGATGTTGTTGTTATGTGGTTGTCATTGATGTCAATACTAATGGCATTAATGTCTTTAAGGCTATATATGTCGAGGAAATTGAGAAAATTGTAATAACATAATTTGTAGGTTTTCGGTGATGCAGTGAAATTCATGTTGTTGGCTAGCTCATTATATTGATGATAAGAGGTTGTCGAGTAAATGGTTTGTTGTCAAGTATATCTAGTTTATCCACATGAAGTTTCAGAGGTTCGCATGAAGATTTGATCGAGTTATGAATATATGTGTTTTGACAGTTTAGTTGTTCTAGTTGGTGTTCCTGAAAGAAGGTGATGTGATTCTAGTAACTTGAGTTGTTGTGGATGCTTCTGTGGTGATTCATGATGCTTGTGGATGTTTCTAGATCATGCTCTATTTGTGTTGTACATCTGCATTGATTGTTGTGCTTGCAATTGGAGATTTTCTTTTGTGAGTTCATGTTTTTCATGTTGATGGCCGACAAGGTGATTGTAGCGTGTTGTGGATCTTCGAGGCATAATTTATGAAGGTGTTTCATGTTCGAGGATGTTGCTTTGGGTCCTCACTATGTTGTGGCCGACATTGGTTGGTTTGCATTGATAATTGTTTATTGAATTGGGCCGACAATTTGTACACATTTTATATTTTGTTCAAGCCGACATGTAGTTGATGTCATTATTGGTTGTAGATATATATGATCAATTGTTTATACCATTTGATGAAAGTGTGTGGCAAGTGGTGTGCGAAGTGTGCGAGTGCTATGTGCAAATAATGTTCTAATCTTTCGAGAGTAGAAGTAAAGTGTGAAGAAGAGTGAGTAGATGTTTATGCGCTTAACTGGAACTGTAATAAGGCATTAGTAGATGTTACTTTCTCAGTTCAAATCTTCCAGATGTAATCCGAATGTTTCTATAAGATAGTGAGTCTTCCTTTGGGTAGTAAACCTTTTTTATTTGAGCAGTGAGCTCTAGGCAATGTGCATGAATGCATGTGCATTCCCCATTTATCATACTTTTAATAGAGTATAATCTTATGGACTAACCTCCACCGTGGTTCTTCCCCTAACAAGGTTTCCACTTAAAAAATCTTGGTGTTATGTGTATTTCTGATGTGGTGATGGTTTATGCTTTCATGTTTATTTATCAGATATGAGAATAAGCTTAATAAGTATAATTTATGTGACAACTGATTCACCCCCACCCCTCTCAGTTGTCTACCCTCGTGTTGCCAGTAGGACTAAAGACTTGAAAGTTTGGATATAGCACCTTCACAACCTCATGAACTTATATTGTGAACTGCATAACCATATTTGCAAAGGTAGAGGAATGCAAAGTCGAACTTTACATTATTGAAAATACTAGCATAGGATCAACATAGTATTCAAACTATCACTTCCAATAACACTTTTCCTATAACTCAAACAATCTGAAACTTGGATCACACATGCCCTAACACATCGTGAAGTTATCTTCCAAATTGAAAGAGAAAAGCATCACCAACAAAGAAAATCAAAGCATTTCTTAGAGACTCTAACAACCAAACAACCATATTGCGACTCTCTTTTGACATTAATGACAACCAAATTGCAACAATCTCCCCCTTTGTCATTGATGGAAAAACCATCCTCACATCACTTTGGTGCACAAACTCTATCACCATTTGACATCAAAGACAAAGGGAAAAAGGACTTTCTCTCCCCCTTTCAAGCACAATTTCTCCTCTTCAAGCTCTCCTCCTTTGATGTACATTCTCTGCTTCTTGAAACAACTTACAGGCTCTTGTTGTCAGCAACAACCACTGCCTATTCCCCATGATAGTTTGCCTACCATCAATTTAGGAATAAGGATATGACTTGAATTACTCTCCCTGGACAAATGCACCAACTATGCATCTAGCAAGGATGGACAATTACCCCTAGCTTCTACCAGAGATACTCAAATGTATCCTTTGCAAGTTCCCTTGTGAAATTGTCTGCAATCTGATACTTTGTAGGTACATACTCCAACTTCATTTCTTTGTCTGTAACCTTCTCTCTCAAAAAGTGATACCTGATTGATATATGCTTGGTTCTAGAATGCATCACTAGATTCTTTGAAATATTGATATCACTTGTGTTATCACATAGAATAAGAATGGGCTCATCATACTTCATCTTGATATCCTTCAATGTTTGCTTCATCTACAAGATTTGAGTACAAAAATATGTTGCTACAATATAATCTGCTTCTGTTGTTGACAAAGATACTAAATCTTGTTTCTTACTATGCCATGAAAGAAATCTTCTTCCTAAATAGAAAGAACCACCACTGTTACTCCTTTTGTCATCAACACAACTAGCCTAGTCAGCACCATTATATGCACTCAAATCAAAGTCATTACCTTGTGGATACCACAATGCATAATTCAGAGTGCTCTTCAAATATCTAAAGATTCTCTTGGCTGCCAACAAGATTGTTTTCTTGCCACTTATCCTGGCCTCCCGTTCACCACTAAAAATCTATCTTATTGGAACAACATTGTGGAAAGAGTGCAGATAAATTTGTATGGTTGGAAAGGGAATATTTTGAGCCAACCAGGTAAATTTTGGTTGGTAAAAACCTCCCTACAAAATATCCCTATCTTCTACTTATCTTTATTCAAAATTATTGTTACCATGGTTGACAAAATTGAAAAGATCCAAAAGAAACTTCTTTGGGCTAGAGTTGAGGACAAAAAAAATCCTTGGTGAAGTGGGATAAGGTCTATAAACCTAAGAGTCAAGGAGGCATAGGGATAAGGAGATTGAAGCAGTTCAACAAAGTGCTACTTTCCAAAATTGGGTGGAATTTGGTCAAGGGAACAAATAATGGGATCACATTCTCAATGCAAAGTATTTAGAAAGAAATAATCCTTTTTGTTTCCTTTCCTCTCCTTTTGTCCCACATGGTTCTATTATATGGAAGCATTAACTCAAAATAAGAAATGTTGTTAAGTAGGGGATATTTTGGAATGTTGGAGATGGAAAGAGTATTAGTTTCTAGATGACCTCTGGATTGAAGGACTTTACTTATCTAAGGGAATTACTTATAAGATTAAATGGTACTAAATTTCATGGGTACATCAATTGGGATGGCCCCCATACCAAGTGAAAATACTTTGAGAGTCAATTGAGGGGAAGAAACTTGATATGTGGAAGTAAAAAATAATGGGAAGAGGAGGTGCTTAGTCTATACAATCTTATTGGTGAATGTTGCTTCTTTAGTATTGAGAAGATAGATGTTTGTTGTTGGTCCCCTAACCCTTTTGGATACTTCTCTGTTAAAACTGCTTATTCTCTTATTACATAGGATAAGGATGAGTCTACCTTCAACTAGAACCTAGTTTGGAACAACAAAGTGATACCTAAAATTAACTACTTTTGGTGGGTTGTCATGCATAATAAGATCCTTACTATTGAAAACCTAAATAAGTGGGGATTCTCTTTGGTTAATATATGCATTCTATGGTGTAAATAGAAGAAACGATCAACCATCTATTCTTCCATTATGATTTTTCTAGTTGGGTTTGGAAGGAGGTCATGGCTCTCATGTTGATCATCCAGACTTTCCCCCTACACCTTAGAGATTTTATCAATTCTTGGCACTAGGATTCCGCCCATAAGCATCATGTTATTTTTGAAATATGAAATCAAATTCCTTGTCTTGTCACCCGACAACTATGGAAAGAAAGGAATACTAGGGTGGTCAGAGAGAGATAGGAACAACAATGTCATCTTCCAGGTCATCCAACATGGCCTAAAGGATAACATAAATACCTTATATTTTGGCTTCTCCAAGAAACTATCGACCTATGTTGAATTAAGATTCAAACAGAACTAGGGAATCTCTTAAACCTTAACCAAAATCAACTAGTGTAATATAATGGCTAGAAAGGAGACCAAATGGAAGCCCCCCAAAAGGGGTGGGTAAAGATTATTTTTGATGGTTGTTCTAAGGGAAACCCTAGAGAAGTAGTGTCTAGCTTGGAATAATAAGGGATGATAAAGGAAACCTCATTGAAGGATATACTCAAGCTATTGGATATAATTCAAGCAATATTGCAAAGGCGATGGCAGTATGGTGGGGGGTGAAAATATTTCTACTTGGATAGTTTTTATGTTGTGGAAGTTGAAGGAGATTCTCAATTCATAATTAATATTCTTTAGAACAACAAGGATCCCTCGTGGAAGATCCAAAAACTAATATAGAAATACATAAACAAACTCCAAAGCTTCCAAAAAGTTAAAATTAATCATATCTATAATGGAGGAAATGGTGTTGTAGACTTGGCTTGCAACTTTGGTCTTTATTTGAAGAATGGAATTACTAGCATTCAAAATAAAATCTCATGAGCACTCTTCAACATATTCTTTCCTTGGAAATACTTCAATGTTCCACCCCCTAACTTTTATGTTTATTTTCTTTCTACTTTTGAAGGTCAAGAGTTAGATTGAGGTGGATGTTTTGAATGGAATGTGTCAATCTTTCTTAGCTAACAAGGATATTACAATGTGGATTTTCTCTTACAATAAACTCATGATGGGTAACAATAAGGAACACAATAATTATACTAGGATGAACCTCACAAAATCTTACATAATTCTACATCATGTTAATTTATTTTGCAAATGGTGTTATATTAAAGGAAGTAGGGAAGATGTTAAGGCTATGGGTTACGATTGTGGTGCAATCTGTATTCAATACACTTGGAAATTAATTGTGAAGCTCGTTATGGGAATTTCCCATCCTTTTGTGTGACTTTTACTTCTTACATGCGTAGATGGTCTTTTTCCTCATAAGATCATTAAAGGAAATATTATGATTATTGGCCTGAAGGTGATGAAAGCTCTGAACAATTATGAATCTAGTACTGCCAAGGCTGGTAACTATGTTAGAAGAGGTAAGGTAATTTGGATATGCTCTTACTATATTGACACTAGTAGGAGTGGTTTCATTTCAAAACTGTCCTGAGAAGCCCCTCTATCATTGTTTTTGGGCTTTGGTATTATGCTTCCTTGGATTACTTCTTGTTTATTTGTTGTCTCTTTATGCTATTTGAAAAAACTGATATTATGGGAGGCTTGTGTCTTATGACTAAACCAATATCCTATGAATTTCTCAAATAAAACTTGGATCTCTAGGAGTTGTTCGACAAAGGTGGTTGTACTACTCTAATCTTCCAAGCTATTAATGGATATAACGACAAAATCACATCTAAACTTGTTAATTTGTGGTCTCAAGGTGAGGTCACTATTGGTGGCATCCATTTTTGAGTCTTTGATGAATTGATTGTGAAGGATACTAGTTTGTCTTGCAAGGGCCTTAAGGTGGAGAAGAAGAGCAAAGGGGAATATAAAAGGAACGTATCACTACCTTCATTATCAGAGAGGAGAAATTGGTCCATTTCCAAAATGGTTTCAGTAGGGAGAAGTTGTCAGCTCCATGGGCCCTAGTGAATTTAAATTGCATGAAGTATTTTACTGTTGAAGGTAAGTTCAAGCCCATCCACAGTTACCATTTCCCCATCGTTAATCATTTAAGACATGGCAAAAATATCAACCTTCATGTCTACTTGTTCTTGTCCTTGGAGGCTTGTATTCTTGATAGTGTGTACCCCCTTGCACCAAGGCCTTATTATGACCCTTTATAAGTACTGCCTTGTCATGACTCCCACCATCAACCCCCAGGCTAAGTGCAGTGTTAAAATTAAACTTATGGAAAATAAATCCTCTAAGGCCTCTCATGTTTCTTCAAACAAGTTTATCCCTAGCCCTAGCTCTATAGGAAAAGTGGGTCCAACAAAAAAGTGAAAGGCTTTAGTGGGGGTTAAAGGCCCCCTACATGAGCTATTGGTGGTTTCCCCTCCTAGGAAAAGGAAGGATTTGGACCTGGGTGTGCAAGAAGAGAAGTGGAAAAAACCAAGAAAAAAGAACAAATGCCCCATTCCCCTCCCTATTGATGAAGGGACAATTGATATTTTCGATGTTGATGGTGGGGATGAGGATAATGTGGGGACTACTCAAAGTGACCCTAAAGGGTTGGGTGGCCATACATCTTCCAAATTGGCCCAAGCCCTGAGCATAGAGAATTATAAAAGAGCCAAAGGAAAAAGTATTATGGAGGAGTATAAAGAAGAAGAGAACAAAGACAAGGAGTTTCTTCCTTAACCAAATGATGGTTGGGAGGAGGAAGACTCGAAGAATGGATTTGAGGAGGATATGCAGGAGGATGAAGAAGTGGAGGAACAAGACATAAAAGATGAGGAGGAAGAGTTGGATGAGTAGGAAGAGGCCAAGGATACAAAGGTGATCGAAATAGAAATTTTGGTTCCCCCTTACCTTGGGCATCTAGAAATATTGGATAAAAATATGGGTAAGGGACCTACATGTGACAATGTTTAGGTCACTAAAGGAAAATATAATAGTGATATTAAGGATCTCCAAGCCAAGGTGGAGGAGCTGGAAAAGAAGCTTGAAAGTAGCAACAACAATGACAAGATGAAATGAATAGAATGTGTCACAAAAAAAGGGCTAAATGCGATGAGGACCAAAACAAGAATGACAAGCATGACGAGGATCTATCATATAAGGAGCCTTTGGAAGCATCCTTGGATGCGCTCCTCACTGACTGGAGTTTAGTATGTTAGCTTTGTTGTTGTGGCTTCTTAGCTTTTCTTCTATGTTTTGTGTCCTTAGTTTTATTGTTTTGTTGGGTCCGTGTGCCCCTTAGCTATTTGGTCAGGCCTACATGCTCTCTTATTGTTTCATCCTTTAGTTTTATTTGGTTTTAACTTATTGGATTGAGGCCCTTTCCCTTCTTTTTTAATGAAAAACATATGCATAGATATTAGTTGGATTGACAAGGCCTTAGTGGAAGGATTGGAAATGACACATCAACACTCCCTTTACTAATTACACCCTAAGGAAATATTATAAATGGTTCTCACCTTATCTACCCATGATTCAAAAATCAAATTACAAATGTCAAGTTTAGTCACCCAACTTCATCTAGGCCAAAATATTTCATACAATCTACAATGTTATTATGGAGCCTAAAATTGCTCAATTTGATTGGTGTATGTTGTACCAAAGCTTGCCTCTTGACACCCTTTTATTTCACTTTAGTGTTTCTAATCTAAAATATCCTTTTTGTGGGAAACCAAAAATTATCCTCCACCTTTGTTGGTATTTCGTTTGTGCCCATGGTATCTGGCATTAGATATGTGATGTTTTTGACCTCTAAGGCCAAAATTATTCTATTAGCATAATGTCATTCTAGATGGGATTAGATTTCTAGTTGTGTTCTCTTAGTTGTGGCATGCTTTAGATTGGAGGTTCTTTTTTATATTTAGAAATTAGGAATTCTATTATGTTTGTTAACTCTCCTACATATATTAATTTTTATAATCACTCCAAGTCCCTAGTTATTTCCAATGTGCTCGTGCAAATTCAAATTCAAGCTATTAAGGTTGTGTTATAGCTTTAGCATCTTTAGACTTTGATTAACCACCAGGGAAACACTCTTTGTATGACCAGGTTGCCACCCTCATCGACCTATGTCAAATCCCCACACTAATATAAGAGATTAAAGCCACTCTAATTCCACACTTGCCACTATGAAGATCATTGAAGGGGCACCAACCTGTCCTCATTGCTACCACAAGATAACATTCTAGATAGAAAGCCCACGCCCATTAGACTACTAACCACTAGGGAGGGTGATTTCCACCATTACATCACTCCTCCACATCCTCTCATTGAAATGGATGGAGCCCTTGCAATCAAGACAATTTCTCTCAATTCTAGTTATCTATCTCCCAACCCAATAATGCTCTAATCATACACATGAGAGGGAAGAAACTATGACTAATGATAATTGGGTGCTTGTTGATATGGCATGGATTGGCAAGGTGACAAGTGGAATGATCGAGATGCCCCACCTCTTTTGAAATTGCCCTTGTATAATTTTTTAATATTAATCTTTAAACAATAATCTAATAGTTTGTTTTGTGAGGGATCTAGATTCTTTCATATGTTACTTTTTCCCTTTATGAGGGCCCCATATATGTTTTTATGACTTAAGACTTTTGACATTGAGCCACCTACTCTTTGAATATTTGACTATGTACTTTATCACATTATTATCTTTTCATTAAAAGTAATATAATATCTTTTCGAGAATCATTAAAAAAACTATATCCCATAAAATGGGAAATTTCAAACAAACCATCGAAATCCTAAAGGATTGACTAAATTAAATTAAACTATATCCCATAAAAATAATATTACCGTTGAAGACGTGTACTAGAATACCCGTACGAAGTGGTAACCACTCATTCATTAAAAGATGTTTCACAAGTCAGAAATAAATTAAAAGATATATAAATAAATAAATAAAAATCTCCGTACGATTTTCAATTAGAATTGGACAAGCGTGTACGTTTTTAACAATTCCTTGGTTGGTGGAAAATTAGGTTGGAATGGGTGTAAGGTATATTCTTGACAAATCTAACAAGGACATAAAATTATATAATTTTTTAATATTCTAAGAATCAGTCAATGTTGGCGGGTATTTAAATGCATCGAGAATTAGGTGGTATTAAATACATATGTTCCCCACATGTGTCTTTAATCACCTAACAGTTTAATAGTCAAATAATTTTAGGAGGCTTGTAGTATCATATTGGTCGTCACTTTAAAATGAAAAAAATATGATTTAGAAGTTTGAGGCGAAAGAACGAATAAATTCATTATTTTAATAAAAACACATGTATAAAGTATATATTCTATATATTTGTGTCGATTTTCATTTAGTTTTTTGTCTATTTTGAGAGAAGGATTTGATGTAATTTACATGTTGACAAATGACTCACAGTTATGTAAAGTCAAGGTTATTCTCCTATGGCGTTACTCACCCATTTACACACATCGCTATATCCCCCATGCACATCTTATTTATATACATGTATGTTTACATGCATCCCCCATCTATTATTGTCATTGTTGCGACCATTCCCACATGTTTAGTATCCACCTCGACTTTAGCAACCTTTTGTCCCAAATCAATTATGTAGGCACATGGTTGGTCCTATATCCACAAATACAATACCTAATTTTCCAAATTTAAATTTGATATTGGTGCATTTGGCCTTTCCACTCCTAACAAAAAATTAGTAGAAGACATGTTTAACATATGAGCAATTGAAATGATGTTATTGTTTACCACTAGGGGAGAGGGGCCTATAGTGGAGCACCCTAACTTCGCGTTTCTCAAAATCCTATGTGGAAATTTCAAATCACTCCCAATTTTGTACAACAGTTTATTTGGCAACTCATGTGCTTCTATATTTTGTTTTAGGGCCACATCAGCATGCTTTTTGTTGAGGTATCCAAAAAGACCCAAAAAAAGTGAGACCGATAGTGGTGCACTAAGTCATGTTTTATTGGTGCGCTGATGTGGCATCACATGATTTGTCACTTTGCATACTTTATGGATAAAAAGTGTTTTGAAATTGGATATTAAAGTGCTCCACTATGGGGCCCATTGAAGACTACTATCCCCACTATTAGACCCTGCTCCATTATGGGGCCCTCTCCCCTATATGCATGCAAGGGGCTATTCATTGAGCATTTTTATTTTCATTCCCATTTTACTTGATTAGGTTCATTGTAGTATCCTTCCCATCTAGTGGTAATTAAAATTTTATGTGCTTTAATAATTACATATTTTCTATTTACACTTACACACCTATTTATCAACACAGTCACTAATCACCAATTTTCACATGATGCTTATGGGGCCACTCAAGGCCATCTTACCTTATTATTCTAGTGGTTATTCATTGTATATGATACATAATAATTACACTATTTGCACATTGTCACACTATCTTGCTTATGTGGGGGTAATCATTTTGACATGCAATCCCATGATCACATTTTATATTATTATGCTTGCATGACCTAGCCATGTTATAAGAGCCAACTTACCACATTGGGGGATATCATGCATTGCCTTCATTGCTACATTATGTACTTGTATGACCTAACCATTTTCTAAGAGTCATGTTTGGGACACTATAACCATTCCCGTGCCACTAAGAATGTGTTATTTCATGTATTGATATTTTTATCACCATTAGGGGCCTACTACCTTACCTCAACCATTATGCGATCATGTAGTTACATTAGGAGCATATGTCATCTTAGTGTCCTATGTGTTTACATAAGTGTTTTTGGCCATTTAGGAGCACATCATCATTTCATATCCATACCTGGGAAACCTTATTCCTTGAAACCTTTTATATCTCATGTGCTTACGATGTTCATCATTTGATAATTTTAACTTTCTTATTACATGATGTTTTCCCTCTCCTCCCATTCCTTGCATTTGATGGATGCAACCAATTGAAGGGGGCATAACATTTTTCTAACACTCTATATTGAGATTGTAGATAGTGACAAGTGCCTACATAGATCTATTCAGCACCATGAATAAACATGGCATTACCATATGACATGTCAACACCCAATGCACCATGTTCATCTTATGATTGTGAAGCCAAGTAGAGCATTGCCACTTTATTTATAGGTAGAAATTTTCTAACTCCACTCTCTCCCCTCTTTCTTTTATCATTTATGATGATATAATTTTATCTTGTTGTTATCTCCATTTTTACTTGTGTGATAGAAGCTACTAATTGCACATTCTCCCGCTATTTTGTAAGTTACAATGGAGCATGTGTATCCAAAGATGGACTTACATGATGGAATGCAATTATGTCCACTACTTCATATGGACTTGGATACCCTTTTAAGCTTAAATATTTACTTGAAATCCATGTTTGTGAATGCTATACACATTGAGATGCATGAAAATTCTTGGATTCTCAAAGTCTAACTACATGATAAATTAATTAATCTTGAGTAGACTTGGAAAAATATGTATTGGTCCTAATAATTGATAAAGGAATTGAGAAAGTTAGAAGTGCTTAGTTTTGTTTAGTGGTGATAATTTTTTATCTATAGATGTTTAGTTGTAATGGATGCACATTGATAAAATTTAATCTTTTTTATATTCAACCAATGTTGTAGGGACTATCACAAACTTGCGTCTAAACTCTATTATGTGTTTGGATAGTCTAATGTGCACATGATTTAGTTATAAGCAGTGTAATCTATTCTACTAGCCACAATTTTGACCTCTATTATTATAGACTTTTGCAACTTACACATCTAAAAAGATATTTTCTTAAAAGTGACAATTTGGTAAGGAGCAACTTGAAGATATTCTTATTGGTCAAAAGGAATTGTTTTAACTAGATGTAAATCAAACCCCTATTTTTTATTGTACAATTTCTATGATATGAGAGATAAGATATGCCAAGTGCCTTTTTGTTGCAATATTTGTCAATATGATGTCATCTTATGATCTCTATTTGATAATTCTTGTGAGGGAGTCCTTTTGATTTTCTAATGATAATTAATAGCGCAAGGCTTGTTATTAGATACACAACTTTAGGCACTCAATTTGAATTATATGGTATGCAATTTGGTGGTCAACAATCAAATTAGACAAAAGGGATGGCTTGGGAAGGGAAAAAATGTAATTTAAATTTGGGAGATAGGATTGTAGGTGTGTTATTATCCAAGGGAAATAATCATATATGTGACCTAGTCTAGAACGTAGTAATGGTTGAAGTAGGAATGAGACTGGACCACTTGGGATTGGGAGTAGGTCGAGGATTGATTAAAGTTTTTGGTATTTTTTAAACTAGTAATTCAAATTACATGTGGCCATTAATTTATTGTTAATATTTTTAATGTTATTTTGCATGGAATAGTTAATCTTATAATATAGGATGCTAGGTTTTTTAAAATAGAGTTGATCTTATTCATGAATTGGTAGGCTCTTTGAGACTTTTAAATTGATTCTATAATATATTATTATTCATGGATCAAATATTAACATTAAGACATCTCTCATATATACTTGAATGTGCTATAATTAAACTACCAACATTTTCGGATATGCAAGATCCTTATCATACTTTAGATAAGGCTCATCTTGAGTAGAGATGGTCTATCATATGATAACCACCCTTTTGGTATCTCTATTTAATAAACTCCTTATTAGAATTTGGATATGATCCATTATCTCTAATATAAATATAATATTATCTAACTATTAACCTTCTTAATAATCAAGCTTTTTAAATAATATTAAAACTTTTATTAACATACCATTCATCTAACATATTGGGTATCTATTTAACTATAATTATTAATGAACTTTAATTAATTATCATAAATATACTTAATAGACATTGCTTTCTTATCACCGTACTGTCTATGCAGCCAACAAAATGCACATTTGAATGTATTTATTATTTCAATTAATTAATAAATACACTCAAACATGCCTTTTGCTGGCTAGATAGACGTAGCCTCTTATCACACCATTTTAGAATATCACTTTCTATAGAAAAGACTCGCACAGATAGCAGAGTTGGTTTGGGTTATGAGTTTGCTCCCCATAGGTTCTAGATTCGACTCCAAGACTCGGGTTAACTTGATGTATGCGGTTGGTGGATTACTCTGTGCATCCTCAAAGGATTATTCTCACCTTAGCTCACCCTAATTGAATGCTAGACTGGATCATGTGAATACCCCTGAATTAAAAATAAATAAAACAAAACAAAAAACTTTCTATTAAAAAATAATAATTTGATCATATTATTTATCCAATCTTAGAATCTAACTTTCTATAAAAGTGATAATTTGACCATATTATTTATCCAACCTTCTAGATGTAAATTTGATCGTAAATATTAATTAATTGAAATACATAGCATGAGATGTGCATGACGTTGCACAATTGTAAGGCCTCATGGAGTCTTAATTTATATAAACTCAACAAGTTGTACTTCGATTGCTCACCTTTCCACGGTTGACTGAGCTCAACACGACAGGAACTTCATGTTTTTGGCGGCTGATTGGCGAAGGAGTAATGGCGAAACCATACAAAACTACTACACCAGCGAAACGCGCAATGAAGAACGCATGCACAACTGGACAATGCTTGACTTACCATATATTGACCATAAATTATTGTTGTTCACACTACAACTTACATCTGGCTTTGTTTCTTCTATTCCCGATGAGCATCTTTGACATTCCAGAGTTGGAAGAATTTTCCCACATTTCTGATGCCGGCAGAATTTCTTGTTTTACAAGAATCCCCATTGTCTCATCTTTCGTAGTTTTTCGCTGTGAATTTGCAGCGGTTAAGTCACAAGACATTTCCTATATCTATGGCCAAAATTTGCTCATGAAGTATAGGTGTTCCAGTGTGGGAAGTGCTTTCTGCGTGGGCATTGACGCTAGATTTTGGCTGGTGCGTTTGCTACAGTATTTTTCTTTCTTGAGCTCAGAGTCAGTTATTTGTATGTTTTAACAGAGGATATTGGGTCATGTGTTCTGGGAATTCATAATGATCAGTTCTGCAATGGGCCATGTTGTAATTTGCTTCAAATTCTGTATTGGGCGTTTTGTGCAACTTTAAGGTTTTGTAAGTTTAATAGGTTTTCTTGGCTTCTGTTGGGTCATGCTTTTGCTGTAATTGCTGAAGCCTTCAATTCTGCAGCTTGATAATTTTGGTTTGATTCCTTTTTCTAATTGCCTGCATAGAATTTTAAGATTTTGTGATATTCTCTGTTAGTTCTGTTTTTCGGCGGTTGTTAGCTCAGGTAATCCTACGTGTCGTAATCTCGTGATTTATTTGTTGGGCTTTGTTTGGCCACGTTTTCAATGATTCCTAATGAATCTCTGAGTTTCTGGGGTTCGGGTTTGGGGACTGTAAAAATTTTAGGAATTTTGAGGACAGAAGAGGGACCACCATTTAAATAAATTGAAGAGTAAATAATTAATTTTTTTTTAAAAATGTATGGTGCTGAACTTGTTATATCAATATTCTTTTTCAGATTTTTAAGGGTTTTAAACTTTTTTTCATATAAAAGGTTACTCTTTTTGTTTTTGTGTATCCAATAAAATAATTTGATCAGTTTTGAGCCTATTGGATAGCTAACCAATGGGTTTGATATAAAACCCTCGAAAAGAAGATGTCATCCCCCAAAACCCAAATTCTAGAATGTCTGTAACATCATTGGGACCTGAACGATAGTGAAATCATGATCTTCTATGATTGCAAGTGGGAAAATTCTGTAATGGGTAATTTATGTACTGTATTTTGGGAATCTTGTAGACATGAATTTCATGGTGTTGTGGTTGTAATACTGTAATATCAAATATGTAACTCTGATTGAGCATTTTGATGTTTCATTGAAATGAAATGATATTAACGAATCCTTAGTAGGCCCTTTGTGGTGTTCAGCAGAAAACCATGTTTCATGAAGATAAATATCATACATCATTCCTTTCTGACTTGCTAACATGTCACAAAAAATGTGATGGCTTTTTTACAGAGTTTGAATTGAACATTTTAATTTGTAGCAGCCATGGCGACCACAGTTCCACTTGCCTACCAGAATGGCACCGGAGTACCAGAGTGGCTTAACAAAGGAGACAATGCATGGCAAATGGTAGCTGCAACTGTTGTTGGATTGCAAAGCATGCCAGGCCTTGTTATCCTCTATGGAAGCATTGTGAAGAAGAAATGGGCTGTTAATTCTGCATTCATGGCTCTTTATGCATTTGCAGCTGTTTTGATCTGTTGGGTGACTTGGGCCTACAAAATGTCATTTGGTGATGAACTCCTTCCATTCTGGGGAAAGGCAGGACCTGCACTTGGCCAGAAGTTTCTCATCAAGCATGCCATAGTCCCTGAATCAGAGCATGACTTCAAGAATGGAACAGTGGAGACGGCAGCTCTTGAACCCCTTTATCCTATGGCTACACTTGTGTTTTTCCAGTTCGTCTTTGCAGCAATAACACCAATCCTGTTGGCCGGTGCTTTGCTTGGAAGAATGAATATCAAAGCATGGATGGCTTTTGTGCCACTCTGGCTCACTTTTTCATATACTGTTGGAGCTTTTAGTTTATGGGGAGGAGGATTCCTTTTCCAGTGGGGGGTCATTGATTTCGCAGGTGGTTATGTCATCCATCTATCTTCAGGAGTTGCAGGTTTTACGGCAGCTTATTGGGTATGCACAATTCTTGGTTCCTTGTTGACCACTATCTTGTACATACTTATTGATTCTAAGATTAAGTATCCTGATTGTTTTCATTCATTGAATGTATGGAGAGAACAGGTAGGACCTAGGCTACAAAAGGACCGTGAAAGATTTCCTCCAAACAACGTTCTGCTTATGTTGACTGGAGCTGGTTTCTTGTGGTTGGGTTGGTGTGGTTTTAATGGAGGCGCCCCTTATGCTGCCAACCTTGTTTCATCCATGGCTGTTTTGAATACCAACATATGTGCAGCTACCAGTCTTCTTGTATGGACTTGTTTGGATGTCATATTTTTTAAGAAGCCCTCAGTCATTGGAGCCGTTCAGGGAATGATAACTGGACTCGTCTGTATCACCCCAGGCGCTGGTAAGTTAAATCCCATTATTAGCCTTGCTTTGTAAAGGGATCTTATGTGAATGCTGGAATACCTATTTCTCTCTGAAGTCAATGGTCTCTGTTAGGTTAGAGTGGCAGATGAAATACTTTAGGTTCAAACTGATTGTATATGCATTAGAGACTAGCTTAATCAACCATAGGGCATATAGTCTATCTTCCTTTCTATATTGAGGATGTTATCTTCTAAGGAGAGGGTAAGGTAAATGATTCCAAATTTCGAGTGAAACCCATTTCCTAAAATATTTTCTCTCCTGTTGTGCAGGTGTTGTCCAAGGATGGGCTGCTATTGTGATGGGAGTGTGCTCTGGTAGCATTCCATGGTTCACCATGATGATAGTTCATAAGAAGTCGGCCTTGCTACAGAAAGTTGATGATACATTGGCGGTACTTCATACTCATGCAGTTGCAGGAATATTGGGTGGAGCTCTTACAGGGCTTTTTGCAGAGCCTACTCTGTGCGGCCTCTTCCTAGCAGTAACGAATTCCAAGGGAGCATTTTATGGGGATGGTATGCAATTTGTTAAGCAAATTGTGGCAGCTGCATTTGTGATTGGGTGGAACATTGTTGTGACAAGCATAATCATGTTGTTCATCCGGTTATTCATTCCATTGAGGATGCCAGAGGAACAACTTTTGATAGGAGATGATGCAGTTCATGGGGAGGAAGCATATGCTCTGTGGGGTGATGGGGAGAAGTATGACGATACAAAGCATGGCTTAACTTTTGATGAGACACAACACGATAAACTGGATGGAACTACAGCCTTAGGGCTAACCATAGAGTTGTGATCTCCAATAGGCCTCTTCTCATGCAATTATTTTACAAGACCAAGATTTTCTTTTGTAAGTAAAAAACAAAATATGTATTTTATTAGTGTATTGAAAAAAAATTAATTAATTTATTCCTTCCATTCTAAGTAGTGAATGAAGTATGGTTAAGAATTATAAAACTGTGAAGGAAAATAAAATTTCCCTATGCAATCTGATAAGATGTATATACATAAGTAATAAATCAACTTAGATTAAATCTATAATGAGAGTTGTGGGAGTGATAAATGAACAGTTAAATGTTAAGTTATAAAATTGAATATGAGGTTAGGGTATTTGGCTCTAAGAATAATGTGAATGAATTAGTGTGATATTTTATCAAATTCTACTTGGGGCTAACAAGAAGTATTTTTTGTCTATACTTTACCTCATAATTAGAACAATCAATCAACTTTGTTGTGAGTCAGCCTTGTAAATCTGGAACACCTCTATGGGCATGGATTTGACCTATGGATATGGTCTAGGATACTATGCGACGAGCTATCATCAAGTCTCACACTTTAATTGATTAATTATTGTACCGACCGGGGTGGTGTCCAATGTTGTCTATAGAAGGATGCTAGATTTCTTAACTCACACTAAATTTTATAACAAGAGGGAATGGTTATGCTGAAAAGAAATTGTAAGTAGAAAGCACTTAAAGGTTCTAATCTATGAAAGCATATAATCTACGGAAACTTAAATAATGTAATTCAAAGAAAGCTAATTGAAAATTTTCTGCAAGAAAATGAAATCTTCTTAATTATTGATTGGTTGAAAATAAAATCCAACTATTTGACTCTTTCTTGCTTTTCCTTAGAATGTGAAGCTAATAGTGATTCAATTTTGATTAACACAAAATTAAACAAGGGTACAAAATATAACAATGATATGTAGCTATGGAATACACTTCTTTTACACACATATAGTCTTATAGAAGAAGATAACAAATAACATATATAATGCATATAACAACAATAACATAAATAGTAAAAGTAACAAAGATAACGTCAAATACATTAAACATGTAGGTTATAACTCACAACTATACATACATAAACTTAATAAACTAAGCTACTTATCTCTACCATATGCTTCAATCCCTCAGTTGAGTGGCCAACTCGATAGAGGCTTGAATTTGTTTACTCATTAAATCATTAACAACATGCAATAGTGCTACTCGAAACATGAATGAAAGATTTCTAGCTAAAAGACATTATATTACTTCATGCATCAAAGATGTCAAAACTCAAATATCAAGTTGTTTTTGTTGAATAACAAAAAGATATATAAATTGCATCCTACTTCCTAGATTATGGCAACATGCATTGATGCCATTATAAGTTTGTTACATAGATTTATAAATAAAATTTTGAGTTGCATTAAATGAAAGTAGTTTAACTGCCTAAGAAAACTATCATAAAACAAGAGTCTTTTATTCTTCTTAATTTTTGGAGAACTATAAATCTAGTGGTAGTTTGTAGCTTCATGCAAAACAAGAGATGTATGTCTCCAGAACGCCTCTCATGAGAGCTAGTTTGTGATGGTTCTGAAGATGTTTTGAGAATTCTAAAGCTCTATATATTGGCACTCTAGAACTCCTATTTTTCTTGAAAATGACAAGTATTGTTACAAAAATACATATTTTGACCCACAATCATTGTCATTAAAATCTTCATTCAGACAAAAAGAGCAACAAATATAAATATATTAATATTAACTAAAATTGTAACTAATTTATTACATAATCTTGTTAATTTAAGCATGAAAAAAGTATATGGAAGGTGGTGGGTGTTTAAGAAGGGATAATTTGGTTTCAATAATAGGGTGAATGTTCATACCTTGTCACTATACACTTCTACTCTTTTATTCACCAAATTCTTTTCTTTGTGCCAACTATCAAGGACTGTTGGTATTGAAATTTTCTTTGGAGAGACTATTGAATCACTAGGGTCAAGTTCTCCTAGGTCAACCCCCTAATTTGATTGACTTTATAGTCATGGAAAGGGTTGAGGACAACAATCTTTAGTCATAAGAGTGAGCTCTAAAATGATTGTGCAAATTTAGGTTCCTTTAAGCACCCTAAATTTAAAGATTCCTCTGGTGAATGCTCCTTAAATGTAAATGATTTCCCAATCATTAATTCATTCCATCAAAATAGGCCCAAAACTAATTTATGGAATTGACATGGGTATGCACATTTTTGCTATTATATTTTTCCCCACTTCAAGGTGAATGTGAATCCTATCATGAGCATGTATCTTCAATAAAATGAGCACTCCCAAACATGTGCATAAAATTAAATATTTAGACATAAAAGGATATTTAGGTCTAAATAGAGTAATGGAGTCCACTAGATCTCATCATGTGTGCTCATCTTTCAATGTGCATGCTTCATGGGAACTTGGAAAACAAAAAATATGAACATTGAGTAGCTTTTGTCACACAAGTAGACGTGAAATTCATTAAAATTGAATTTTATTGGGAATGATCATGGGAAGGAGAGAGTAGGGCTAGAAATTTTTTATTTGTATAGAAGTGGTATGGTGATGCTTTGCCTTATGTGGTAATGATATGATAACATAATATATTGGGTGTTGTCTTGTCATGTGGTAATGATCTACTTAGACATAATGAAAAATATCTATGTATGCACTTGTAATTGTTTGCAATATTAACATAGAAGTGATAATGAGAGAATATGCTTTCTTCAATTGGTTGGATCCATCATATACAATGAAGTGGAGAGGGTAAAATAGTACATAAAATGTTAAAGTAAGCTATTAGACATGTCAAATCAATGTAAATTAAAGCAATTTTATGAATACATCATGTGATAATTAGGTATGATATCTCAAACTTGATGAGTGTGGGAAGCACATGAGTGCATGCTTTTCCCCAATATATAAAATGAAGACAGTGACGTGGCCCTCAATGGTAAAAAATTCTCATGTACATACATAAAACATTTCACTAAGCATATGCTCTCAATGTGGCATCTAAGAGAATAAACACATGTTGGTTAGGTAAGGTGATAATTCCCTAGTGGTAACATAAGTTGAAGTAATATAGGGAAGATTATGGTTTCCTTGGTTTGAATCTTAGAACATGATAGGCATGGAAGTGACCACATAATAATATTGGGAAGGCATAGTGCATTATGCTCCCAAATGTGATGATATGGATCTTAAAACATAGTTAGGAACCAAGCAATTGCAACGTTATAAGATATGATTGTGAGAGCACACATTGAAGTGATTGCCCCTATATGGAAAAGTTGATGCAATGTGCAAACAATGCAATGGGTGTAAGAAAGGTCATAAGTAATTTACAACCTCCCAAATGATAAATAAAGTAAATATGGTCCTTCATGGCTAGATAATGTCATGCTAATCAAAACTAGGTAAATATGTCAATAGTTAAGTGCACAAACACAAATATGAGTAAGTTGTAATTGTGAAAGCACATGTAAAGTTGTTTCCCCATAATATGGAAAAGATGGTATGATAAAGCTAAAAAATTATATGGGGCAAGGAAAGATAATGATCAATGAACAACCATTCCCATGCACAGGTAAGATATGTGTTATCAATTTTTATTTAGGTTGTAATTATTTTTTGTAATAAATTCAATGAACGCATGGCATGATGATAAAACTAGTGAAAATTTGGTAGATGTGTAGTCCCAAATAGGTTGAGAGGAATAGATATGCATCATGATTCAATTGGTTCACCAATGTGTTTCATAGATCATAAACATTGTTGGCACATAAGAAAATAAGTAGTAAATCCATGACATATGAAAAAGAGAAAAATATGTGAGTAGTATAAATTCATTATCAATAATGTGCATTGTCATTAATATGTTGATTTACTTCAAAAGTCATAAAGTGCATGGTTTTTGAGTTGTAAATTTTTACCCTTTATATAGGGAGGTGAATATTAAAATATCATTTTCATTTTTACGTGCACAATTATAGATTTTTTCTTTCAAGAGCCTAGAGCTATCCTTGTGATTTAACATCATGGTGTAGAGGCTAGTAGTGATCATGTTCATGCTAATAGTAAACATGACAAGCTCTTGTTTGAGGTAGGTGGACATTTAGTTTACTATGAGTTTTACATACGTTCATTTTAAGGTATATTATGACTCATGGATCTAACCTACTATGCATAGGTTCAAACCATAGGTTTGAGATCTGACACATATGATTGACCATCATTAGTCTTTTGTGTTAAATTTAGTCATTTTTGATGATTTTTTAATTAATTATGAATTAATTATGTTTTTTATTAAGGAACAAATAGGTTTTAGAGGGGTCCTAAAACCCATAACAGTTAGATAGCAAGAGATAAAACATTAACAATGCACAAACAAAAACAAGAAGCTTCCCACTAAGAAGAAACACAAGAAACTAGGGCAACACAACCAAAAAATTGACAAAAAGCGGCAAAATAACCAACCCCTAGGCCAAGTTCTTGAGGATCTCTGTCGCTTCTTGCTCCAAACTATTCATATTAAGTGCATGCTTCTTGATCTCCTGGATGTTTACTAAAGCTTAGTTTTCCTTCCTTTTCAAATTTTCTCTGGTCCTATTACTCAACCCCCCATTATCTAGCTGCCCTTCCTCTTTGTCCAAATCAAGAAACACAACAGTCTTTACCTGATGGGCTTTTTCCAGGTTCTCCACCATGGTATTCATGGTCTGTGCAATGGATTTTAAAATCTTATGGTTCATAACTAGCACTTTATGGAGAGAGTTTTTGATGTTTTGTAGCTACTCCTCCATATCCGCCTGCTTGCCATCATGATTGTTTTTAAAATCTTGTAATTCATCCACCGTTTTCTTGAGGCACTTAACCATATACTTTTTCTCTTCCTCAGTCCATAAGTCAGTAGCCCGACCACTACCACTACCTCTGTTATTGTCATCAACAACTTTCTCCATTTTACTATTAATGGCTCTCTGGTTCAACTTAATCTCCTTAATTTCAAAGAACACCCATCTCATTAACCTAAAATTATCCACTACCCCATTGCAAGCAATAGCAAGGAAATTAGTGGGAAATTCCTATTCCTCCTTAAAATAATGATCCCCCGCCTTGAGGTCCATAGGGAAATGGGGTCTCTCTTTATCAGTTGTAGGATGGATGGAATACTCAAACAATGAAACCGACTGCGAATCCTCATCATTCACATCATAGGAGGGGTCCTCCAATACCTTTCTCTTACCCTTATTCTGAGGAGAATCCCTAGATTTTCATTTTTCCTTGTCAACAACCATATCCTTAGATGATGGTGTTTGGTATGGTAGAGCCGACATTGCTTTAAAATGATTATAAATAAGGACAAGCAGTCCTTCATGAAGAATAGAGTACCTGGTAGGGTTCTTTCTATGGCTTTTCAAACTGGTATTCAAAGAAGACACAAGATAAAAAGGAAAAGAGATCCTGACCTGGTGCCTGGAATGATTAAGAAGGATGAAATGATACCCAAAGACTCTAGTATAATGACCATCTAATGTAACGTACTCCAGCAACACATTCAAAACCCTCATCCAGTGCGAGACAATTTTGTCCGAGTCATAGTAGCTTCTGGAATTCCTTCGTAACTCCTCCCTCTCAGTGTTCGACTTAGGAAATTTGTTGACTGCTTCATCAGATTGCTTCATGTCCCTATAGAATTTGATACCCTTTGTCGAGAGGCCCATAACCTTAGCAATTAACTATTCGTTGATGATCAATTGTCTACCAAACAAGTTAATCTCACCATCCTTCCAATCTTTCGCAAAAACCCTAGTCACCTTTGGGTCCCAGCCACTGAGTTTCTCAATGAAAACAATAATGCCACCATTATCCAACTTCTTCCAGAGCTTCAGATTGGTCCTTAACTATGCACAACTAATTGGATCCACCCTGCGACTTTTTCCACCCATCGTATTGTCAACAAGAATAGAATAGTCTAGAACCTTGTAGAAACAAGCTCCTAAAATGCCCAAAAAGCATGCAAAATTAATCACATGCAATTGGGAGATAAAGTAATATGACCAAGAGACCATAAATCATATAGCTAGTAGTAATATGACGTTGAACGCTATAGACTCAGAATGGGCACTCCTAGAGGTAATGGGGATGTGACACATGGTGACAGTGCCAATATTTATGACACCTAAACACTCATTGCTCTTGTTGAGTGGTGAGACTCAAATACCAACACATTCTATTTTCCTGTAGAAGAGATCATAGTCACTTTGGAGGATGTGTGGTGCATCTTCTATTTATGAGAGAAATGAGTGAACAATCATCACACCATGTAGTAGGATGATCATGATATTTATTAGTAGTGCATAGCATATGTAGGTTATTATTAAGATGAATTCACATATAGTGAGATAGTTCTTAGTTATATGTCCTGATGATGAAAATGGTTGCTCTTGATTATTGGTATTTAATCTTGTTAAATGGCAAGGGATCAACCATCTCATGTGTACACATAGATTTCTTAGGAGGTTGATGAGTACTAATTATTATTTTCTTGAATTTGATGTATGTTGGCCCATTTGTATTATGATTACTAGCGAAACATCCCTCTTATAGAACTATCCATATATACACTTGTATATCTCATACCTCCCAAGTCTTCCATTAGTAGTAGTAATACATTGTTGTTATTTTGGTGGGATGCTAGCAACATAATAAATGGAGGGAGATTCATACCCTTAGGGAATGTGAATATATTTTTGATATGTTGGGGATAGTAGATATCATAGAGAGTCCCAACCATTAGTTGGCCCTTGACATAAATGGTAGATTTTATTTGGGTCGCATTTGATTATCACTACATGGTGTTGTGCAGTTTTCGCACACACGCCCCATTGAAAGTAGGGACCATCTTTCGCTTTGGTTTTTGGTGTCTTGGCCCTTTGATTTTGAGGATTTACTTTGCCTTGGCATGTGCTTAAATGTTTATCTTGCTAGCCTAAGTGATTTCCCTAAGTTGCACATTGAAGGTCTTTGGTTTTGAGCTAAATTCGAGTTTTCACCTGAGTTTGGGATTTTCCACCCCAGATGGATTTTCCTGGATCCTGCTCAAACTCTGACTAAATGATGTCGCTCAAAAAAATTTGGTCTTCACAGAATTCTGCATGGACTGGACTGTTCTGAATTCCGTCCTGTCATCATGTTCCCGAATTTTCCTGGCTGTCTTGTCAACGACATTAATGTCATTTGTACTATTTGTAGGGGATGCATTTAACTGATCTTTGAGGTATTTTGTGCCATTATGCTTTATTATCTATGATCGAGTGAGCTGGGGAGCATGTTCTTGGAATATTGGATTTGATTTGGAGCGTTAAGTTTGTGAATTGTGAGTTTTGGTGGTGATTTCCTGTGTGTTATTGTTGCTGATCTTTGTGGAGTGCCATTAGACTCGTGTTTGTTGTTTTTGGGATTGATTTCATTTTATCGTGGTATGTATATGATTTCCCTACTTTTTATTGATGAATGTTAGCATTGCTTTGGCATTTTGGTTTGCTTAGGGTTCAACTTTCTGCATGATTTGAGCATTTTTGTGGCTAAGGTTGCATGATACCATTTGATTCTTGGTTTCCCAAGAAAGTTTCAAGTTCAATCTTTGATTTGCATCATGAGATAACTTGCTTGTGAGTCATGAATACCCCTAGTAAAGATTTAGCAGTTGCAGTGTTTGAATCTTGAGCTTGCTTGTGTGTTAATGGCGGATCTTTAGGGTTTGATATCTAGGGCATCACCATTTCACCTTATCTTGCTTTTGGATTGGCCTAGGATTCTAAGAAAATCTATAGAAGGGCCATATCAAACTCATCACAGGCCTATATCCTTGAAATTTATGACCGATCTGTTAATCTGGGTGAAATCGTGATTTAATGCCAAAGTTCAGGTTTTTCATCTAGTTCGAGATTCTCCAGCTCTGGCGGATTTCCCCGATTTTCCCTGTCTTCTTCATTTTCTCGAAATTCGCTATTTTTGGAGATTCATCTTCTTCACAGAATTCCTTCGGCTTCGAATTTTCCCAAAATCCTTGGTTTTTTGGTTTTTCTGAAATTTGCAAATGTCTCCCTCCTTCATGGAAATCCATCCCGCACGAATTTTCCAGAAATCTGATGGAATGTGAAGAAATGTGGAATAACTTGATTTGTTAACGAATAATGATGCATTTTATGATTAACTTATGCTATTTTGAGATCTCACATGATGTTTATTGATTGATAATGATTGGATTGAGTTTCTAATAGGTGTTTTCATCTTCATTCTGCTAGAATTCGTTTGGTCCATAATTCTCCAAAATTCCTCCCTAGCTTGGATTCCGTGGATGGTCCTAAAACTTGAAGTTTAATATGATCATTTTATTTGAAGTTTAATGATGCCTTGCTTATATGGGATTAATTTTAATGATAATTTTGATTGATTTAACATTGGTTTCTTGTGGTTTTTACTATGGTTCCTTTGTTGAGTGTAGGCTGAGTCTAGCAAGGTAGTAGCCAGAAAGTCTAAGGGTGACATGGAGGGATCTTCCATGTCCAAAGTAGAGAGGATTAAGATGGACATCAAGAGAAAAATCCAAGAGAGAAAAATTACCTCTATATGGTCAGAGGTGACTGACATGAATGCTGGACTTTGGGATTATGAGGAGTTTAAAGGAAAAATGGCAGTGCAAGATCTTCCTTTGGTTGGCAAAAGAATGTTGGAGTCAGGATTGGCACACGTAGCTGGCTTTCCTTCTACAGTGCAATGTTATGAATTTGTTCTTGAGTGTTCCAGGCATTATGACAGTGATACACAAAGAATAATCAGCCCTAAGGAAGGATTGTGGCAAATTTAAACCCTGTCTTCATAGCTCATACCTTTGACATGCTTGAAAGATCTCATGTGGTGGAATTCAACATGGAAACAACTAAGAAGTACTACGAAGAGGAGATTGTTAAATCACAACAGCTTATCAATTCCTGGTTGGAGAAGACCAAGTCTCATTATTCTAAACTGCCTAAACAACTATTCAAAGAAAAGTTCAAGGAGTATTATGACGCCATCACTCTTCTTAGCACGGTGGTTGGATTAAAGAGTGGAGGCATGTTTGAGGGTTGGATGTGCCATGTTATTGCAAGGATGGAACATGAAAATATCAACTATCATTGGGCAAGTGTTATAAGTAGAGTGATTCATGAGAAATTGTCCAATGTGCTACAAACCAAGATCTTTACAATGACCTCGTACTTAGTCTATGCACTTGCAAGATTTCATCCCTACAAAGGATTAAGTACAAGGGGAATCTTTGGATAGGATGCTATTTATGAGGTTTACACTCAATTGCACTTAGGGAGCTCAAGTTATAGAAGGGTGAATGATGCATTCACCATGCATATCACTAGATTGCTGTAGGGTGCAAAACACATGAGGATTTCAGATCAGGCCAAGTAGCTCATCAAGAAATATGGTGCTTGGTTCATTTAGTTCCCAGCCTTCTCATACATTCAGATTGATGGCTGCCAAAGGGCTTCATACTGACTTCCAAGGTATCCCACTGATCATATTTTACTTCTGGAAGTTACTAGACAAATATGTGATTTCAACTCTATTGTCAAAAGGGACAAGCATAAGACTGGTTTTGATGGAGACTTCCCTTTGAGGATAGGTACTGGGGAGGTATGCCCTTCTATTGGCTTTGCTCAGGCTTCAGAGGAGGAGATGAGTTCTCTTGGTTTGTCCTTCCATTCCAAGAGATCTAGATTCAACATAACAGGTGAAGTACAAAAGAGGGCCAGTCCGGAATATAGCCACAAAGTTGAGTTGGAAGACTACTGGGCCAATTGCAATGATGAATACGAGGTTAGAAAGAAGAATTTTTCTCAACTTCTAGTTGAATCAGTCTGATTATATAATGTGAGGGTTGTTCCTGATCAACTTGAAGATGATGGGGACTTGATTCAATGTCATGCTTATGAGGCAGTAAAAGACAGGTCAATTGGTGAAGTGGATTGGCTGGAGGAAGAAAAGACAAAATTAGGACAGTTGATGGATCCAGTCACCAGGTATACTAAGATGTGGCTAAAGCAAAAAATGTGGGAGTTGGAGAATGAAGGTGTACAGTGCACCTATGATTTGATGGGAGATTTAGACCCTCATTCTACCTCCGTGGAGTTAGCTGAGAAAAACCCTAAAGGTAAAGGAAATGTGGGCTCCCCTTTTAAAATCAAGATTAAAGATATTCAAACAGAGAGAGCTCAGGAAGCAGAAAAACAAAGAAAACCAATTGCCAAGAAAAGGGGGCATACTTCAAGGGATAAGAAATCTGGAAATGAAGAAGCTGAAAAGCAGAGTCCTGAGGTTGGTGCTCCTGTGCCTAAAAGGAGGAGAATTGTGAGATTGTCACAAAAGGTAAGTTCCAAGGTAGGAGAGGGAGTGGATCCGTCTGTGGTAAATGTAGAAAGTTCAGGAGAAAAGACACAAGTGTATACAAGGAAGTTAAGGACTCCTTTTCCTAAAGATAGTGTGCCCAAACCGGATCCTCCTCTGGTTACTTCTTAAGAGGGGCAACATGATGATGCTCCTCCTTTCCATGAGGCTCAAAACAAAGAATTGGGTGAATCCAAAGAAGCTGAAGATCACCAAGAAACAGAAGGAGAAGAATTTAATGAGGGTGAGCTTTATAATGCTAAGGAAAAACTAGAAAAAGTGATGTAGTCTCCCTTGGTTGCATATGAGGATTCGCCTATTAGGACTGCAGAAATTAAGTCACCTCCAAGAGAGGAAGTATCAAATAAAGTTCCTTCACCTATGCATAGGGAAGAGCATGCTGAAGAAAGGGAGAGCAAGGCTGAAGAAACTCTTGAGAGGCAAAATTTGAATGAAGATGTGCCTAAAGATCAACAAGGGGAAGTAGGGCAGAGCGAGGTGCAGTTAGATTCCACCGTTCGAGAGTGGTTGGACAAGGAAATAAAGAGAAAGCAGGTTGTTGTGGAGGACACCCCACCCAATTGGGATGAGTTGTTGGCTAAGATAGGGAAGGATAAGGGAAATAAAAAGGCTAGGGTCATTTCAAAGATTGAAAGAGATGAGGCAAGCAATAGGGTGGTTCACATTGCAACTCTTGCTCCAAACAAGAATAAAGATGATGCAACTACAAAAGATTACAACTTGTAGAATATCAATTTAGGGCTCACTTCCATTGAGCAAGACATCGAAGAGTATCAGGGTTCTAGTGTAGTCATCTTGGGTAGATTGAGGAAAGAAATAAAGACTAAATAGTAGATGGAAAGGGAGATTGAAGGACTTAGGAAATGTTTGGAGGATCTGATGAAACCTTTGCAGTCTATTGGCTCCTCATCCTTTGTTGCAAATCTCCTATCCCAAGAAACTATCACTGAGCTGGAAAGAATGAAGGATTCCACTCTTGCTACTGCAAATTGGTTACAAGGGGTACAATCCAAAGGAAATGAAACTATCAAGGACATTCTCTCAACTAGGGGAGATGCTATAAGGATGATAGATTGGTTGAAGGAGGTATTAGATTGGGATAAAGAGGATACAAATCTCTTGTTGCAGAAAACCAAAACTATCATGGAATATACCAAGGATAAACTTGTGAGTAATGGAATTCTCCCTTCCTCCAGAGCTGCTAAACCTTGGGAATGGTTTGAAGCTTTACAAATTAGGCAGAAGGTTCTAAAGAAGATCTACAAGCAGAGGAGGAAAATTGAAGATAACCTAACTGGTGCCTATAATGGATGCATTGCTTTCTTTGATATAATGACAGGGAGAAGGAGGATTGCACCTAAGCATTTGAGCTTAGAACAGTTGAGAGGGTGGTGGCAAGATGTTTATGCTCTAGGTAATGATGATCCTGTTACTGAACACCACTTAGATGATGTAGCCACTTATATTGCTGTCATTGATAAATATCTAACATATAAGGTGGAGTGGAATAATTCAATGAAGCAATCAAGGGAAGATATTACATCAATTGAAAACCGACTTAGGGTTTTTCCTCTGCCACCCACAACCGACCTTGATAGGGTGCTCTTGAAAGTACATGAAATGCTAGATCAAAATAAAGACAAAGTGGGAAAATAGTTAATGTTGGATTTCATCGAGATTTGTGCTTCCCTAATATTTTGTTAGCATTGGTTTGAGCTGCATTGGAGATCCCAGGCTGACCTAGATGAAGTTTGAGTATTTAATGCAAAGTTTATTATTCTGATTTCTCTTGGCTGACCTGATTTGTGGCCAATTATTATTGTAAAACATTAGCTAGGCCGACATGTTCTAGGGTTGTCTATTAATATGGCATTTCACCTCATTTGTAATATATAGATAGCGACATATAGATGAATAAAAAGATAGCTAGCATAAAAGCAAATTAAGTTGAGCAAGAGTTAGCAAGTAGCTGTTCTCAAGAAAATATTGTAACAAAAAGTTAGAATTGTTGCTTCAGTGGATAATTTGATGCAAGTAATGACATTGTGATTTGGTGCCATACTTGTATTCATCTTATCTTGCATGGTTCTTGTTATTCTATCTTTAGAATTTCTTTGAGGAAAATTGATATTTAGGATTAGATTCGATTTAATGATGTTTATGGTTGATATTTGAAGTGTTGCAATGATCCCTGGTCCATAATTTTCACAGCTAGCTGATTGTTAGTTTCTTTGCAAAGTCAGCCTGGACTATATATCTCTTGTGTTTAGTTCAATTGTGAGGCTTTATTCATCTCGATTGCTTTGGGGTTGTTTTGGATGAATGTTCATGATCTGAAAATCTTTAATACCTTAGAAGATTACACTATTCTTGTGAGATTGCATATTCATCTGAGTTAAGCAAGGATTAGTTTATGAGGGATTGGTCCATTTCAAGTATTTCATCATTTGCATTGTTAATCTTAGGAATAGTTTTAGTCTTATTAATCTCTTGAAAACCCTAATCTTTTGTTACTTTTTTCATTATTTGAGTTATATTTAGGATCAAAGTATCATCATATTGCTAGGTCTGATAAATTGAAGATTCAGTCTTTGCTTGTAGTAAGGTGCCATTGTGATTACCAACATTTTCACATTTATCACTGAGTTGTTTATGCATTGTCAAGACCTGACATTAGAGACCTTGGGGTTATCTCTTGAGGCTTGTTGATAGAGATTTACCTTTCAAGAGAGATATGATTTCATATTTTGTTTGAGTTGTTGCTATGCAGAAAACATCATCAACACATGGTTTTTGGATCATCAAATAATAGTGGTGGAAAGGCTCTAGTTTAAGAGGGTCCATAGGCAATTTGGATTTTTTCATAATGTACCCCCACACTAAAGTGTTATATAAATTTCATCAATAATATCTAATTAGGAGGGGAAGAGCAATAGGCCACTAGTGACTAATTAGTCCCTTATAAATGATGATGAGATATACTCTCTCATTCAATTAGCAATTAGTGATGATGTAGGGGTTTCACCTAATTTTCCTACATAGTAGGGTAGGGAGGACTCCCCTTCATTCTATACATTAGATGTTCCTGAGGATCCATTGACTATGGGAGGGGATAATGTACATGGTACACTAGATATAACCCCACTATAGTAGATCCTAGCTAATAGAGATTGGTAGTCAAGGATCTAGATATGCTATTATTTTGTTGATTTAAATTTCTAATATTATTTTCTTATTGTTTATCTATATTTGAATGATGATGAATATGATATTTAGGGAGCATCATGAACTAGGTGATATTTATCTCATTTACCATCAATCATCTTACCTAGGGGATCCCAATCATACTACTAGATATGATTGTTCATGATCATACACATGTTGGAAAAATTGTTCCAATCTTCAATGATATGAGCTAGGAATTGGTTTCATATAGAGAAACAATGATAAATCATGAATCATTTATATAATAGAGAGAAGTAGCCCTATTTGGACAGGTGAGATCAATTAGTGAGAGATATCAACTAGATTTGAAGACTATTAGAACACAGTGGAATATGTTGGTGGAAAAATTGACTTAGGAGGCTTAGAGGTCAATTATTTCTCTCTCAATAATTTTATGGTGTCATATATGATTTGGGAGGCAATGGAGGTGTGAGTGACAACACAAGTCATGCAAGAAAAGGAGGGAAACATTTGTTGTATGACTTTGGTTTTATAGGATAGATCAAACTTCTAGTCTCTAGAGGTCACAAACATGCTCACACTCATGAAAATGGTTGGAGTGATGCAAGGATGGGATTGTTTAAGTGTTAGTATTAAAGTGATATTAACCTTACAAATCCTATATACTTCACGTGTCTCCAATAATTTTGGAATATGTAGATGGATGTCTACATGGTGATTGGGTGAATTATTATTAGTTATTTTCTCTTGGTTGACTTGCATATTGGATTTGGAGACATTCAATAAGGAGGGTTTCTTATGACCATTCCAATTATGGAGTGGTTTGAATGTATTTAAATCACTTTATCACTCCTATGTGCTAAGAGAGAGAGAGAGTGGAGTATATTTGTTATGATAGATGAGTCTTGAATGAGGTTTAGTCTTGAAAATGGAGCTCTACTTTGGGGATATGTGCCATGGGAGTTATTGGTCAAATATGTTGTGATTATGGTTTTGTATTCTTGAGAGAATTGATTAATTTCTTCATGGGAGAATTGGAGTTTTTCATACTACGGATTTTATGGCTTTGGTTTTTGAAACATAGTCATTGTTTTCCCTCTCTAGTTCTCTATAAATCAGATGTATTGGATAGTTGTTTTATAGATCTTTTGTAGGTGAAAATTAATATGTTGTTGAAATTCTATTATATTGAAGGGGGGAAATTATATCTATTGATGTAGCACTTATATTAAATTAATATAGCATTGTCCTCTCTTTGATGGGGAGACTTTTTTCCTTAAAGTGTTTCTCTATGTACATTCAATGTTGAGTTTTATTTAATGTACTTTATGGTTTTATTGTTGTTGTTAATTATTAAATGTATCTTCATATATTTGAATTTTAATCACAAGATACCTTAATCAATAAATTATATTTTCCCACTATTTATTGAGATTATTTTGTAGTAGTTTACCCAATTTTATCATTTGGGTTTTTAGTTATAGTGGGAGCCCTTGACTTAGTGGTTTTACACATCTATGTATCGTTGAATCCATGTCATACACTTCTCATTAAAAAATTAAGAAATTCAATGTCTCTAGTTATGAGTTATGGAAATTGAAGATGGAAGATCTATTAGAAGAAAAATATCAATGGAGAGTTGTTACAAAAGAAGGAAATCATTTATGAATGTTTGATGAAGATTTTGTAAAGTTGGACAAGAAGGCATAGGGAACCATTCAATTGTGTCTTACATTTATTCTATTTTCTTCAATGCCTCCAAGGAGGCTACCACTCATTATTTGTGGAAGAGAATAAGTGATATCTATCAAACAAGGACTTTAACAAACAAAATTTATTTAAAAATAAAATTCTATTCCTTGAAGGTGAAGGATGAAGACTCAATTATTGAGCATTTAAATTATTTTATATTGATTTTGATTCAACTTGGTTTCGTTGATGTTAAACTAGTGGAAGAGTATCAGTGTATATTGTTGGAAAATATGCCTTAACTTGTTGGCTTGAACCTCTCTTAAAGAATTGGAATTTTTTCGTTTATTGGCCTTCTTTGGTGGACTATCGCCAAAATCCGGAACCTTAAAACCTAATTTTTTGGGTTATGAAAGATCATAACTTGGTGACAATGAGCATGTCATGGGATCACTAGATTTCCGAACCTTGGCATCTATGTCACGGGGTTTGTGAGTTTCATAACCTCCCGACATGGTGATCTCCTTGTTGTTGCAGCTTCTAAGAAATTCCTAACCTCTGACTTGAGGTTGTGAAGTTTGGTTTCTCAGTGACATAGAGACATACTCGATGGATGGTGGGACCAATCTATGTGGAAGGTGACATCAGCTATACAACAGTGAATTGGATGCCACATGGATGGTGGGGAGCACATAGCGAAGGCTATTTTGGTGAACCCAAATGGTGCAATAGTCAAAAGCATTGGACGAGTGATGTGTCAACTCATGCCACTAATTCATTCATTGATTCTACATTGTTGGTGTGAATCAACAATCATTGGAATGAAAGCTATATTTCCTAAGAGTGACATATTTGCATTAAATGCATGATCTGACTTAGGGGTTGGCAAAGAGAAAATAAGGTAATATTCTCTATAATCGAATTTATTACTAGGCAACTTGATGCATGTTGGATGGAAGTGTGAGTGGCCCAAGATGAAGGAAGCCTGTCGGTGAATTAAATGGTGTGTGGCTCGATAAAGAGGGTGTTGAGTGGTTTTACATTGTATGCTTTTACAAGCATTGTAACAGTGTTAGAGTGAAATGTAATTGATGAAGTGAGGTCGACCAAGGGATTGTTTTGCTATTGTGAGTTAACATCTGAGAGTAGAGTCTGTAACTATGTATGTAATCTATTTACTGTAATACAAAGTATCTTTACTTGGTGTGTGGGTTTTTCTCCCGTAAGGGTTTTCCCACTTAAATCTGGTGTTATCTTTGTCTATGATATTTTCTCTCTATTCTTTTGTCCTATGAATGTGCATATCAATGAATGCAATTTGTTAAATGAGTGTTTCTCCTGCAATTCTTTCTTGAGGATTTTGCATTAGGAAGGCGTTTTTGCACCTCTACTTTCCTTACAAGTGGTATTAGAGCTTGAATAGTTGTGTTATCCTTGTGAGTAGGGCTGGTTTTTTGTGCTAATCCTATTTAGTGGGAGTCTTGAAAAAGAGAAGAATTGATTGTATTGTTTACAATATGAGATGGAAAGTACATCAATTAGAGTAGAAATTGAAAAGTTCAATGGAAAAAATTTTGAGTTGTGGAAAATAAAAATGGAAGATCTATTGGTGGATAGAGACCTCTGGATTGCTATATCTAGAACTATGCCACAAGGTATGAAGCCATAAGATTGGGACCTAACATATAGAAAAGCTAGAGGGTTGATAAGACTTTGTTTGGTTGATTCTGTTCTCCTAAACATCCATGAGGAGAAGACTACATCTTCATTATGGAAGAAACTTGGCGACATTTATCAGGGAAAGTCTCTGGTGAATAAGTTATTCCCAAAGAAGTTGTACTCCTTGAAGATGGAAGAAGGTGCATCTATAGCAGACCATCTAAATTCATTTAATATGATTTTTTCTCACTTGGTGTCTATGGGTGTGAAGATAGAGGAGGAGGATCGATGTATGCTTCTTTTATGTTCCTTAATTGACACCTGGGATCATCTGGTAATGGCTATTGGAAGTACAACAACTACTTTCAAGATGGAAGACATGGTTGCCTCACTACTGTCAGAAGAAATGGGAAGGAAGTATTCTAAAATGGCCAAGGAGGCTCTTGTTGTTCGAGGTAGATCAAAGGAGAGAGTCAAGAAGAAAGACAAGAAGTCTAAATCCAAATATGAAGGGAGATCAAAGTCTTGTGGTAAGAAGTCCAAGGTGAAATGTTGGAACTGTGGGTAGACTAGTCATATCCAAAAGGATTGTAAGGAGGAGAAAAATAAGAAGAAGAACTCTTCCAAAAATGACTCTTCTCAGAGTGATGAAAATTCCTTCATTACAACCTTGGTGACTCAAGCATTAGATGATGTCTGGTTGATTGAATCAGGTGCATCCTTTCACATGACATCTCACAAATATTGGTTCACTAAGTATGAATACTATGTTGGTGGAAAGGTGTACCTAGTAAGTGATACATGTCTTGAAATTTTTGGTCATGGAAGAGTCAGGATCCAATTCCTTGATGGGAGAATCAAAGGAATTGATGGCGTACTACACATACCAAGTTTGGCTCATAATCTGCTTTCTATTAGTAAGTTGAATGATGTTGGAGTCCAAGCTTATTTCTTGAGTGGAGGCTATAAAATGACTAGAGATTCAATGGTGTTGGCTAAGGGTGCATTCATAGGCACTTTGTGCAAGCTGGATGCATGTCCTATCCAATGTAATAGTGCCTTTGTAAAGTCAAGAAAAGTTGCTTGTGTAGAGAAGGAGAATGAAGCTCCTCTAGGTGCAAATTCCTTGGAGGTGAAACTCCCAATAGAGAAAACCATGTTGTGACATCATAGACTCAGTCACATAAGAGAGAAAGGCTTAAAAGCCTTGAAAAATAAAAATCTAGTTGAAGGGCTTGTTGATTGTAACCTTGAGTTCAATTTTTGTAAACATTGTATTTATGGAAAGCAACACCATGTTTCATTTTATTCGATCCCTCAAATATTCTAGCATACTGGATTATGTTCATTCTGATGTATTCATTCTAGTGAATGTTCCTTTGTTATCGAAGTCTAGATATTATGTTTCTTTTATTGATGATTATTCGAGAAGGGAATTTGTATATTTTCTAAAGAGTAAAATATAAGTGTTCAGTCGATTTAAAGAGTTTAAAAACTTGGTAGAAAATTAGACTAGAAAGAAAATTAAATGCTTGGGGACACACAATGGCGGTGAGTTTTGTTCTACAGATTTCAAAAGGTATTGCAAAGACCATGTGATTAAAAGGCATAAAAATATTCCTTATACTCCATAGAAGAATGGAGTTGCTAAGAGGTTGAACAAGACGTTGATGGAAAGAGTGAGAAGTATGTTGAGCAGTGTTGGTCTAGAGCAAAAGTTCTGGGTTGAGGCTGTGACTACAACATGTTACTTGATTAATCATTCACCCATTTCGGCTCTTGTTGAAAAAAAGCCTATGGAAGTGTGGTTTAGTAAGAAGCCCTCTCTGGTTGTGACACATATGCATATGTGTTGAATGAGAAAAGATCAAAGTTGGAGAAAAAGGCTATCAAATGTATCTTCATTGGCTATGGCATGGGTGTAAAAGGATACAAGCTTTGGAATCCTATTACTAAGAAGGTTTTGTACAATAGAAGTGTAATATTTCACGAGTTGAAGCCTTTAGTAGCTGATTTACAGTTAGAGACAGAAGAAAGAGAAAAGAAGAATGATTTAGCTAAAATTCCTCGAACTCCAGATAAAGAGGAACTACAAAGTGTACCTAAAAGTGAGGTGAGCTCAAGTAGCTTTGGGAGTTTTGAATAGGAAGAAGAACCACAACCTCAACCTCAGCTTGTGAGGAGGTCTACATGTGAAAAGCGGAAACCTGATATGTATGGATTTTTGATGTTGGATGTAAATGGTGCCAATGCTTTGATTAATACCACTGATGAGCCTAGGAATGTAAAGGAGGCTATTAATATGTCTTATTCAAATTCTTGGTTGGAAACCATGGATGAGAAAATGGCATCTTTGAAAAAGAATGAAACCTGAGATTTGGTACCCCTACCTAAAGGGTGAAAGGTTGTTGGCTATAAATGGGTATTTAAGAAAATAATTGGTCTGGATGGCAGTTTTGAGAAGTATAAAGCTCGGTTGGTCACAAAAGGTTATTCTCAGGTGGAGGGAATTGATTATGGAGAAATTTTTTCTCCTATAACTAAGATGACATCTATCAGATTTCTTTTGTCACTTGCAGCCACGTATGACTTAGAGATCGAGCAAATGGATGTGAAGAAAAAATTTCTTCATAGAGAGCTGGAAGAAAAAAATTATATGTCCCAACCTTAGCACTTTGTTGAAAAAGGTAAAGAAAGTCTGGTTCGCAAGTTGAAGAAATCTCTATATGGTTTGAAGCAATCGCCTAGAATGTGGTACCAAAAGTTTGACATCTTTGTGTTGTCATTGGGATTTGTGAGATAAAAATTAGATCATTGTGTTTATTACAAAAAAAAAAATGATCTAGTTCTTATTATTTCCCTATATGTTGATGACATGTTCATAGGAAATAGTAAGACTATGATTTATGATCTAAAATCTCACTTGTCAGAAAAGTTTGAAATGAAAGATCTAGGTGCAACAAGGTATATTATGGGGATGGAAATAAAAAAGGATATAGGAAGTAGAAAGCTTTGGCTCAACCAGAGTAAGTATATCAACATTGGAGTAAGTATATCAAAATTGTCTTGGAGAGATTTGGTATGACTGATTGCAAGAAACTAGTTGTTCTAGTGTTACAGGGAACAAAGTTATCTATTGAAGATTGTCCAAAATATCCTATTGAGATGGAGGACATGACAAAAGTGGCTTATGTAAGTGTTGTTGGCAGATTAATGTATGCAATGGTTTGTATAAGGCCAGACAGTTTCCAAGTAGTGGGGAGTACTTAGTCAGTTTATGGATAATCCAAGAACACATTGAGATGCTGTGAAGAGAGTTTTCAAATATTTGAAGGGCACTTCGAAGTATGCTTTGTGTTATCATGGAAGATCAATTGGATTGTTACCTATTTTATCTACTAGCTCAAACAAGTAGATCTATTTATGTTTTAAAAATGAAAAGAAGGTACATTTTAACTCTATTATGTCACATTCATGTGCATAAAGGAAAAATATGAAGACTACAATACTACATTGCATTATGTAGATGCATATAACATAGGAGAAAGTGTACAATCTTTTAAAAAATGTAGTCTTTATCGATAATAAGAATGTATGGTGTCCCACACAAGCTGTGGGACTAACTATCAAAATGCATACAATAGAAAAAATTATACATTATAGATATAAATGAGAAAGAATGCAAATAAAGAGAGAGGGGACCCGTCATTGCCTGAATGATGAATCCTGATTGTTTTTTTCTGCATCATCTTCAGTCCCTCCCGCTTGTCCTACTTTTAGTTGATACTCTCCTTGCTGCTCCTAAGTTCCCTACATCTGTGAGAAAAGTGTTGTTAGAGAAATGAAGGATCACCAATAAAAAATATGGCCATACATGTATAAACATATAATTTTATCCTCATGTACATTCAAATAGCCAAACATACCATAGATTTATAGAAAAACAAGAGAGTTATCAAACACACCTATCATATGCTTGGTTTTATCTAACATGTTTACTCATTGTGCAGATATCTAGGTGAAATATTTGTTGCTATTTTATTTCATTTGGTTCTAGCATGTGGGGTAAAATGTGGCTCCAATAAGGGTTGAGCCAAACATGCTGACTTATTGTGCTCTAAAGAGGAATAGAAAGGTAATTCATCTCCTTGTGGTTCACTCAAGCAAGCACACATCATTTGTGATAGTGAGATTTTAGTCACTGTCATAGGTGACATACACTTGCTCAAGGGAATCATAAAGGATGTATACAATATCATGTATCAAAATAGATTATAGAAATGCATTGATGTGCTAATCTATGAAAGCACAGTATAAAACATGTATATGTGATAGCAATCATGTTTGTGAGACATCAAGAATTATTATGAGCTACATGGAGCAGCTATAAGTGATGATGGAGATGCATGATCAAAGCCATCATGTTAATGTACTATCCCAAAGAATAATGCATATATATAACAATGAATTTTTTTGATAAAGGATAGTTGGTAGAGCCTATTTGACATAATGAGCAATGGGAAAAGAAGCAAAAGGATAACCTAGAACTACCATAGAGGTAGTGAAAGAAAGGACAATCACCTTATAATTAGCTAACAAAAAATATAGTCATTTAAGGGTAGGGATTCATGTGAACATAATAGATTTTTGATTGAGGATGAGAAAGGATAGTATCAAATGTCATGATGGTCAAGATTCATGTTAGATACATAAACTCAAACAACTTTACTTTGTTCTTCACCAAGAAGATTGATAATTACTATTTTAGGAGGAAAACAGTGAAAAAGTGCAAGAAACATAGGTGACAATCCATGATGCAAAGACCATTAAGTAAACATAGGTGACAATCCATGATGCAAAGACCATTAAGTAACTTACAACCTACTATGGGTAGAGGTTAAAGAATACCTTAAAGATTGTAAACCCTATATTTTGCTATGGTAACTTTGTTTTTTACACGAAGGATTAAAGATGTAGAGCTTTTGAGGTAGATATAGTTAAGAAAGATAACCATTATAAATGATTAGCCATTAGACATAGGGTTTTAAGTCTTATAAAGAAGAATACCATGGCCACAGTCCATCAAGGATGTTAAGGAAGATATTATGCCAAAACAACAACTATTGTTAGTTTTTTTTTATTATAAGAAAACACAAATCTGTGAAGGAAGAAAGAGGAAAGTCCTCATGACTTCAAGGATAGTCTATAGAAGGCCATGTCAACTCTTAGAAGGTAATCATATGTGGTGGATAGTCTCAAACAAGTTCCTTTGATCACATGGAAGAAATAATGAGCAACACTCTACCTTTGACAACCATAAGTTATGGTTGGACAATTTCTATATTCCAAAGTATGATAGCTTTTGAGAGTAGGGTTATAATTTCTTGAAGGTAGTCTTATGAAGTAACAATGTGGTGACAGAGCCATGGAAAAAGGTAGAATTTTAAGATCATGAGAGTTTCTTGTCACAAAGGGATTGTGAGTAAGATGACAACCACTTTAAAGAATAATCCAAGTTAGGACAACCTCTTGATGACTAAACAAATGAGACATATCTATTCCATGGAAAGGATCCAGGAGGTAGTATTGAGAATGATGTGTGACAGTCTTTTAAAGAAAATACATGTATTGGAAGGACATTCATATTGGGGTGACACCAATAGTTGTTTGCAAGAACAGTTTGAAAACCCTTCAGATGCTATAGTTGTCAATGACTGGAGAAGATGGGGACATTTGTCCTGTACATTGCATCCTCAAGTGCAACAATTTTGACTCCATTATATTTGATCATTTGAGTAATTATTGGTATTTGTTTTATTTTTCTTCATCTCTATACCACCTATAGCATACAAAAACCAAGGAGAAGGTATGGAGTAGGACAATCTTATGTCCTAAGATAGTACAAATTCATGGAGGGACAGTCCTTTTAAAATGATATTGGAAAACTAGCATGAAAAAGAGGAAAATCAGAATAATAAGTGAAAGAATTTATCTCAAAATACATCACAAGAACAAAACCCTTGAGAATCCTTGTAGAGAATAAGAATTTATAGAAAAGAGAAAGCTATAGTGCTGATGAGGAAAACTCAAAATCAAGATATGCAAATATATGTAGAGATTCCTTCGTATTCTTGGAAGGTGCAAACAATGAGGCTATGACCATGGGAGTGAACAATATATTAAATACCCAGAAGCAACCATAAAATCATTTAGGAGCCCTAATTTATTTGAAAAACCCTCCAAAATACCTGTAGCTAAATCTATGAAGAACATGAAATAATATAACATTGAAACTGTGGCTTACAACATGAATCTCGAGGCATCATATTCTTTTCATAGTGGGAGAAAAATTACCGAGCAGCTTGGCCTTGTCTCCATGAAGGAAACTTATAGAAACATAAAACCCTCAACCTGTACATGTCATGGCGGCACTATCGAGTGTTCAGTAAGTGCGAAGTGGAAAATGAGAATGGTGAATGCCTTTGCCATCAGTTTTTCCCTTATGGTTTCAACCCTAATTTGTGTTAATAAGTAAAAGGTAATTTTACCTTTTATTTAAAATGTTTGCAATGAAACTAATATGCTATGGTGAGTTCATTTCAAATGAACAATTATACCCCTTTAATTATGCTAAGTGTGGAATTCTTTCAAGACTTAGATATTTTTCTTTTGATTTCCATATGGGTCAAATATTGACCTTTTATTTTGCATCAAACCATGATTGTAAAATGTTAATCTAAGTAATGTGATTATAAATCACTTATTTTAATTGTCATTTAAATGCAAGATGGAGGCATTTCTTTCATGAGTGAGTGAAAGGGGTGTATTTGTTCTTTATGCCTTTGCAAGCATATAGGTATGTTGAAGGAGGTTTGCAAACATTGGGAGAGCATATAGGGAGGTTTTACTTTCTTTTTGGAGAGATGGAGAGGATTTAGGCATCATTTTCTTGTGCCTTAATGTTTGACATGGTCAAACTTGATTTTTTCCACACTTTTGAGCTCTTTCAGAGAGGATTTAGTTGTTATTTTTTAGGATTTTTGGAGGCATCCGACCGGAGGAAGTTTCCAATTCTTTCTTTGGTGTAATTTATTGGGAGTTGGAGATATAGTCATGTTTTTGACTCTTTTGTACTTAGTTTAGATTATGCACTTTTAGTACTTAGTGAATTTTCAATCCTTGGACATATTATTGGCATACTTTGTAGCTCATTTCTGGACATGAATATCAGTGACAACCTTGGATATCTATGATTGGAGTATTTTTCCTTCCTACTCTTTTGTTCATTGTGTGCATCTAATTGATTGATCAAATTACTTGTGAAGTCTTGTTCATTTCTTGGTAATTTTATCTCTTGCTAAGCACCTTTTGCAGAAAAGTGTATCTATTGTAGGTTATAATTTGTGTCAAGAATGCAAGTGTTCTTTTAGTTGTGAAGATTTCTTCCTCCTAAGAGTTTAGCATTAGGGATTCTTTACAAAATACTTATGCAAGGATATACAAAAGTAGGTTGTGCAAGTATAAATTGGTCATTTTAAACAAGTGTTTGTAATTTGAAAATCAAACCCTAGTTTAGTTTGGTGTATCACCTTTTAATTTCATTATCAGTTTTTTAAGTTTATGTTTTCTCTCTCCTTGTTCCTTGACAGAATAGTAGAATAGCTTAGGGTAGGTGATAACCATTTATGGATTTGTCATTCTTTGGAGGTCGATCTTTATTTTCAAAGCCCACGTTTTGAGAGATCTTCTAATGTTTTATTGAGTGGTTGAATAGGGTTCAACAAAGGGTGCACATTCAGGCGATAATTTTTGGCACTCTCAATGGGACTAAGAATTGATTTCCAGTTTATTTCAGACCTTATATTACTATTTTTTGGTGTGTACAATAGTAGTTTCATCCTTTTTGAGGCAAGCAAGTCACATACTTGGTGACTCCAAGCTTAAGCTTACTGGTTTTAGCAGCACCAGTTTTGGTATGTTTCAAATTTTATTGAAAGCAAATATGATTTTTTGACTTTAAAAATTGCTTGAATGAAAAAGGATGTCTTCATTTCATGGAAATATATTTTACCATTCTCCATTTCATGAAAGGAATGTTCATGCCACTTCCTACCAACCATATCAAAATGGATATACTGTTGGCCTCATCCAAAATGGTCCAAACACCTTTTTTGGAACAAGTAGCGAGCAAGTTCAATATGCTATCCATCCACCCACCCCTACTCATCCTAGTTGGAAACCTCTAGATGCTCATAATAAACATCAAGAAATCCATTTTATTCCAAGTCAGTATGGTTGTTCACATAATCAACTTCAACATGTTGATAAAATGAGCATAGAAGACATAATTTCAAGCTTTCAAGAGTAGATGAGTGTTATTGGAAGAGAACAAGAGATGGAGTGGAAACAGAGGAAATATGAGGAAAATACTGCAAGAGAAGTAATTGCAAAAGAGGAGGAGAAGAAGCTTATGCTTGTTCAAGCTCAAATGTTAGAAGCAAATTCAACACTTTTTTTTCCAAACCCATTCTTTGGGGAAGGGGTTTCGAGGTTCAATGTATTAAGTTTCAAACAAGATGAACCTTCTTTTGAAGAGAAATCAAAAGTGTCATAGCCTTTTCAAGCTCCCTTTCTAGTTGTATCTAACATGGAGAACTATGATGAAATTGCTAAGTTGAGAGAGTGTGTGTTTATAATTTTAAGCATCACAGAAAAGTAGCAAGCTACAAGGAAAGTGGATGTGGGCCAGAAGGAAGAGTTGATTTTCTCATCTGATAAGTTGCCTCATTTTGTTGAAAAGGATGAAGTTTCAAAATAGCAAGAAGAGATCAAACATTACAGTGAGTTGTTGATTGATGATCATCAACAAGAAAATGGAGCCTTAGACCATGAAGAAGAACATAAAACTGAACCTGACACCTTCTTCCAGGATATGAGCTTTGATATCTTTGAACATATTATGGATGAAAAAGCTAATTTTGAGCTTTATGAAGAGATGTGCACAAACATAATTGAATAGTTTTGTTCAGAGTTGGATAATGAAGATTCAAACCCAATAGAAGGATATGGCAATCATGGTAAACTAGAAAATCAGGTTCGCAAGCTTGAACAAGTGCTGAAGCAACATGAGGATTATGGTTCTAATAGAGAGGAGTTCATTCTCTTTGGTCAATAAACTTCTCATGAACTTGATTTGCAAGGTCTTAGCTAGTTGGAGGATTTTCCTTTCTACTGTACAACAAAGCTTGAAACTGATTTATCATATGAAAGTTTGTTTCAAGAGACTTCTTCATTGTTTGAACATTTGCCTTCATTGAAGAAGAAGGTACTTCTTTGAGTGCTGATGAATATTTTGAACTTGTATTAGTTGTTCCTGAGAGCCTTCCAAGAGCTAATAGCTTTGATGAGTTGTTAGCCACCTTAGTGGAAGAGGATTTCCCATTGACCATGGAGGAGGAATCAACATGGAAACTTATTATGCAAGGTGCAGGTAATGCTATTTTTTCTAAGCATTTAGATTATTTTCTTTACAATCCAAACTTATCCATAAAGTAGGACAACTATGAAAAATAGGAAGAAAGAGAAGCACCCAACAATGGCAGTTCAAACTTTATTTGTTCTAGAGGTTGTCCTATCAAATTTTTAGCTTCTATGGATGCTTTTGAAGTTCAATAGATCATACTTGCACCCAAGCATGAGGATGAAATCATGGAAAAAGATAAATTTAAAGTTGCAATCAAGGTGTAAGTGAGTTTATTTGCTTCTTTCATGAAACATTACAACGGTCTATTGAATATCTGCATGTGTTTCATGTTCTTTCAGCAATACATAATCATGTAATGCATGAGTGTTGATTAGAAAGGGGTGTTATTTTGCAAAGCCAGTCAATGGTTTTGTTTGACCAACTTCTTTTCTGGTTGTGGTAGGTTAGAATAGGTTTCTAGATGTAGTTTTTAATTCCATAATTATTGTTTAACACAGTTAAGTGGCTTTTCTTCTAAAGTTTTGGTGCTTGAATAAGTTTCCAAGGTATCATGTACTAATCTAGTGAGTTACAATAATGTACAAGACTATTTTCAAGTTGTGTATGCTTTTAGGTGACTTAGTACCCAATGGATAAGATTCAGACAACTAGCCAAGATGTTTAGCAGACAAACATATAGCAGATGTCGCCAAAAATGTTACCTATTTTAGCTACTAGTTGAAACAAGTAGATTTGTTTATGTTTTACAAATGAAAAGAAGCTACATTTTAACTCTGCTATGTCACGTTCGTGTGCATAAAGGAAAAATCTGAAGACTACAATACTATATTGCATTATGTCAATGCATATAACATAGGAGAATGTGCACAATCTTTTAAAAAATGTAGTCTTTATTGATAATAAGAGTGTATGGTGTCCCGCATAAGATGTGGGACTAACTATTAGAATGCATACAATGGAAAAAATTATACATTTATATATACAAAAGAAAAATAATGCACATAAAGAGAGAGGGAACCCGTCATTTCCTAAATGAAAAATCTCGTTTCTTTTGTTCTACATCATCTTCAGCCCTCCTGGTTGTGTTGATTCTAGTTGATGCTCTCCTTGCTACTCCAAAGTTCCTTGCATTTGTGGGAAAAGGGTTGTTAGAGCAATGAAGGATCACCAATCAAAAATATGGGCATACATCTATAAATATATAATTTGATCATCGTGTGCATTCATATAGACAAACATACCATAGATGTCTAGGAAAACAAGAGAGTTATCAAACACACCTATCATATGCTTGGTTTTATAACATGTTTTCTCATTGTGTAGATATAGGTGAAATATTTGTTGTTGTTTTATTTAATCTGGTTATAGCATGTGGGGTAAAATGTGTCTCCCATAAGGGTTGAGCCTAGCATGCTACCTTATTGTGCTCTAAAGAGGCATAGAAAGGTAATTCATCTCCTTGTGGTTCACACAAGTAAGCACACATCATTTGTGATGGTGAGATTTTAGTCACTGTCATAGGTGACATATACTTGCTCAAGGGAATCATAAAGGATGTATACAATATCATGTATCAAAATAGATTATAGAAATGCATTGATGTGCTAATCTATGAAAGCATGGTATAAAACATGTATATGTGATATCCATCATGTTTTTGAGACATCAAGAGTTATTATGAGCTACATGGAGCAACTATAAGTGATGAGGGAGATGCATGATCAAAGCCATCATGTTAATGTACTATCCAAGACAATAATGCATATATATGATAGTGACTTTGTTTATAAAGGATAGCTGGTAAAGCCTATTTGAAATAATGAGCAATGGGTAAAGAAGCAAAAGGATAACCTAGAACTGCCACAAAGGTAGTGAAAGAAAGGTCAGTCACCTTATAATTAGCTGGTAGAAAATATAGTCATTTAAAGGAAAGGTTTCATGGGAACATAACATATTTTTGATTGGAGATGACAGATAACAATATCAAATGTCATGATGGTCAAGATTCTTCATGTTAGATACATAAACTAAAACAACTTTACTCTATTCTTGATCGAGAAGATAGTGATAATTACTATTTTGGGAGGAAAATAGTTAAAAAGTGCAAGAAACATAGGTGATAGTCCATGATGCAAAGACCTTTAAGTAACTTGCAACCTACTGTGGGCAGAGGTTAAAGAATACCTTAAAGATTGTAAACCCTAGATTTTTCTATGGTAACTTTGTTGTTTACACAAAAGAGTAAAGATGCAGAGCTTTTCAGGCAGATATAGTCAAGAAAGATAACCATTATAAATGATTAGCCATTAGAAACATGTATTTTTAGTCTTATAAAGAAGAATACCATGGCCACAGTCCATCAAGGATGTTAAGGAAGATATTATGCCAAAAGAACAACTGTTAGTTTTTTTTTCCCCAAGAAAATACAAATCTGTGAAGGAAGAAAGAGGACAATCCTCATGACTTCAAGGATAGTCTATAGAAGGCCATGCCAACTCTTAGAAGGTAATCATATGTGGTGGAAAGTCTCAAAAAATTCCCTTTGATCACATGGAAGAAATAATGAGCAATGTTCTATCTTTGACAACCATAAGTTATGGTTGGACAATTTCTATATTCCAAAGAATGATAGCTTTTGAGAGTAGGGTTATAAGTTCTTGAACACAGTCTTATGAAGTAAAAATATGGTGACAGAGCCATGGAAAAAGGTAGAATTTTTAGATCATGAGAGTTTCTTGTCACGAGGGGATTGTTAGTAAGATGACAACCACTTTAAAGAATAATACAAGTTAGGACAACCTCTTGATGACTAAACAAATGAGACATATCTATTCCATCGAAAGGATCCAAAATGTAGTAATGAGAACGATGTGTGATAGTCTTTTAAAGAAAAAACATGTATTGGAAGGACACTCATATTGGGATGACACCAATAGTTGTTTGCAAGAATATTTTGAAAACCTTTCATATGCTATAGTTGTCAATGAGTGGGGGAGATGAGGACATTTGTCTTGTACACTGCATCCTCAAGCACAACAATTTTGACTCCATTATATTTGATCATTTGAGTAATGATTTGTATTTGTTGCCTTTGTCTTCATCTCTATACCACCTGTAGCATAAAAAGACCAAGGAGAAGGTATGGAGGAGGACAATCTTATGTCCTAAGATAGTACAAATTCATGGAGAGACAATCCTTTTAAAATGATATTAGAAAACTAGCATGAATAAGAGGAAAATCATAATAGTAAATGAAAGCATTTATCTCATAACACATCACTAGAACAAAACTCTTGAGACTCCTTGTAGAGAATAAGAATTTATAGAAAAGAGAAAACTATAGTGCTTATGAGGAAAACTTAGAATCAAGATATGCAAATATATGCAAAGATTCCTTCGTATTCTTGGAAGGTGAAAATAATGAGGCCACAGCCATGGGAGGAAACAATATATTGGATACCCATAATCAGCCATAAAATCATTGAGCCCTAATTTATTTGCAAAACCATTCCAAATACCTGTAGCTAAATCTATGAAGAACATGAAATAACAGAACATTGAAACTGTGGCTTACAACATGAATCTCAAGGCATCATATTCTTTTCATAGTGAGAGAAAACTTACCTAGCTGCTCAGCCTTGTCTCCATGAAGGAAACATTCAAAAACATAAAACCCTCGACTTGTGCATCTATCATGGTGGTGCTATCAAGTGTTCAGTAAGTGCGAAGTGGAAAATGAGAATGGTGAATGCCTTTGCCATCGGGTTTTAGCTTGCCATCGGGTTTTAGCTTAGGGTTTCAACCCTAATTTTTTCTGATAAGTAAAAGGTATTTTTACCTTTTATTTAAAATGTTTGCAATGAAACTAGTATGTTGTGGTGAGTTCATTTCAAATGAACAATTATACCCCTTTAATTATGCTAAGGGTGGAAGTCTTTTAAGACTTAGATATTTTTCTTTTGATTTCCATATGGGTCAAATATTGACCTTTTTATTTTGCATTGCTCCATGATTGTAAAATGTTAATCTAAGTGATGTGATTATAAATCACTTATTTTAATTGTTATTTAAATGCAAGATGGAGGCATTGCTTTCATGAGTGAGTCAAAGGGGTGTATTTGGTCTTTATGCCTTTGCAAGCATAGAGGGAGGTTGAAGGAGGTTTGCAAACATTGGGAGATCATATAGGGAGGTTTTACTTGCTTTTCAGAGAGATGGAGAGGATTTAGGCATCATTTTCTTGTGCCTTAATGTTTGACATTGCCAAACTTGGATTTTTCCACACTTTGGAGCTCTTTTGGAGAGGATTCAGTTGCTATTTTTGAGGCTTTTTGGAGGCATCCGACCCAAGGAAGTTTCCAATTCCTTATTTGTTGCAACTGCTTGGGAGTTGTAGATATAGTCACTTTGTTGACTCTTTTGTACTTAGTTCAAATTATGCACTTTTGTACTTAGAGACTTTTTAGTCCTTAGACAGATTATTGGCATACTTTGTAGCTCATTTCTAGACATGAATATGAGTGACAACCTTGGATATCAGTGATTGGAGTATTTTTCCTTCCTACTCTTTTGTTTCATTGTGTACATCTAATTGATTGATCAAATTACTTGTGAAGTCTTGTTCATTTCTGGTAATTTTGTCTCATGCTAAGCACCTGTTGCAGAAAAGTGTATCTGTTGTAGGTTATATTCTATGTCAAGAATGCAAGTTTTCTTTTAGTTGTGAATATTTCTTCCTCCTAAGAGTTTACAATTAGGGCCTCTTTATAAAATACTTATGCAAGGATATACAAAAGTAGGTTGTGCAAGTCTAATTTAGTCATTGTAAACAAGTGTTTGTAATTTGAACTTCAGGTTGTAGTTTAGTTTGGTGTATCACCTTTTAATTTCATTATCATTTTTTTCAATTTATGTTTTCTCTCTCCCTTTTCCTTGAAAAAAAAGTAGATTAGCTTAGGATTGGTGATAACCATTTTGGGAGTTGGTCTTTTGTGGAGGTTGATCTCTATTTTCAAAGCCCACACTTTGAGATATCTTTGAATGTTTCACTGAGTTGTTGAGCAAGGTTCAACAAAGGGTGCACATTCATGTGATAACAATTTTTTGCACGTTCGGTGGGACTGAGAACTGATTTCCAATTCATTTCAAACCTTATATTACTATTGTTTGGTGTGTACAATAGTAGTATCAACATTTTTTAGGCCATCAAATCACATACCTGGTGACTCCAAGCTTAAGCTTAATGGTTTTAGTAGCACTAGGTCTGGTATGTTTCAAAATTTGTTGAAAGAAAATCTAATTTTTTGACTTTAAAAACTACTTGAATGAAAAAAGATGTCTTCATTTCATGGAAATATATTTTACCATTCTCCATTTCATAAAAGTAATGTTCATGCCACTTCCTACCAGCCATATCAAAATGGATATACTGTTGGCCTCATCCAAAATGGTCCAAAAACCTTTTCTAGAACAAGTAGTAGCAAGTTTGATATGCTATCCACCCACCCACCCCTACTCATCCTAGTTGGAAACCTCTAGATGCTCATAATAGACCTCAAGAAATCCATTTTATTCCAAGTCAGAATGGTTCATAGAATCAGCTTCAACATGTTGATAAATGGGCATAGAAGACATAATCTCAAGCTTTCAAGAGCAGATAAGGGTTGTTGAAAGAGAACAAGAGATGGAGTGGAAAAAGAGGCAATATGGGGAAACTCTTACAAGAGAGGTAGTTGCAAAAGTGGAGGAGAAGAAGCTTCTGCTTATTCAAGCTCAAATGTTAGAAGTAGATTCAACACTTCTTTTTCCAAACCCATTCTTTGGGGAAGGGGTTCCGAAGTTCAATGTATTAAGTTTCAAACAAGATGACCCTTCTTTTGAAGAGAAATCAAAAGTGTCACGACCTTTTCAAGCTCCCTTTTTAGTTGTATCTAACATGGAAAACTGTGATGAAATTGCTAAGTTGAAAGAGCATGTGTTTATAATCCCAAGCATCAAGGAAAAACAATAATGTGCAAGGAAAGTGGATGGGGGCCAGAAGGAAGAGTTGGTCTTCTCATCTGATAATTTGTTTCATTTTTTTGATGAGGATGAAGTTTTAGATCAACTTGAGAAGAGATCAAACAGTATGGTGAGTTGTTGATTGATGATCATCAGCAAGAAAATGGAGCCTTGGACCATGAAGAAGAACATAAAACTAACCCTGACACCTTCTTCTAGGATATGAGCTTTGATATATTTGAACATGTTATGGATGAAAAAGCTAATGTTGAGCTTTATGAGGAGATGTGCACAAACATAATGAATAGTTTTGTTAAAATTTGGATGATGAAGAATTAGACCTGGTAGAAGGAGATGGAAATCATGGTAAACTAGAACATCAGGTTCACAAGCTTGAACAAGTGTTGAAGCAATAGGAGGAATATGGTCCTGATAGAGAGGAGTTCAATCTCTCAAGTCAAGAAACTTCTCATTAACTTGATTTGCAAGGTCTTAGCTAGTTGGAGGAGTTTCCTTTTTGTTATACAATAAAGCTTGAAGTTGATTTATTAGATGAAAGTTTATTTCATGAGACTTCTTCATTTTTTGAAAATTTCCCTTCCTTCATTGAAGAAGAATGTACTTCTTTGAGCGATGATTCTTTGAGTGATGATGAGGATTTTGAACTTGTACCAGTTGTTCCTAAGAGCCTTCCAAGCGCTGGTAGCTTTGATGAGTTGTTAGCCACCTTTGTGGAAGAGGATTGTCCATTGACCATGGAGGAGGAATCAACATGAAAACCCATTATGCAAGGTTAAGGTAATGCCATTTCTTCTAAGCATTCAAATTATTTTCTCTATAGTCCAAACTTAGCCACAAAGTAGGACAACCATGAAAAACAGGAAGAAAGAGAAGCATCCAGCAATGGTAGTTCAAAGTTTATTAATTATAGAGGTTGTCCTATCATATTTTTAGCTTCTATGATGGGAACTAAAGTTCCACAGATCATGCTTGTACCCAAGGATGAGGATGTAGTCAAGGAAAAAGCTAAATTTAGAGTTGCAGTTGAAAGTGATCAGATTTAGCTCACTTGTCCAATCCAAGAAAGCAATAGGAATGATCAAAATCAAGGTGTAGGTGAGTTTATTTGCATCTTTCATGAAACATTGCAATAGTCTATTGAATATATGCATGTGTTTCATGTTTTTTCAACAATACATGATCATGTAATGCATGAGGGTTTGATTAGAAAGGGGTTTTATTTGGCAAAGCCAATCAATGGTTTTGTTTGACCAACTTCTTTTCTGGTTAGGGTAGGTTAGAATAGGTTTCTAGATGCATTTTTCAATTCCATAAGTGTTGTTCAACATAGTTAGATAGCCTTCTTTTTGATGTTTTGGTGTTTGAATATGTTTCCAAGGTATCATGTACTAACCTAGTGAGTTATAGTAATGTATGGGACTATTTTCAAGTTGTGTCAACTTTTAGGTGACTCAATACCCAATGGATAAGCTTTAGGCAACTAGACAAGATGTTTAGTAGGAAAACATATAGCAGATGTCGCCAAAAATGTTACCTATTTTAGCTACTAGTTGAAACATGTAGATTTGTTTATGTTTTACAAATGAAAAGAAGGTACATTTTAACTCTGCTATGCCACATTCATGTGCATAAAGGAAAAATTAGAAGACTACAATACTACCTTGCATTGTGTAGATGAATATAACATAGGAGAAAGTGCATAATATTTTCAAAAATGTAGTCTTTATTGATAATAAGAATGTATGGTGTCACAAGCAGTGGGACTAACTATCAGAATGCATACTATGAATATAAAATTCCTCGAGCTCCCTTTGGGTGGTTTTTCTTTTGCTAAATATTGGCCCATGCCTCATATGTTTGAAATGTTTCCCTTCACTTCTCAATCAAGCCTCTTTTTGATAAACTCCATCGGTTGTCACCACATGTCCACCAAGCGCTCCTCGCAATGATTGCTTCCTTTGCTCTACTACCAGCTCTCACCATGCTTCCATGTGTTGTCACTGTGGGCACTTCAAGGATGCTTCCCTTCACTTTTTAGTTAGGCCTTGTTTGTGTGCCATGTAGCTTTCATCTGTATACACTTTTTGCGAACCCCACAATTGGCACCGATAGTAAAGAATGCTACCACGTGTCTTCCCAATGCAATATTTCATCGCCAAAAGGGAGAAATGAACCATGAGTTGCAACCTGTCATCACACATCTCCTCAGCGAGGGTTCTATCAAAGGGAAGGATGGAAAAAATAACAAGTTGTGACATATTGCCACATGTTCTAACTTCCTCCACTAGGAAGTGACACTTGTTTGCACAGGGTTTTTTTGGGACAACTGCCATCATTCGCAGGGGATGCATCTAGTTGGGGAACAAACATGTTCTATGGCCCAAATATTTTATGTTACAATGACTGAAATAAATCATTGTTGCAGGCATCATTGCTTGAGATATGAGATCTTTTCTATTATTGGCCCTCTAGGTGGTGGGATTTTTTAGCTATATATACTACTTCTTTCTTCGAAAGAAGGGTTCATAAGATAAAAAAAAATTAGGGAAAGACACCAGGCCTTTTGTATTTCTTTTAGATTATTGTATGAGACTATCAGACTATGCCATAGTTTGAACTTTCTATTTTTCTTAAGCTATTTTGATAAAATATTATATTATGCCATTATTGTCCTGAATTGTTCATTTGTAGAGCTTCTATGATTTTAATACAGGTTTGCTAGTTTAGATCATGTCTTTGAATCCTCTTTTTAGTGAATGTGTGTGAGAATTATTTTATGTCATTAAATGAATTGTTCAGGTCTGTATCTTTGATATTTGTTATTCTAGGACATAGCAGATTGTTGAACGAACCCTTAAACTAGATCCAAGAGATAGGTTTATCGTGCCTTAAATCTAAATATAGGCGCATCACCTTAGTTAGATCTTTATTTTTTATATTTGCTTCATTTTCCCATTCCAAAAACCCAATTACAGAAGAAGTTGGCTTCTTTAAGAACCTGGAGGTCACTCAATTTAGCTCAATTGGTCCCCCCATTAACTGAGTTTCCCATAAAGGTTGTTACCTTGCTAATTTTTGGCATCAATAGTTTCTTTTTTTTGGTACACCTAGTGGGACTGTTTAAATGAATCTAAATTCAAAGAGGGTGTATGAGCCATCAACCTATTACTAGATCCAAAACAATGAATAATCCTAATTTGTTAGTGTTGCCACTAGGAACAGTACAAGTCGCAACCCAATTAGTGAACATTCCTCTTCCTCCACCCCTTCCGTTAGCCATGTTGCCTATTGCTAACAAAAAATATGTGGCATGGGATGCTAGAAGTCCTCTTATAGCACCAGTAACACCCACCGTTTGGGCCTCTATCCTAGTATGCACTTTAAAATCTATACCTAAGTTCATCAGAGATGGCTTAAGAACACCATTTGAACATCTGCAAGATGTGGCAGACGTGTGTCTGGTACACAAAGTTGTAGACCAAAATTTAGTGCTAAGGTTGCTCGTAACCTCTTTCCAAGGTAAAGTGTTGGATTGGTACTGCACGCTACAAGCTAATACCATCGCTACTTGGGATCAGCTTGGAGACCCTTTCTATGAAATATTCTCAAATGATGAAGACAGGTCTTCACAATATCATCAGCTGTCAGTCATAAAATGGGACCCATATGAAGCCATGACTAACTTCAATGCCTGGTTCCATATAACTTGGTAGAGAATTTAGGTTGATATCTTCTCGCCAGCCGAGTTGGCATTCATGTTCTACCTAAAATCTATCAACCCCGATATTTCAATGATGATCCAGTCTCTTGGCGGAACCATGCTATCAGATGCATACAATTTCGCAATCAAGGTAGATAACAATCTAATATATGCAAGGAAGTTTCCACCTCGAGCCACAACACCTATCTTCCCTTAAGTATTAGTTTTTTCCTAGGAAATGTCATCTAGCAATGCACCCATTCCACCTCAGTCTATGTACACATATCCAGGTGCACCATAGAACATCACTTCTACATCTAGCTCTTCAAAGGATGAGATGAGTGACATTAAGGAAATGTTGTGGACCATTTCCAATGAAATAATTGTCATCAAGCGAAACCAAGTTGTGCCTCTGAAGCCAACCTATTAGAATTATTAGGGCGGAAGGTCTTCTTACCAACAAAACCAATTCTAAGGAGGCACTCGCACCAATCCACAGGTGCAAACAAGTAATCAAATAGTACTTGTTCCTTTTCCATTGCAAAGTGCTAACCCAAGCTCAAACAAAGAGCTAACAGTGGGGCAAAACAATTTAGTTGATGACACCAACCCCTAGTGCTTCCCCTGTGGTGACTCACATATTCCCCGAAACTATCTGTACGGTAATCTACAAAAAAAGGTGGTATAGAAGCACAACTAAGGTGCAATTTCAAACCATGGAGGCTATTGATATGCCTCTCCACAAATGGAAAATGCAGTGCTCACCGTGCAAATCCAAGGAATGTCCTTGGAGCAAGAAATAGATATTTCTCTTGATCATGTGCTCTTCTCATGAATGGAAGAAGAAGAGGCGATGTTTTCCAATTATGCATCCACATCTAAAGCACCAAAAGTATAGTCTGATTACAAAACCTACTCAAAGAGGAGATTCATGGGTGAACCAATCATCCCTCAACTAGTAAGTTTGTAGCCCAAAAGTGCTTCTGACCAGATGCCTAGTACCTCCACAGTGACACAACAATGTCTGCCATGAAGGGAAATTGTTATAACAAGAGCTAAGGAGCAAAATCCTCTAAATCCACCACCATTCAATGTGGTAGAACAATTGAAAAAATCATCTACTAATGTGTCTCTTTGGGATATCTTAGCTATTCTGAAGTAGAAGACATTGCTATAGAAGGCTCTCTAGAAGAATCCAATCATTGAGCCAATAGAGCAATCAATCAAGGGAAAGGCCATTGATCCATCACATCCTACCAAAGTTCTCAAAAATAGCATAGAGGAAGTCTCTGTTGAGGTAAGAGATAAGCCAAAATCGAGACCCTTCTTCCTAACTCTTATTATAGGAGAGAAATTATTGCACAATGTCATGATTGATTCTGGAGCTAGCACTATAGTCATGCCCAAGCAAATAGCTGAAGCCCTAGGACTTAGCAATGAACCTTTAAAGAGGGGGGTTATGCAACTTGATGAGAACATAGTCAAAACCATAGGTTTCATCAAAGACCTCCCCTTGACTTTGTTCTCCTACACTAGTATCATAGTTCTGCAAGATACTATGATCATAGATGTTCCCCCTATGTTCGGTCTATGCCTATCTCAAGAATTCACTTCAAAGATAGGAGGGTATCTTTCTCTAGACTGGTCACACTTGATCCTAAGGACCAAGCATGGAGCTAAAATTAAAAGTGTCTTAATCTATGCATTTAAAACATGTGGCCAATGAAGCTATGATAAAATTTGAGGCTACTCACACCTCTTTCACTAAGGAAGAAACATATTGCACTGGGTTGCTAGAAGATGAAAAAGAGACCAAAGATCAGACTGATCAAGAAGAAGTTCTTTTGAGAAAATATATAGATGTTGACCCATTCAAAAAATATCATGCTATTGGGCTGGGCACCTATGTCATCTATGATGAAGATCAAGTGCTTCTAAAGGTTGTGAAGGAACCTGAAAGTAACCAAGCTTTAGAGCTATGGATGCTCCACTTTGATGGAGAAAGATGCAAGGTGGGTGTAGGAGCTGGGATATGTTTGACATCCCCACACCATGAAAAGACACTCTAGTCCTTCCACTTCTAGTTCACTTGTTCGAACAATGAAGCTAAATATGAAGGACAAGTGCAAGGTCTGAGCCTTGCGGAGCAAATGGGCATCAAGCAATTAATGGTGCACAAAGATTCTGAACTAGTGGCCAACCAAGTCTGAGGGGTATCTACTGCAAAGAATGTTTGCATGAGATCCTATAGACATAGATTTTAGGACCTAATCAAAGGTTTTGAGGCCTTCAACATCCAAACATTTCCATGAGAACAAAATATTGATGTGGATTGCATGGCTGCAATTGGGTCTCAGTTTGACCCTGCCTCCAACCTAATTCATAACAAACACTATGTATGAGTGATAGTTCGACTAGTGATTCTAGATAATGATCAAATTTGGCAGGTATTTGACAGCGATGAATACATCACCTCATTCATCTAGCAGTCGGGAGAATTTGTTGACCAACTCCAACCAAAGATTGTTGAAGCCTATGAAGGGAAAATCATTCAACTAAGGTCTAATAAGCTTCTGAAGGGACTTGTCACTCTCAAAAACCTGTTTGATTGTGATGATGCAAGAAATGATAAAAGGAATTTTGTAGTGAACAAAAGTGACTATGCAAACCTTTAGGTTGGAGATGGAAGAAAGCTCAAAGTTGGGAAATATGTTCCACATCATGATAAGGAGAGGCTCATCAACTTCTGTAAGAAGTATCAAGGAGTATTGGTGTGGTCATATGATGACCTTAAGGGATATGATCCTGACATCATCCATCATACAATAGAGCTGACAGAAGGTGCAAAACTCGTCTGCCAAAAACAAAGGCCAATAAATCCAAAGATTGAAGTGTTGATGGCGCAAGAGCTAACAAAGCTAATTCAGTCTCAAATCATCTTCTTGATTAATCAAAACACATGGGTGTCCAACTTGGTTCCAATATGAAAGAAGAATGGAGATATCTGCTTATGTGTTGAATTTCAAGACCTAAAGAAAGCATCCCTAAAGGAGCACTACCTACTGCCTTCTATGGATTCAATCTTGCAAACATTGGTAGGGTCAAAAATGTTTTCTTTGTTGGATGGCTTCTCCAGTTACAATCAAATCTAGGTTAAAGAAGAGGACCGACACAAAAAAATGTTCACTACCAAGTGGGGAATGTTCACATATGTTAAAATTGCTTTCAACTTTTCAAATGCGGGAGCGACTTTTTAGCGAGCCATGGATATCGCTTTCAACGAATTGATTAGCAAGATTATCCTAATCTATTTGGATGATCTGACTGTTTTCTCCAAACATAAGGATGATCATTTTGATCACCTTGAGATGGTTTTCAAAAAATTATAGGAGTTCAAGGTATCCCTAAACTTGAAAAAATGTGTCTTCAAAGTGTCACAAGGCAAGCTATTGGGACACGTAGTTTCCAAAGAAGGATTTGCGATTGATCCCAAATGGGTGAAAGCAATCAAAGAAATTCCCCTACTAATCAATAAAAAAGGAGTCCAATCATTCCTAGGCAAGGTAAATTTTGTGAGAAAATTCATTTTGGATTTTGTAGGGATAATCAAACCAATCACCCTGATGCTAAAAAATGATCAATTATTCAAATGGACTAAAGAAGCTAGAGAAGCCTTTGAGAAGGTTAAAGATGCTATTTCTTCATCTCTTGTGCTGGTCAATCTGGACCTATCAAAGGACTTCATAATGTATGTATTTAGTAGCAAGTCAAGCATCGCTACTATCTTAACTCAAAAGGACAATGAAGGAAAGGGAGAAAATCTAGTAGCATTTCACTCCTAGACCCTAAAGGAATATGAGACAAACTACAACTTTGTTGAGAGGACAACGTTCAAAATTGTTAAGGGAATCAAGAAGAAGTTTTGACACCTAATATCTTGCAATAAGGTGATTGTCTATGTTGCACATTTCAGTGTGCAGGAGTACATCATGGAAGGAGAAATAATTGAAAAGAGGGATAATTTGATCACTAAGACCATTGAATATGAGATTGAGGTCAAGCCTACAAAGATTGTTTGAGGAAGAGGATTGTGCGAATATTTGGTACATGACAAAGAAATGATAGCCGAAGAAGAGCGACTAGAATTGGTTCTAACCAATGAGTCTGAATCTAAAGGCTGCTGGCTGGTGAATAGAGTAAGGTTCATGCATACTGGAAAATGCCCACTGGGCCTCCCTTCTCAGAAGAGAAGATTCTACCAACTGTAGAATAGCGGATATGCGCTCATCAAAGGGGTCCTTTTCAAAAGGAACTTTAATAGTGTTATATTGCGGTGTGTCACCATAGAGCAAGTGAAGAGGATTCTCAACACTTTCTATAGTAGTTCTATAGGTAGAAACTTCTCTGCAAAGACCATCGCCTTCAAAATCATGTGTGTTGGGTACTTTTGGCCTACGCTATTCAATGAATCATACTCCCTGGTAAAATCCTGCAAGGAATGTCAATTCTTTCAAAGAAGAAGAAAAAATTCTAGGATACCTCTCAATTTGATATTGGTTGATGATCCTTTTGCATAATGGGGCCTTGATTTCATTGGAATGATCAATCTCACCACCAATGCTAGACAAAAATGGATTCTAATAGCAACAAATTACTTCACCAAGTGGACTAAAGCCATGTCCCTAAAGAATGCAATGGAGGCGGAGATAGTGGACTTCCTTGAAGAACTGGTGATGAGATTCGGCCCTCCTAAAACCATCATCTCCGACAACGCCAAGGATTTCCTAGGATATAAGATATGTCAATTTGTACTCACGCATGGCATATTCTTGAAAACATTGTCAAACTACTACCCGTAGGGGAATGGCCTGGCCGATTCAACTAACAAAAATCTAGTGCGACTCATCAAAAGAATCAAGTTGGAACACCAGTGAGAATGGCATAAAAACCTTTGGGTAACATTGTGGGCTAACTGCATAACTCCCAAGCAAGTCCTCAAGACTTCGCCATACAAGCTAGTGTATGGAAAAGAGGCACGATTTCCTATCTCTATGGATATTCTGGCACTGCAATTGCTCAAATCTCTCGAGGTAGAACAAAACAACGCCATGGAGGTTCAGCTAGCTGAGTTGCTTTAAGTGCAAGAAAAAAGAGAAAAGGCCCTGATAGCCATGTCCAATCACCAATAGGTGGTTAAGAGATGGTTCAACAAGAAATCCTTAGACCAAGGTCTAAAACGTGGGGACCTAGTGCTAAAATTCAATGAAGGGCCTGCAAACCCAAGTCAAGATGAAAATTTCGACAACCTTTGGGAAGTCCCTTTCAAAATAATTTAATGCAAACAACATAATGCATTTGAATTGAAAAACATGGAGTAAGAAGCATTGGGGATTCATGTTAATGGAATCCACCTAAAATTGTTCAAATAAGCCTCAAAATTATTCTACTGGTGTAAATACGTGAGTAATGTAATTATTTTTCTCTTGTGTTTTTTTCCACCAGTCTTCCAATAATTTATTTCTACAGTGTGGGGAAGCAGAAACAAATGGAACCCATTATTGCAAAGAGCAGAGAGAACTAAAAGGAAACTCATGAAGTGGAGGAAAATTTAAGTAACACCCATATGTAGAATTGAAGTGAACACATACATACAGAAAAAGAAAAAGAGAATCCTCATTGTAGAACATCAGGAAAAATGAGACAAAATTTTAACATAAGCTATATTTTCATTATATTTATATATGATTTGATAAGTAAATTGTCAAAATGGCTTAGGGGCCATGATTTTAGAGTATATATTTATATATGTTGTATCTTCTTTATATATAGGTATGGTAAAGCCTTTTTCTAGGTGTATATACAAAAACGTATTAACAAAAGGATAATTTCTTAAAGCATAAAAGTTTTCTAGTCACGAGTGGGGGAAATTGAGGCATCAACAACATCATTTGGAATCAATTCATCAGTAGGGACAACATTAGGACCAATAGAAACATTCGTAGGAGCAATGGCGAGCGATAGAGGGAACACCAAGTTCTTGAAGTCGGTATACTAGTCAATGTCGTAGAAAGGCACCAAGTTGTACAAGTGAAACAGGAAGTGGCATGCATGAGTGACCCTTTGACGATGTTATTCTTGTGACTGGATGAAAAAGTTGCTAAAGAATGGCACCCATGGTACTACTATGTCTTCTTCAATGTACTTCTAGAGGCCGCTCGCCATTGGCAGGCCTATACCAAATGCAACATTTGTGAACACCTCTCTGAGGCTGCCCAAGTACTTCTTCAAAAATATCTCAAGCATCAAATGAAAAATTAACGGCTTGGGAACTTGGATGTCGAGCATGGATGTGATGAAGTGAGAGAATACATTAGTATTAATTGTATACTTGTCTTCATATTCAATACAATCCCTCCCTAGAATCCACTTCATTTCTACAATGGCCAAAGAATGCTTATTCTTGGTCATTCTTTTAAGACACCTAGTCAATATTTCACTAAGGAAGGTTGTCTAGGATTTCTTGCATACTAGCTTGATTGGGGTATTCATGGTGACAAGATCTATACAATTGTTTGACACTAGCTCTAGCAAATCTACCTAAGTCTAAGCTCTATGCAAATTCTATGCAACTGCTAATGCTAAGTTCTAAGCTAACTACCTATTACTAATCTACTCAAACTGCTAAGTGTTATTTTGTTATTTCCTAAGCACCTATTTATAGAAATAGCTAGGAGATGGGTGGTAATTTCCATACCATAAGCATGATGCTAATTGAGTACCAACTCAAAAATCGCACCAGGGCTCGCTTGAATTTCCCACCTAGTTGCATATGCTAGGTATGGTTTTTTATATGTAGGATTAATAGGAGCTAATTAATTAGCATAAGATGGTGGTAGTATTTAGCTGTAGTTTGCACAACTAAGCATTGACGTGTCACGTTGCAAATATTTTTTGAATTCCAAAGCAAAACTTGTATCTTTTCAAGAACCTATTGCATATTTGGGCTTAATCATTCCTTTTGGGATATTAATTACCATAGCATACAAATTCCTAAGACACCTTCCAATTTTTGGCTCAAGTTCCAAGAAAACCATGCCGAAGAACATCATTACCGAAGGTCATTATGAATTCTTGTCATTTTAAAATGGCAAGTAATTCATTTTGCATGAGCAAATAACTGGCATTACATGCCAAATTTAATGCTAAAAGGTAAGCATTGTTGGCCACCCCGAGAAGGAAATAACTAAGTATCACATGCAAAAGGATAACATTGTGAAATATTTTTTAGCACGCTACCTGGAGCAAGAGTATTGAGTGTAGATAGAGTTGAAGCAAATTGCAAAAGATTTGAGCTAAGTAGAAGTCTCCAACAAAAGGAAAATGGTAGAAAGTTCTCAAGTAGAGGCAACACAAAGCTTGTTTGATGCTATGCATGTGGTATCAGTTGTCTATGTCTTTGAAGACATCTCCTATGCCTTTCCTGGGATACCAGAGAAGCCAAAATGGGTAAACACGTGTCCCTTGGACCAGCCCAAAAATTACAAGGACTAAAGCCTAATCAAGGAGTAATGGGATAATATTCATGATCCCATCCTCACAAAGAACCCTAAGTCTTTGAGGGAGGTGGCTTGTGAAAGGATGAAGATAAATAGTGACCTAGATTCTTTGGTGTAGAAGCTATGTTTCAATAGGATCCCACGGTATATGGTCCCATTTGTGCACTATTGCTCGGAACTAGTCGATGCAGACATTGAACATTTCAACCCAAGCACCAACACCATTGAGGGCTAGGAGTTGAAGGTGAATATTTTCATGGGAGCTATTTGGAATATGTTGTGCATCCTTGATCAAAGCACTAAAGTGGAAAAGATAGAGCCATTCAATCCAGCAAAGGGGGAGGAAATATGGAGAACCAGACAAAAGGCTATGGATTTTTATATCAAAGAAACCCAAAGGTCTAGGGAAGATTAGAAAAATACAACAAAGATTTTAAGGCCGCACAACACCTTCCCCATGGACATGTAGGAAGCCTTCTCAATGATGGAATTTGTTTGAGGCCTAGACACTGACAAGTATGTGCAAGAGTTTCAGTTGGGTCCAGGGTTTTAGCTCCATAGGAAACATTCCTTTCTCTAATATGACTTCACACAATTCCTTTTTGATGAGATGCTAAGGAAAATAAGGGACTACAAAATTCAACAGAGGTTTAGGTTTCCTTCCTTCCTTGCCCATATTTTTTTGCATTAGAACCTTGATTTCTTCAAGAAACATATGAAGTTGGCTATTTTTGATGAATTAGGAAAAAGAAGGCTAGTTTGTGTATGAAATCCTCTCCTCTACTTATGACTATTATACATTCTTGGATGATTTTCTAGTTCTAATTCTACAAGATTTGAGAGGGGAGGATGGTATTGACTGGCTCACCAAGGAGCAGACAAGGTATATGTAGAACTTCATTCTCAAATGTGATTGGTTTCTTAGAATATATTTCACATTCATCTGGATGCACAGTTTCATTAGGGAATCATTTTTCCTTCCAACATGTGTCACAAATCGAGTGCTAGCCCTTGAAATGTTTTGGAAAGTATCCATTATCGACTACACCTTTTGTGGAGGACCAACGAGAAAAAGGGATTTTTTTGTCTGCTCGCTAAACTTTAATATGGTGGTGATGGCCAAAAAGAAGACTCACAAGCTACTGGAAGATAAGTTGGATCATCTAGGGTTAGTGATGATTTGTGAAAAATGGAATTACAACCCTAAAAATGACTTTCCAAATGAATTTTTCAAGGTAGCGCACAACCCACGACCTTACTAGGAAAAGAGGCGGAACCCGCTAAAAGATCTGGATGATCTATTGGTTAACTTAATTCAAATTCCTATAGACAACAGTAAGCTGCAATGGCATAAGTTCTACTTCATTTTTGTGAAGTATGATGAGAAGCACAAAATGGGAACCGACCTTCGAAGCAGGTTATCAAGAAAAGAAGGATGGAGCAAGGAAAGAATTAGATATTTATGGGTAAACAACCCGAGGCCCTTATGGGAGCATGGAGTGGGATGAAAATTTTGATAAATCATGGAATGATGCACACAGGAATTTCGATGCGAGTGCTAACAAGGATGATGACTCTAGTGAGGAGTCTAAAACACATGCGGGGAAGGGAAAGGAGAAGGAATCAAAAGTGTCATCAGCCTCTTCTCAAAAAAAGAGGATGGCAAGGAAGCAACCTAGCCAGGTTGCTTCAAATGTGTAGATGAACATATTGAGAGCCTCATAGACACTCACCTGGACCACTGCAAGGATAAGAATGACTCAACAACAGTCAAAAAATATAGAGGTGGACTCCCCACCTCTTAAATGACAGTGCACAAAAGTAATTTTTGGGGAGAGTTCGCAAGAACCCGTAGAAAGAAAGGAGGTTGTAGCAATCTAGGAGCCACAATCATCTAGATAACAAGTAACTTTTTCTCCCTCTTCTCTTACTTCACAATCTTTGGTGTCCCTATTGTATCCATGGTGCCCCTCACTAAAAGTGTCGACCCTTCCTTTTCAACTTCTGCCTTAATGGTCATGGGAGGTTTCTCCTAGTTCTCCTAGGTGAGGTCATTCATCTTGACTCCTCCACGGACCCCTTCACCTTTCATTGTTTCCCACTCTACATCTGCTATCTCTTCACCCTTTTCATCCATGACCTCTATTAACACCCCTCTTACTACCACTACATCGATCCCAACTCAGTCAGCTCAATAGATGAGTTTTTCATGACTTTGCTATTGCCACAACACCTGATGTGTCCTCCCGCTGGGTCACAAACCGAGCTTTGGTACATCCCTCCTTTCTCCCTATAGATAGTCACTCTCCCAAAGAAGAAAAAATCTAAGACCACTACCCTCACATTCCCTTTCACCCTACCTCCTAGTACACCTGTTGCAGGCGAGCTAGTTCAGTCGCCAGGCCAATTTATGGTGTAGGGTGATAATAAAAATGAAGTGTAGGCTCTCAAAATCTAGAAGTAAAAGGCCAAGGATGCCAAGAAGCTGACAGAACCAAAGGTGTTTACTATTTTCAATGAAGCTCATAAACTGGTTCATTTCACTACCATGTACCCAATCATCATCAAACCAGATGGGGAAATGAAGCTTGATGATTACAACATTTTTTCGTCATGGGACTCGATCTGAACATAGTTCGGTCATAGGATAAAGTTGAGCTCATGGAAGAAACATAGCGGGTGGTGAACACTAACTTCTTCAAGTCTAGTTTCCAACTAAAGAAGAAAGAAAAGGAGCTAAAACTTGTGAAGGATAGGGTCGAGGTCCTACTAGTGAAGGAAAATGTGATGGAAGAAGAAATTGTGCACTTATCAGATAGAGCACATGTAACATAGAAAGAGCATAAAAAACTTTGAGAGGAACTTGCAAAGTTCCAATCTGTTGACCCCACCCTGGTTGACACGTTGTGGTGGAGGAACCAAGACTATCATAACAAGTTAGCTTTGGCAAAGCAGGTGGTACAAAAAAAAAGTGAGGAGTTTGAATGACAACGTGCTCAATTTTAGGAATAAATGCAATAGAGGGATGCAAACTTTGGGAACCAAAAGGCCCAATTGGAGGAGGATCTCCAATAGATGAAGCTTTCCCTTAAGGTGGAATCAACAAACAAAAGTCGAGTTGAGGAAAACTGGTTCGATGAATTGATGAACATCCAAGGGTAGCTTGCGGTCATAAACAAAAGGATTGTGGAACTGACACAGAGTGTTGGCTCAAGAGATGCAAGGATTTCCCTTCTAAGGAGTCTTCTGTAGGCCCCTACTGCCTAGCCAAATATCTTTCTAGTGGCCTAACAACTATATGTTTTATATTGGGAAAAGGTCAAGGCCTTCTACCTAACACTTCAGTTGACATTCCAATTTATGACAAAGGCAACAAGCTAGGGCAGGGAGTTTCATGGAGCAATTAAGCAGTTCCCATAGATTATTGCAAAGAGGGTTCTTAAGGAATTTTTTTTGCTAAATAGGCTACACATGGTCTCAGATGAGAACTTAGCAAAGGTAGGGATTAAGGATCAGAAGGCTACCACCAAAACAATGAACAAGTTCATCCATTTCCATGAAGCCATCCTCCATGCTAGTGCATGTACAACCACTTTGAGCTAGACTAGGGATAGCATGTGGGAGAAATTCTCCCAGCTAATTGAGATGAGCTTTCCCTCCTCGTTTCTTATAGATGAGTCAGTGGCCACAATAGAGAAAATGGTAGTGAGGATTGCAGAGAAGCAGGAGGGCACATCCACTTTCCAAAGCTTCATCCAACTCCCTACTACAATAGATATTGAAGTTATCACTCATCAAATTGTGTAGCTACTCTTCCAACTTGAGTCTAGGGCCAATTTATCTGTGACACTGCCTTACAAAAAAATGATCGACCTAATCGGAGCACAAGAGAATTTTCTTGACATACCGACACCATCCAAGGCCAACTAGCTACCACTATAGGCCACTCTTTCTAAGCTTTGACTCTATCACCCAATGGATGGGACTCTGATTTACAACCCAAAGAAATTTTTGGGTTCCTCATTCTACAGGCGAAACACCCTTGATAGTCACTAAAATTTGTGAATATAAAATTCCTCGAGCTCCCTTTGGGTGGTTTTTTTTTGCTAAATATTGGCCCATGCCTCATATGTTCAAAATAATTCCCTTCGCTTCTCAATCAGACCTCTTTTTGATAAACTTCATTGGGAGGTTGGCTACTGCCACATGTCCGCCAGGCACTCCTCACAGCGATCGCTTCCTTCGATATTCTAAAAACTCCCACCAAGCTTCCACATGTCATCACCATGAGAACTTAAAGGCTGCTTCCCTTCACTTTTTAGTCGGGCCTCGTCCGAGTGCCATGTAGCTTTTCATCTACATACACTTTTGGCAAACCTCATAGTCAGTGTCGATAGTAAAGAATGGTGCCACATGTCTTCCTAGTGCAAGATTTTATCATAGAAAGGGAGAAATGAACCATAGGCTATGACCTACAGCCACGTTGGGGGTTCTATCAAAGGGAAAGATGGAGTGAATAACAAGTTGCGACGTACTGCCATGTGCTCTAACTACCTCCACTAGGAAGCGACACTTGTTTGCACAGGTTTTTTTTGGGACCACTGCCATTATTCACAAGGGATGCATCTAGCTAGGGAGCAACCATGTTCTAAGGCCTAAATCTTTTATGTTTCAACAACTGAAGGAAATAATTGTTGTAGCCATCATTGCTTGAGATACGTGATCTCTTATGTTACTGGCCCTCTAGGCGATGGGATTTTTTAGCTATATATACTACTTTCTTTAGAAGAAGGGTTCAAAAGATACAAAAAAATTAGGGAAAGACACCAGGCCTTTTGTATTTCTTTTAGATTATTATATGAGACTATCACACCATTCCGTTGTTCAACCTTTCTATTTTTCTCAAGCTATTTGATAAAACATTATACTATGTTATTATTGTCATGAATTGTTCATTTGCATAACTTCTATGATTTTAATACATGTTTGTTGGTTTATATCATGTCTTTGACTCCTCTTTTTAGTGAATGTGTGTAAGAATTATTTTACGTCACTAGATGAATTGTTTAGATCTTTATCTTTGATTTCTATTATTCTGAGACATAGCAAATTGTTGAACGAGCCCTTAAACCAGATCCAAAAGATAGGTTTATCATGCCTTAAATCTAAATCTTGGCACATCACCTTAGTTAGATCTTTATTTTTTATATTTTCTTCTTTTTCCCATTCCAAAACCCCAATTACAGAAGAATTCAACTTCTTTAAGAACCCAAAGGTAATTTAGTTTAGCGCAATTGGTCCCCCCATAAATTGAGTTTCCCATAAAGGTTGTTACCTTGCCAATTTTTGGCATCAACACATACAATGGAAAAAATTATACATTTATATATACAAAAGAGAAAGAATGCACATAAAGAGAGAGGGAACTCATCATTGTCTGAATGATGAATCTTGGTTGTTTTGTTTTGCATCATCTTTATTCCCTCCTGCTTGTCTTGCTTCCATTTGATTCTCTCCTTGTTGCTTCTAAGTTCCCTGCATCTGTGAGAAAATTGTTGTTAGAGTAATGAAGGATCACCAATCAAAACTATGGGCATACATCTATAAACATATAATTTGATCCTCATGTACATTCAAATAGGAAAACATACAATAGATCTCTAGGAAAACAAGAGAGTTATCAAACAAACCTATCATATGCTTAGTTTTATCTAACATGTTTGCTCATTGTGCAGATATAGGTGAAATCTTTGTTGCTATTTTATTTCATCTAATTACAATATGTGGGGTAAAATTTGGCTCTCCTAAGGGTTGAGCCCAACATATTGCCTTACTGTGCTCTAAAGAGGCATAGAAAGGTAATTCATCTCCTTGTGGTTCACTCAAGCAAGCACACATCATTTGTGATGGTGAGATTTTAATCACTATCATAGGTGACACATACTTGCTCAAGGGAATCATAAAGGATGTATAAAATATCATGTATCAAAACATATTACAAAAATGTAGTAATGTGCTAATCTATGAAATCATGGTATAAAACATGTATATGTAATAGCCATCATGTTTGTGAGATATCAAGAGTTATTATGAGCTACATGGAGCAGCTATAAGTGATGAGGGAGATTAATGATCAAATCCATCATGTTAATGTATTGTCCCAAAGAATAATGCATATATATGACAACAACTTTGTTTGATAAAGGATAGCTGGTAAAGCCTATTTGACATAATGAGCAATGGGTAAAGAAGCAAAAGGATAACCTACAATTGCCACAGAGGTAGTGAAAGAAAGGAAAATCACCTTATAATTAGCTAGCAAAAAATACAGTCATTTAATGGTAGGGTTTCATGGGAACATAACATATTTTTCATTGGAAATGACAGAGGATAGTATAAAATGTCATGATGGTCAAGATTCTTCATGTTAGATACATAAACTCAAACAACTTTACTCTATTATTGATTAAGAAGATAGTGATAATTACTATTTCAGGGGGAAAAAAGTGAAAAAGTGCAAGAAACATAGGTGACAGTCCATGATGCAAAGACCATTAAGTAATTTACAACCTACTATGGGTAGAGGTTAAAAAATACCTTAAAGATTGTAAACCCTAGACTTTTCTATGGTAACTTTGTTGTTTATACAAAGGAGTGAAGATGTAGAGCTTTTGAGGTAGATATAGTCAAGAAAGATAACCATTATAAATGATTAGCCATTAGAAATGGGGTTTTCAATCTTATAAAGAAGAATACCATGGTCACAATCCATCAAGAATGTTAAGGAAGATATTATGCCAAAAGAACAACTGTTGTTAGTTTTTTTTTTTTCAAGAAAATACAAATCTATGAAAGAAGAAAGAGACTACCTCATGTCTTCAAGGATAGTCTATAGAAGGCCATGTCAACTATTAGAAGGTAATATTATGTGGTGGAAAGTCTCAAACAAGTTCCTTTGATCACATGGAAGCAATTATGAGCAATGTTCTACCTTTGACAACCATAAGTTATGGTTGGATAGTTTCTATATTCTAAAGTATGATAACTTTTGAGAGTAGGGTTATAAGTTCTTGAAGATAGTCTTATGAAGTAACAATATTATGAAAGAGCCATGGAAAAAGGTAGAATTTTAAGATCATGAGAGGTTCTTGTCATAAAGGCATTGTTAGTAAGATGACAACCACTTTGAAGAATAATCCAAGTTAGGACACCTCTTGATGATTGAAAAAGTGAGACATATATATTCCATGGCAAGGATCCATGAGGCAATACTGAGAATGATGTGTGATAGTATTTTAAAGAAAAGAAATGTATTGGAAGGGCACTCATATTGGGGTGACACCAATAGTTGTTTGCAAGGACAGTTTAAAGAGCTTTGAGTTATTATAGTGACATTTCAATCCTTAGACAAATTATTGGCATACTTTGTAGCTCATTTCTAGACATGAATATTAGTGACAACCTTGGATATTAGTGATTGGAGTATTTTTACTTCCTACTCTTTTGTTTCATTGTGTGCATCTAATTAATTGATGAAATTACTTGTGAAGTCTTGTTCATTTTTTGGAAATTTTGTCTCATGCTAAGCACCTTTTATAGAAAAGTGTATCTGTAGTAGGTTATAATCTGTGTCAAGAATGAAAGTTTTCTTTTAGCTATGAAGATATCTTCCTCCTAAGAGTTTAGCATTAGGGAATCTTTATAAAATACTTATGCAAGGATATATAGAAGTAGGTTGTGCAAGTCTAATTTGGTTATTGTAAACATGTGTTTGTAATTTGAACTTCAGACCCTAGTTTAGTTTGGTGTATCAGTTTTTTGAGCTTATGTTTTCTCTCTCCCTTTTCCTTTACAAAATAGTAGAATAGCTGAGGGTGGGTGATAACCATTTAGGGAGCCAATCTTCTCTGGAGGTTGATCTCTATTTTCAAAGCCCACACTTTGAGAGATCTTCTAATGTTTCACTGACTGGTTGAACAGGGTTCAACAAAGGGTGCAAATTCAAGTGATAACATGGATCACAAAGATTTCTTAGCATTCCTAGGTATGTGGATTCTTATTGGGTAGGGAGATTTCTAGTAGAAGATCCACCGATGGATACATCTTCATGTTTTTTGGTGGTGCAGTGAGTTGGGTGAGCAAGCGGCAGGCTATGGTCACTTTATCTACTATTAAGACAAAGTATATGGTAGTAACACACACCTACAAAGAAGTTGTTTGGCTTAGAAGTTTTTGTTTTGATGTTGGGTTTAATGTAGGGAAGATTATGATTTGTTGTGATATTCATAGTGCTATTTTTTTGAAAAAAATTCCCACTTTCCATGCTAGGATGAAGCATATCGATGTATAATATCATTTCATTCATGATATGGTGGAGGATGGAAATCTTAATCTTGAAAAAGTGGATACTCTGGAGAATGTCGTTGATGCATTTACAAAGCCTATGAGCACATAAAAGTATAGGTGGTGTGCCAGTTCGATGGGCCTTGGGCCTATGAAATTCAATAACTTTGAGTTTAGAGGAAGCCAGTAAGTCTTCATCAAGTGGGAGCTTGTTGGAAAATATGCCTCAACTTTCTAGCTTGAACCTCTCTTAAAGACTTGGTATTTTTCCCTTTGTTGGCCTTCTTTGGTGGACTGTCACCGAAATCCAAAACCTTGAAACCTAAGTCATAGGGTTCTGAAAGATCATAACTTGGTGAGATTGAGCTTGTCATAGGATCACTGGATTTTTGAATCTTGGAATCTATGTCATGGGGTTCGTGAGTTTCAAAACCTCCTGACATGGCGATCTCCTTATTGTCGCGACTTCTAGGAAATTCATAACCTCTAACTTGAGGTTGTGAAGTTTGGTTTCTCAGCAACATAGTGACATAACCAATGGATGGTGAGACCAGTTTGTTTGGTTTACGACAATGACTTGGATTCCATGTGGATGGTGGGGACCACATAGCGATAGTTTATTTGGTGAACCCGAATGGTGTGATAGTCAAAAATGGTGGACGAGTGATGTGTCAAAATGTGGCATGAATTCATTCATTGATTCTACATCACTGTTTTGAATAAAAAATCATTGGACCGAAAGTTGTATTTCCTGATAACAATACATTTGCATTAAATGCATGATCCAACTCAGGGGTTGATATAGAGAAAATAAGGTAATATTCTCTACAACCAAATTTATTGTTAGGCGGATTGATGCGTGCTATATGGCAGTGTGAGTGGCCCAAAATGAAGGAATCCTATCAGTGAATTGAATGGCATGTGGCTCAATGAAGTTGGTGGTTAAGTGGTTTTACATTGTATTCTTTTACGAGCATTGTAAGAGTGTGAGAGCGAAATGTAATCAATGAAGTGAGGTCGACCAAGGGATTGTTTTGCTGTTGTGAGTTAACATTTGAGAGTAGAGCATGTATCTCTATATGTAATATGTTTATTATAATACAAAGTGGCTTTACTTGGTGTGTTTGTTTTTCTCTTGTGAGGGTTTTCCCATGTAAATCTGGTATTATCTTTGTGTGTGATATTTTTTGTCTATTCTTTTTTCCTATGAATGTGCATCTCAATGAATGTAATTTGTTAAATGAATGTTTTTCTTGCACTTATTTCCTGAGGATTTTACATTAGGAAGGAATTTCCGCACCTCTTCTTTCCTTACATATATTATTATTTTGTTCTTTGCTTGAATTTAGGGAGAATCTAATTACTTTTCTAATTGGTTCTATGGTAGATCTAACTCGATTGATATCTTACATAGTGAGGAGATAAGGAGATAATACATGGATTAGGGCTTATAATTTGTATTACTCAGTCATGGAAATATTAAGGACAAAAGCATGTCTAAAGGGGAATATAAGAAATTGAAAGATAGTCCCAAAGCTAAAGGATAATTCAAATTGAGAGAGAAAAGTGAATTGTTGGAATTATGGGAGTAGGTGTTGGCACCACATTTTGATGTGTCTTTTTTTCCCTTTCTTTTCTCTAATGGTTTTCTCTTTTAATTTGTTCCCCCCTTGTATCCTCCCATTGGTTATAGCTAATATAAGATATTTAATTTGGGAAGTCATGTCATGTGCTTCTAGTTTGTTGTTTTCCCTTCCTTTCACCTTAGTTAGTTACCCAAATTTAATATTTGAAAAAAATTACTAAATGTGGGTGTTATCTAAGTTTTCCATATTATTGAATGCCCGAATGGGTATCTCCAATTCAAATTTAGAGAAATTTAAGGTAAAAATGGCTAGTTCTTGGAACCTTATTAGTTTTTGACATGGTTCTCAGAACCATGAAAACTTGGGCAGGTACAAAAAGATGGGGGGCCAAAAAGTGACCAACCCCTTTAATTTTTTTTGAAAAAATCCAAAATGTGAGCTTGCATTATGGATTGGAGTGATCGAGCCTTAGGCTCGAGCACTACAAGGCCAAAACATGCTCGTGTTATAACACGAGTGTGTTTTGGTTTATATAAACAAAAAAAATTATTTCATATCATTTTCTATTGTTTCCAATTTCCTCTATGGCCTACAAACCATTAAAAATGTGCTTGCATTCCAAGAAGGCTCAAATTTCTCTGCTTCTTTGCCGAATCTTTGTGAAAATACCACCATGACATTGGGGAGTTTAAAGGAGTAAGTTATTTTTTTTTGTGTGAATTTGTTATTTAATAGCTAGATTTAACATATTTTTGATGTAAATTTATTTAATTTGAATAGGAAATGACAATGCACCTCCTTCTCCTGAAAATCCTATTTCACCTCAAGTTGAAAACCCTCCTGAAGAACAACCCAATGAACACCTCCAAACATTCCTCAAAATGCTCCAGGAACTCACAAAAATTTAATGGGAAAAATTAAAAATTAAAAAAAAACAAATTGAGGAGTTAATTGCAAGGTTGAAATATCTTGCAAGCTCAACCTCGCATAGGACCATGCTTGCTTAATCACTTGAATCGACAATATCACATGTAGATTCAATTAACAAGAAAATAACTAGTTGTTCAGAGAAGAGATGAGAGTTTAGAGAATTTTATTCAGATAAATTATCCTATAAATAAGTTAAAAATTAAAAAAATACAAAATTGGACTTGTGTGCACTATTCACAAACCCTAGAATGAATCAACCTTTACATCCTTCAAGCAAGAGGTTCCCTATCCATTGGTGCAACCACCAAGGGATAAATAATAATTTTTGGAGGAGGTGGTGAATGGTTTTTTACCATCATCCATGCAACAACAATGAGGTGCAACAATATTTTTTGAGGAAACTCTACTGTGATTTTTTCCTCAATAAAATCCCAAACTATTTTGACATGTAGGAATTCTAGGATAGAGGTGGGGGTTATGCATAGGATAGAGTGGGAGCATGCATCAATGTACAATGACCAGTGAGACAAGAACTCACTAGACCAACATATGAGGATGTGACTATCCCTTTCATTGTGAAGGAGAGTGTTGAGGTCAATACATTATAGTAAATTAGTTCCCTCACCTAGAGCCTCATATAGTATACCAGTCCTCTAGCATAAGGTGAGTCAAGAGATTCTTCAAGGAGTAGAGTTCCACCTCATTATTGTTAGGCTTGGGGGTCACTATGTGCTTATGATCCTACATATAGTCAGGATGTAAGTACCCATAGTACATCTACATTTGATTAGATGTGATGATAGATTCCCTCCTTAATGAGGTATTTGGCCTTGATAGTCAGGTAAATGTTAGCAAGTTCATTGAATTTAATTTATTAAATTTCTTTTTTGAAATGCAAGATTAACTAAATTAGTTGAATTGATATGATGAAATTTTAGGGTCATAGAGATCACTCTATTTTTAGTGGTCCTCCACCTCCCTATTACAGGACCACATATACTGTAGAGGTATGTAACTAGTAAATAATTATAAATATTACATGTGAATAGCTAAATGTTATATTAATGGTATTATTATATCTCATTTTAGATGTTGAAAAGGTTAATCTTTGAGCTTCGATGACAAAATCTACCAGTGGAGGTGGTCATCGAAGTTTTACTAAGGTAATATAGACTATTTATAATTTTAAAATAAATAAAAAATGTATTTCATAATTGAATAATGTCCAATGACTTGAAGGTTCTAGATAGTTTGTAAGTATGCAAGTTGTAATTTTTAATTAATTTTATTTTAGGTTGTTATGCACTTCATAATCTATGAATTTCATTTGTTCATGTTGTTGACCTCCAAAAATATAGGCTAGTGGCATCAATATCTTGTAGCATACCATCTCTCTACTCACTAGTGGGCTCATGAATGTTTCTTAGGATATTAATCTTATTACTACCCTTACCCTATGTAAAAGTATACTTATCATGTTGATTATGTTATTGCACTCTTATCGTCCTAAATTTCACTAGCTTGTAGCACACCATCTCTCTACTCACTAGTGGGCTCATGAATGTTTCTCAAGATATTAATCTTATTACTACCCTTACCCTATGTAAAAGTATACTTATAATGATGACTATGTTATTTCATTCATACATTATGGTTGTAGACTTACATTTATACATTTGAAGTTCTTAACATCATAGAGGATTGCTCTCTTTCTTTCTTGACTATAGACTGCCATCTTCTATTAGTTATCTTCAATGTTATCTACTCCATAGACAAGGTACTATGCACTTATCATTTAGAAATAGATTCCCTCTTTGTATCCCTTCACAAGGACCATCCTCTATGAATATGATCAGCAAAAGGGCACTGCCACTCTAAATTATCCTTTAATAATAAATTATACATGCTTTGGGTGATCCCACAATATTGGTTTACAATATTTGGCCAAACTAGACACTGAACTAATTTTTTCTAACTAAATCTTCACTTTCGGCACCTATAGTGTCTAAATCGTGAGGAATTTGAAGATGATGCAAACTAGTGATTTGTGACATTTTTTTTGTAGATTCTAAATATATTTTTTTTCAAAATTTATGGAATTATATTGCACTTCTTTTTCCATCTCCTTCAAAAACTAGTTTTTTTTAGTAAACACCATTTTTAAGGAGTGATGCTCACTGTATATAACATAAATTTTTTTCCATGAAGGATAAAATTATATTTTTTTCAAATTTAGATTTGTAACTACGATATCTAACCCTTTCATTTGGTTCCATAGTTTTTTATTGAATATTTGTTCCTTAATCAAGTTTTGAAGTCAAACCAATTACAATTCAGACATACGCGGACCGTATACAACATAATTTTTTTTGTATGTATCAAAATTCTTTTTTTTTACTAGATCAAGGACATCAATACCTAGCCTGCACATATTTTTAAGAATTTTATTTTGATAATCTACTATTTTTTCACATCTGTAGAACAAAGAGCTTGATTTTCAGTGAAAAACCTATGTTTAATCAAACTAAAAAACAAATTCATATTAAAACTATATTCGATGGATAGCTCATTCTAAGGACTACCATCATCCAATTGGGTCTATGAAGTCTCATCCATTTTCATCCTCAACTCGAGCTTCAAAGGGAGATTTTTTGGAGAAAGTTGGTGCCAGAGGGGGAGAAGGGGGGAAAAGGGGGGTTTGAATGAACCTAGGTTTGAGCAAACCCCCTTGGAGGCTCATTTGAACCTGAGTGAACCCCCTTTCCACAAATTTTTCCTTTATTTTTTATTCCAAGAAATGTGGAATATGGTGGGACCCAACATTTAATGGGTTCACTCGAACCAAAAGTTCATTCAAAGCCCCAAAACCAAAATTTTCTTCATGGGGGTGTTTTTTGCAAATTTCCTTCCTCACTGGAATCGTAAACCAGTTTTGTGGGTTTACCCTCCTCTTATACCATTGTACTAATGTTCTTGCTTCTCCTATGAGACTATATTGTAGCATTAGATTTCATGTGATTACCACCACATTAATGATTCTTATGCACTCTTTACCTTGAGGTATATTGGTTGAAAACATATAAAGTATCTCCTCACAAAAAATCATCTTCTACAATTATCCCTTGAAGCATTCTGTAGTATTGAAATACATGTGACTGTCCTATTACATCTTCTAATTTTGGACTACCATATTTAGTTTTATGTGACTATCCTATCATAGTTTTTTTTATGCTATATCCTTTATTGTTCATTTATTATCCTTTATTCATCATTTCTCCTTGTGATCATTGCTCTTCCTATGTGAATATTACATTGTCCACTATAATGAAGATATCTCACTCCATTTCTTAGTTATCTCTTCTTTGTGATTCACCCATGAATATGAATAGAATGTTGATATTTTATGAAAATCATGGAGTTTCTTTATAGGTGTGAATTGTTATCAAGATCTTAGGAACATAGTCCCCTAATTGCTCACTATCACTTGATCAATTTTTTCTTAGATGATAATGCTCATTATTGCTTCTTTTCATGCATATCACTATCATGCTTTACATTATTTCCATAAATCTTACCCCCACTTCAAAAATTCTTCACACTTCACATCAACAAAGGTTTGCATGACTTCTTTATGTAATCATGATATTTTCCCTTCCTTGCATGATATAATTATCCCTAGGACTATCATCTTGTGACTATCCTTTGCTTTGAAATTGTCCTCATGAAACATGCAAACCCTTGAAGCAATATATAGTTCAATAGGTACTCAAAATTTTGTTGACTATCTCATACATTATAAGTCATGATCTGCATCACTCTTCTAGTTTTCATAATTGAATAATGTTGTTTCATTTTTTGATGATGTAAGCAGAGACTCCTCCCAATATTGATAGAGAAATGGAGCATGGTTTCTCTAATGCAATAGAGAACTCGACGCTTTTGATAGGGGTATGAGGCTGATTAGTAAATTTAAAATTACATTCGTTGTTATAGTTGTTTATTATTGAAAAATCAAATGATTATTGATTTGTAGTTTAATTTCTATCTAGATAGTTTCTATAGGAATTTTCAACGCCATAGTGTGAGCATTTTTCTGTTGTGAATGAGAGAGATCATTTAGAGGTGGTAAGTGATTATTTTTTAAAATATTTCATTTTTTATAATATAATTTCTATATATTAATGTCTATACTTTTTATTGTAATAGGTATGGCTCCATGAAGAATTAAATAGGAGGACTAGCCCTCAAGTTCAATGTAGACCACAATCATATATATCTCCATACCCTCAACGATCAAATGACATCTATGATCTATTTTCTTCACCTGTAGGGGATTTACTATTATTTGGGGTCCTTTGTTGTATGCCTGTATGGCATTTTTGGACATATATTTTGTATTGCATGTATGTGTCATTGTATGCCTATATGGTATTCTTGTAAGCCTATATGGCTATTTTGTATATATGTTATACTTATACTGTCATATATTGATGTATGCTTATATGGATATTTAGTTAATACATATCTTTTTTATTGATGTCCATATTGTAAGAAAACTTGCAGCCATATAATGACAATTTCCACATAACCCAAAAGAGATATTCATGCAAATAAGTGCTTATAATCCACATGCAAGAGAATAGACAACATAACCATCAAATATGACACAAGATATACCCTAGGAAAAACTTCAAGAGTGAAAAAAAACCAGCCTCCAAAAGCATCCATACTCCATCATATTAATCAGCCATAAAGCAAATACAAGAGTTACAATGAACACTTTTGAAGCATCAAGTCCTCCAATGCATCTCCATGTGTCCAAGCATGAATCCACACATCCCATGCCATGCTTCACAAATTCACTCCTCAAGAAGACTCAACAATGACAACCAAACCACTCAACCCAACCTAAACCACTACACGTGTTTTCTTTTATAGACACAAGCTCACACAAAATACAACTAGTGGTAAGGTAAAACCATGTACCACAAAACCATATGAATACAAAACCACTAACCCTTTATTTAATATTGGGTACTATGACATCACTTTATTTAATATTTCCCCAATATTAAATTATTATCACATGTCTCGCACACATTAAATACTAATAAAATGTTACAATACAACATCAAGTGGACTCCAAATAATTATCTAGTGTGATTAACTACACCACCAAGGTGCATCACAACTAAATAATTATTTAATTACAATATTTTGATAAATCATTTTATGCAATGGTGTACAACACCATATCCCAACACATATTTTCATTATAAATCCAAGCTTCAATGGATATTTGTAGATGGTTTACTTTAAATATTTAAAATCCAAGTGTATTCCATGCTTCATAACTTATTTCACATTCATTTCACCTATATTTTTTTGTTAATTATTGTAGACACAAAAAATGTCTTGAATAATATCATACACTCAAAATAGGTTTACTAACATCATTTCCTCTTTAAACCCACCACCTTTTCGCTTAATTAATTAAATTAACCTAGTTAATTTAATTAATGACATCATTTTCGTCCATTAACCTAATTTATCAATTAAGGTTGATTCATTCCTCCTTCATGCTAACATTTCATCTCATTAAATTAAATCAAAGTATTTAATTTAATTTCCTAAGTCATCTTATTTAATTAAATAACCCTAAGTTATTTAATTAAATATCATTTCATCCCTCCCCCATTCATTAAATCATTTAATTTAATGAAAAAAAATTAATTCTTCTAATCCCCTAATTGTGAAATTAAACCTTGTTTAATTAACAATTAAACTACTTTTCCTTAAAGAGGGGAATATTCCTTATCCCCCTTTTGCACAATTAAGAATTTATTTTAATTTGAAAAATTCCTTTTATCCTCACCCAAATGAATATTCTTATTACTCCATCATTTGAAAAAGGGATATTTTCACTTAGCTTCTAATGCAAGTTTTTAACCTTTAACCTTTTGAACAAGTCACCTTTGACCTGTGTGAGCAGGTCAAAAGTGTGTTTGTTTGAAGCAAATTTGAGCCCTTGATTAAATCCCATCATGCATTCTCATTCGTTGATGAGAATCCATGATCCATGCCTCTTCTTCCTTTCATCATTAACCGTTGATTAATCTTTTTGATCTCAAACTTCCATTTCTCATTTGCTCTCCTATAAATAAAGGACTATTTGGAGACAAATGGATCCATCTTTCAATTGCAAACTTATGTTGTTGAATTCACTTGCATCCACAATCACAATTTACTCACTTTTAGCTTGTTTTAGTTTATTTCTAATTGCATAATAACTTAAAGCATTCATTAATGGATTCCATGCATCCATCTTGGTTTGTATATGAATTAGGGTTTCCATATTTTAGCTTAGAATTAGCTTAGTAATTGTATAATTAGTTCATTTTTAACATAAAATCATGTTAACTTAGCTTGCATCATGTTTAATTTAGCATAAATTAGGTTTTCATCCATTTATCACAATGGTTTCATCGATTCTCTTCCATATAATTGATTGAAACAAGCTCACTAATCACGAGATTGGGAAAGGGTCATTGTTCCACATCAACACAACACCAATTCCAAAACAGGATAAGTTTCAAATGGATTAGAGTAGGACTTTAACTATTTTCATAGTTTGTATAAATGCTTAGTTTATCTTTTCAATTTGAATGATCTTGTTTGGTAGATTTAGGTTTAGTGGATAGATTGTGCATCGATCCATTATGGATCAAGCATAATCGACCCACCATGACGATCCTCATCTCACATTCTAGTGCTAGAAGGAGGGAAAACCATTAATTTAATGATTTTTTAGCTCAAATTTTGTTTTGTGCTTGTTTTATAGGACACATTGATGCTAAAATCACAAATAGTGACATGCTTTGAAGAGCGTCGCTACATAGCAATGCCATTGCAATTTGAAATAATGACACTGATTAAATACACTAGTGCTAATTTAAATCTAGTGACGCCAACTAGAGGTATTGAAAACATCAAATGACGACAACTCAAGTTCAAACAATGACACCCCAAAATTTCAAATTACGATGCTACAGTGTGCAATGATTCCCCAAAAAATCTCGATGCTATTGTGCTCTCTATTTTAGTTGCAAAGCGACGCCCATTTTCACCAAAGTGATGCCCATAGTTCAAATTGCGACATTATCATGTTCAATGATTCCCATAGTTCAAATTGTGACACTATCATGTTCAATGACGCCCAACCAGGGTAAGAAATTTTATGATCATTTTTTCGACATGTGCTTTAATTTCCTTGATTTATTTGATCACTAATGCACTTCTGACTATGTTTTGGTTGTTAGACTAACATGGTTTTGTAGGTTGAAAGACATGGAGATAAAGTGAAGAAATCCTTTTCTTATCTTAAAATTATGTGATTGGAACAAGCGTTTGATGCTTTGGGGCAATTATAACCCAAATTTTATGCTTTCTAATTTTTGCTTTATGACACGGACTAAATTTTTATTAGGTTTAGAAAGAACACTCAAACAAGATTAAAATTGAACCCTCATCTTATCATTACTTGTTGAGTTTAAAATTGAATAAGACAACTTCGTATTTCATTTGGTGCTTAAAACAAACTCATCATTGCTTTCACCTACAATTGTAAATTTTAACCCCTCAAAACAAACTTCATATTTCCATTTGGTGACCTTGAGAAAAAAAAATATTTCATAACACTTTGTAAAATCACCTACACCTTTCAATTTGGATTAAAATTGAACACCCTTGTGAGTGTGAGAAAAAGGCATAGTGTGTGTTCTCTCTTTGTTCATACGAATGAAGATGATCAAACTACAGATGTACTTCCTTGCTATCTTTTACCTTTAGAGGGTTTTCCTCCCCACTTCGAAAGGAGGGAATGACCCAAGCGATAACAAGCTAAAGCTAAACTCTTCCAAACCGCCATATAAATGTGTGGTTGCAATGAAAATTGTGATCAATGGGAAGCGATGCATAATAGCTCTCCCCCAGTATCTTTATGATGTATAAATCCATTGTTCTAAGGGTTGGGATACCTCTTGATGGATTTTATCATTGCATCCCCTAAATTGGAAGCCCTTATTACAAACCCTTGTTTAGAAGCCAAAAATCCTTAATATTTGTTGGTGCAAGAACAGTGATTTTGAAGTTGTCCCACATTTGTACTATTCAATTATAGAAACAAAAAAAATACTTTTTATCTCTAGATTTTAAGGATTTTGAGATTTTGTGGCGTCGAGAAGTGTGTGTCGTGGATGGGAGCTAGTGTCGCCAAATCTCTAACTTTTCACATTGTTTAGTGTTTGGAGAAATATGAGTGGGGACTCAACAAATATAGCTATTTTGAGCCTAGGTTTGTAATGATTGTGAGCCAATTTAACACTTTGTTTGGTTCTAAACTGATGCAAAAAAAAAACATTCACTATCTTCCTCAAAATTTCAAATACTTTGGCATAAATATGGATACCTCTTAAAAAAGCCTTGATATTGCTTCCTGTCCTAAGGATTTTATCCTTAGAGATTTCTAAATATATTGACTTGTATCGAAATCCATGTTTTCCAAAGACAACATAGGAAATTATGGCTTCAACCTCATGGTTCTCACAAAATGGACATTGTGAAAGTTATGGTGTTTTTGACGTAAACATCTAGTTTGAAAACTTAATCTAGACAAGTGATTGTGGTAAAATAAACTCATTAAGCAAGATAAATTGACAAATGAACCCCACATGACATTTTGAAGACCAATTTCTCTCATTGAACAACCCGATCTTCTAGGTACTATAGTTCAACCAAACTTTGAACTCATTAGCGGAGAACAAACCGATCTCATTAGTAGTTTGAGAAGCTTTACTTTTGAAACAAATACCCAATGGTGAAATGAAGCAACCATCTTAGATGAAGAAGAGGAACAAGTTGATATCTAGGCTAAAAGGCCCACATTACCACCACCCATGCGACAATAAATATCTTCCTTTCTTCCATAAACTTGAACTATTTCTACATGATCTCACGTAAAGTTAGGATCCCTAAAGTAAAGTCTACAAGTTGTCATTTTAGACTTAGGCATCTTAGTCCAAAAGCTCTCAAGAAACATCTTTTAACTCTTCACAAGAATAAAGACAAGTTGGTAGCAAACTTTTACAAAAACATTTCGTGAAACATTCTAGAACTATATGCATTATTTTGGAGTCAAAATCTTGGTTTTTTTCATGATACTAAACTCTAAATGATCCATCACTCAATCAAAATCCATAGGGGAAGATATCAATCCCATCATTGCAAATGTAGGTATTGTAGTTCATAGTTTAGTAGGAAGTGGACCTCAATACTTTATCACAATCGTTACCATTTTTTAAGAAAATTTTATGGTCGAGCTAGGAGGAATTGAATAGGTTTAAACATCCCCATCCATCCTCTCATCTAAGTCAACATTGGGTCTTTAGGATTTGAAAGTTTTTGAGGTCTAGCATCATTCTGACTACCTTGGTCTTATCAAAATAAAATTTCACTTTAAAGCCAACATTGGGTCAAATGTATCACTCACCCCTTCATCAAATTCCATCTTTCACTTCATCCAACATTGCAAAATTTTGAGTACACCAACACTTTGTGACTTAAACATCAAATCAAACTAAACCCTCCAACTTGCCTATTTTGTGTGTGAAATGCATCCTTTTCCATGCATTTAGACAAGTTAGTTATCATCTTTGAACTATCTCATCTTGAAGGTCATGAGTCTACCCTAAATATTTACAAGTTCATAAAAATCCTTTATCCTACCATCAAAACATCAAGAGAAAGCCAAAAGTGTTGTTCCAAAATGTTTGCAAAGACCACTCTCCACATCACTCATCTTTTCATCCCTTGCTATCATCATTTCTCCCAAAATACTTGGAGTGTCTCTTTTACCTAAATTTAAGTCAACTAGAGAGTTCAAACATCACAAATCCCAACACAACTCTCCCAAAGGTGACACAACATTTATGGTAAAGACTAGATCACAACACAAGAGAATCATGGAGAAAGCCAAAGTTACATTCACCTCAAGTGATCCAAATCCTTTAGAATTCAACCAACAAATCAAGTTACACCATCACAATAGTATTCATCTCCATCAAGACCATATGAGACAAAAGATATCACAAACAACCCATTTGAACTCACTAGGGAGAAAATTATGGAACATAAAGCCTTTGAAAATGTAGCTCCTATCTCCCCGATGTTTTTGGCACAAAATTTAATACAAGGTTTCACAACCCCATCGCCAGGGCTAAATCAAACCTACATTCCCAATATTGCAACAAGCCTTGCTAAATACTTTGGTTATTCTCTTTCATTTGAAAACAATACACTTGTGGGAACACTTGAAACTAATCCTCCATCTAACACAACCACTTGGACACCTAGATTTGGTGCTCCTCTCATTCTTGAAGATCCTAAACAGATATACACTCCTCTTAATCTTCATTAATTGGCCATGACTTCAACATATCAGGGGCATCCCTCTTCATTCACATCCATGAGTGCTACAAGTGTTCCTACCATCACACAAAGTAGTGTGGCTCAAGTATCTCAAAACAACACACAAGGGCATATCAATATTATACCACAAAGTCAAACCTTAAAGAAAATAGGGACATCCTTACCCAACCCTCCAATGGGTTCATCCATACCATTTATTTCGCAAAACACATCCACACCATCCATCTTCAACCCATCTCAAGGCAATCCCTTGGTAAAAAATCCTATCAACATAGGTAATACATCCTTAACACAAGGAAATCCTCAAAACATGGGACAAGGAAATATTTTCAACCAATGGACTCAAGGTCCCAGTGTATCATTTCCATTGCATAATCTAATGGCACCATCCTCATCTCTTCCCATAGTCCCCTTTACTATTCCAAATCAAATAGGATCTCAAACATACATTCCTCCACCTCATTCTACCATCTTATAAGGAATGTTGAATGAAGGGAATCCCCAATATTTCATCACCAATCCATTACCCACTCAAAACATTAATAACCATAATCCTCCATAGATGTCTCAACAACCACCCGATCCCACATTTCAAGCACATTCCTTATCCTTACAACAAGCACAACAAGCCTATCGATAAGCAGCCTTAGTACAACAAAAAGCAACAACACAACAAGTAGCCTTAGCACAACAACAACAACAAGCAGCCTTAGCAACACAACAAGCCACATAACAACAATATCAAGCCCATCAAGTATCCTTAGCAACACAACAAAAATAGTAGGCTCAACAACAAGCCCTAGTGGCACAACAAGAAGCTAAACAACAAGCCTTACTAGCTCAACAATATTCCCAACAACAACAACAAGGTTCCTATTATAATCTTCAATTGAACATCGTCAATCCAAACATATTAGGAACATATACATCGATACCCCAATCACCATCACCAAATATTACACCACCATAAACCCCATGAAACTCACCTATCATCCCACCATATGTTCCTCCATCTAATCCGCTAGACGATCTAGCAATATAATTTAAAGTGCTCTCACAAGAAATGTAGGACCTTCGCATGGGCAAGGAAAAGAAGCCCCCATACACAGAACTTTTGTCCATATCCATTTGATCAAAACATTGGAATGGTGCCATTCCCTCCTAGTTTTGAAATCCCCAAATTCGATAAATATGAAGGGAGACGAATTCCTGTCGACCATATCAAAGAATTTAATGTCAAGTGCATGGAGGTGGCCTACAACGATTCTTATCTAATGTGCCTCTTCCCTAGAAGTTTAACGGGTCCTACTATGGATTGGTTTTCTCATCTATCTCTTGGTATTAGAAATTTCCAAGAAATTATTGAAAAATTCATCGATCACTTCTCCTTCAATCTTAGCATGGACGTCAGTCTAGAGGAACTATATACTCTTAGAAAAAACAAACTAGAATCTTTCACCAATTTCTTACAATGGTGGAGACAAAGAGCTAGTAAAAGAAAGTGGCCTCTTCTCGATGAAAAAAAAGTGGTAATCATCATAGCCAACCTAGATCCAAATCTATCTTTCCACTTGAAAATGAAATGCGTCACATCTTATGACAATCTTGTCCCTAGAGCCCTTAACATTGAGAGAGCTCTAATCTCACAGGGAAATACTCAAGCTTGCAAAGACAACTATCCCTCAACAAGTTCAAATGAAAAGCCTTGTGTCTGGGAAAAGAACAAAAACATAGCAAATGATGGTTTGGTAGATGTTAAGGTCATACTAAGTATTCCTAGACCTAATAACAATCAAGTTGCTAACATCCTACCAACTACGCAACAAACAAAACCTCGTCAAAACAATCACATCAATAACATCAAAATGCAAAGGAAAACCCCTAACAAGAACAACTATCCTAAAAAAAAGTACACACATCTATCCGAACCCATCAAGACTATCATGAAAAAGTTGGTAGAGTCAAATCTGATAACAGTTCCCAACTTTGAAAACTACTAGTAATTGCAAGAGAAACCATCTTGGTATATAGAAAAGGACCTTTATGACTCACAAAATCAAAGGAAACAAAAAAAAAAACTACATGAGGCTGAAAAACATCATCCAATATCTCATCAAAAATGATACCATATTTGTTGAGGTACCAGATGGGAATCAAGATCTTAAAATATACAAGAACCCTGTGCTAGATCATAACAAAGCAAATAACAATGACAAAGCTAAGGATTACACAAATGTGCAACATACCTATTCTAATGTAGTTTCCTCCTATGATAGTGTTATTAATATTGTCACCATCAAAGGAGCTAGTACAGAATGTTGAGTCACCACAAGACATGGCAAAGCTATCATTAAAGGTGTCCCATCTCAATCTAGGACACAACCTACTTTTCCCACATCTAATCCTAGAAAGTACAATCTTCTAGATCAACTTAAGTAGACCCCTACATAGATATCAATCTTAGAACTCTTAAGGTTATCCCCCACACATAGAGAAATATTGGAGAAATCCTTGTCTGAGTCATCTGTCCTTGAGGAGATTGATACCGACTAGTTTCAAGCTATGGTAGGGCATATCACCAATCATCTTCTTACCTTCTCTGAGCAAGACCTACCATCACAACCATCTCATAACTGTGCTTTACACCTTGACATTGTCATTCATAAAAAAAAGGTTAAAATATTCTTGGTAGATGGAGGTGTTGGTATGAACATTTGTACCCTTCAGTTGATCAAACATCTAGGCTATTCAAAAGATGTTATTGAGAAGACAAAGAGTACCACCATTACGGCATATGATGACCAAGAACATGTATCATAGGGAATCATTGCACTTCCCATCCAAGTGGGACCTCTTATTACAAAAACTACATGCCAAGTGCTTGATCTTGATCTTCCCTATAACATCTTGCTTGGATGACCATGGATCCATGCTTTAAAAGTTGTAGACTCGACTTATCATCAATGTGTTAAGTTTCCTTTTGAAGACAAAGAAATCACCATTCATGGAGACCTTAAGACTTTTTACTACTGCAAACTTTTCTTGAAGACAAGTTCTATCAAATCCCCCAAATACCTAAAAATGATGAAGGGCCTACACCATCAAGCTCATTTGTTGACCCATCATCTTTGGCCTCTACCTCAACTCAGCAAAAATTCCCATTTTGTAGAGCATACTTGATGTCAAATCAGTGATCCAAGATGATGGTTGTGGGAACTACAAGCTACTAAAAGACACCTTTGTCTTAAGAGAGTTATCTATTTCTCCTCAGTCTCATGGGAAACCCACATCTAGCACCAAAGAACCCAAAACATTCAAGATGGCAGCTACTACCTTCATCAAGTGGGGAGATTAGAACCAGGAAGCTTTCAATGAGGAAGATATCTCTAAACTCCTCTATCAAGATGAATGACCTATCCCTAATCTTCCCATGGAAGATAAAAAAGGCCTGCAACTCATGCAGAATTGGGGATATAACAAGAATGATAAGCTAGGAAAAAATGATAATGGTTTACTAGAACCCATCATTCTTGAGAAACAACTAAAGAATCTTGGCTTAGGTTTTACTACTAGAAAGGTCATACTTATTGGAAAATAAATTTTCGCTAAACGAGTTGAGGCTTCCTCTTGGTCACCTACATCACGTGATACAACCTTTGATGATTTTCCCCTTGATGTTGATGACCTATTTGAGAACAACACACTCTTTATGATATCCATATCATCCTTTGTCCCAAGTAACCAACCAACTGAAATATGCCTAGTCTACCCACAACTTATTGACATGGACTAGCAAGGACCACTAATTCTAAATTTATTTAAAAATGATGAAGCAATATTAGAATTCATGGAACTCTGTGCCAACTTACCATGGGTAGATCACAATGCAGGCTTCAACATAAAGCTCAACATAGGGGCATACTATGGGGAGACAATTGAATCTATCAGTCACAAAATAAATGAAATGCAACTAACATGCAAATCATTGAGTGAGAACCACCCAGTGGCACTCTTTGATCCTAAATTAGTAAGAAAAATGACATGTCCAATGGTGAAAACCTCTCTATGGCACCCAAAGATGAGGGATTCAATCTCCCCCTTAGTGAAATGCATCCTAAAAAGTCAACAATGCTAGCAGAAAAGGCCACTCCAGTCAATGTGGGAACATAAGAAGCACCTAAGATCACTTTCTATGTCGAATCATTGTTAGATGAAGAACATAAGAATCTTGCAACATTCCTCAAAGAGAAAAAGAGCTAAATTTTCATGGTCATACATAGATATGATAGGACTTGATCCTAAAGTGGTTGTGCATCGCTTAGCATTTTATCCTAACGCCAAGCCAATTAAGCAGAAATTAAGGAATATGCACCCTTAGGTAGCACTCTTGATCAAACTAGAGTTGTAAAAGATTCTTGACATTGGATTCATCTAACCTATAGATTATCCTGAGTGGGTTTCAAACCTAGTACTAGTCTCAAAAGCCACTGGGGGCATCAGAATTTGCACCGATTTCAGAGACCTAAAAAAAGCATGTCTAAAGGATGATTTTAATCTTCCTAACATTGATATCATTATGTAATTAACAGTTGGGCATGTAATTCTATCACTCATGGATGCTTTTTCAAGCTATAAACAAATCATAATTGCCAAGGAGGATCAACATAAAACTACATTCACTTGTCCATGGGGAACCTATTGCTTGAATGTGATGCCATTTGGGTTAAAGAATGCAATAGAAACCTATAAAAGAGCAATGACCCTCATCTTTCATGACATGATCAACAAAATAGTTGAAGATTATATGGACAATATTTTGGAAAATTCAAGGAAGAGAAGTGAGCACATACAAGTCTTAGGACCTATCTTTGACAGGCTTGAAGAATACAAGGTACGATTGAATCCAAAAAAGTGTATTTGGGTTCACATCAAGGAGACTCCTTGGATTCATCATCTCAAAAAGAGGGATATAAAATGATCCTGTAAAGGTAAAAGCCATCCTAGACATGGAACCACCACAAACACTAAAGAAAATGAGAGGATTACAAGAAAACTATAGTCCATCAAAAGGTTTATAACACATCTATCAAATAAAATCCACCCCTTTTCATATCTTCTCCATAAAGGGGTAACCTATAAGTGGGATGAGAAGTGTGATAAAGCTTTCCATCAAATCAAATATTATCTACTAACACCTCCAATTCTCATGCCATCAATGTCGAACAAGCCACTAATCCTTTATATCTCGACAATACCTGTAGTACTAGGAGCTCTTTTAGCACAACATGATGAAAATGGAAAGGAAAGGGCCATCTACTACATCAACAAAACCTTGGTGGGATATGAGATGAATTATTCACCTATTGAGAAAGCATGCCTAGTAGTAGTTTTTTCTTCACAAAAGTTCAGGCACTACATGTTGTCACATCAAATCAAGCTCATTTCCAAAGTTGATCCATTGAAATACCTATTATCCAAAGCAACTCTCACAAGATGAATGGCCAAATGGGTGATGATCTTAACAAAATTTGACATAGAGTATGTGGAGCGCAAGGAAATCAAAGGACAAGTGATCGTAGACCAACTAGTGGAAGAACCTATCTATGTTGAGAACCCTCTAATATCCGAGTTCTTCAATGAATCCGTGTTTCTTCTCAATCTCACAACTTAGTGGAAGATGCATTTTGATGGATAATTCACCCAATATGGAGCTAGAGAAAGAATTATTTTCATCACCCTCCAAGGTGATTGTATCCCAACGTCATACAGGCTGTCATTTCCTTGTACTAAGAACATTGATGAGTATGAATTCCTAATCATAGGTCTAAGGATAGCAATTCAGTGGCAGATATAAGAGATGAAAGTCTATGGAGACTCATAACTAGTTATCAACCAAGTCAATGACGACTATTAAACTAAGAATTAAAAGACCACTCTTTACAAAAGGATGGTGGAAAATATGAAGGACCTTTTCACAAACATAAATTTTGAGAAAATTCCTCACCTAAACAACAGAGCAACATATGCCATGGAACCAATCAGATCATTGTTATACATGTCATACAACATCCTCCAATGTGAATTCTTGGTAGAACTAATTCTTGTACCAAATTTTGAAATCCATGAATCTAAATTCACATGTGTCATTGTTGGTCCTAGATCCCCATGGTATCATGACATATTCACTTACTTAAGTAGAGGAATCCTCCCTTCTAATATCACCTCAAACCTTAAAAATACCTTTGTTAAAAAGGCATCCCAATTCATGATCCTAGGTGATACCCTTTATCGTCGAAGAATCGAAGGGACTTTACTATGATGTCTTAACCAAGAGGAAGCCTTAAATAATTTAACAGAAGTACACGATGACATATGTGGATCCTATTCTAGTGGTATGATGGTAGCTAAGAAACTGTTGAGGATGAGGTACTATTAGCCAACAATGGAAAAGGAAGCCATCAGTATATGTGTAGAAGTGTGTCCAATGTCAATAGCATGGATATTTGATCCATGCCCCAGCTCAAGAATTACAACCCATGATCACACCTAGCCTTTTTCATAGTGGGGACTTGACCTCATACATAAAATTATCCCAACCTCATCCAATGGCCATAAGTTTATCATAACTGCCACTGAGTAATTTACTAAGTGGGTTGAAGCCATTCTTATGAAATATCTAATGAGGAAGAAAATTTCCAAATTTATCCTAAACTACCTAATTTGTCGTTATGGTGTTCCATGAACTCTCATCTCAGATAATGGAACCCCTTTTAAAATTCAGGATGTGAAAGAGATGTGCCAAAGATTCAACATCCAACACTAATTTCTACCCCATACAATCCCCAAGGTAATGGCCAAGCCTAAGCTACAAACAAAAATATCATGAAAATCTTGAAGAAAACAGTGAATGAAGTTGGTTGTGATTGAGATTTATAGCTAAATCCTGCTCTCTAGGCTTATTGAACTAGTATCTGCATGCCAAAAGGTGCAACCCCTTTCTCCTTGATCTATGGATTAGAAGATATCCTGCCTATTGAGGTTGAGCTCCCATCATTGCAAATGTCATTATAGAACTTGATTATTGAGGAAGAATATAGAGTGTCTCAGCTAAATGAACTAGAATTCTTGGATGAGTGTCATCTTAACACCCTTAATCACTTACAAGTATATCAAAATTGATTGAAACAAAGCTATAACAAGAGGATCAAATGTCGATCGCTCCAAGTAGGAGATCTTGTCCTTAAGTAGAATCAGAAGAACCTTCCAGATCAAGACAACAAAGGAAAGATTGAACCTAACCAGTTGGGTCCCTTTGTCATCACAACAAGCTACAGATCAAGAGCTTACCAAATGTCAACTCCTAAAGGTGAACCCTTATAGGAACCAACTAACAACTTGCATCTCAAAATTTTTTATGCTTAGTCTTGAAGGGTATAAATCAAAAAATACAAAAAATGATCAAAATCCAAGAAAATGAGAAAAGGGATTGAAAAAAGTAAAGAAAAATAATCATCCTTCAGTGAAATTCACTTTGATGGTGCTTTGGGAAATTACCTTGGTGAAAACCTAGCAAGCAGGTGCCTTGTGTAAATAAAACACCTCCATCTATTCTTTGGCTCTTTTGTCCTATCATTCTTTGCATCACCAGTTATCCATCATCTATGTCCTTATCATAGCTTGATATTATGAGGTATCATAAACCCTTTAGCACTACTTGGCATATTCCAAAGGTTAGTCTATCCTACCTTTATCGAAGTAGTCTAATATGTCACACTGGGGGAATTTCATTATGGATCACGTATTGGGTTCTTGTATATCTTGAGGTCATAAAAAATATTATCTCAAAAATCCCCAAAACATTCATAAAATCTTATCTCAAAAACAAAAAAAAATAATAATAATATAAAATGCAAAAAATAATAGGAAACATTCAAACGACCTAAAAATCCTTAAATTTCTTAGAGAAAACTGTAAACAACCTCAAATAATATGAAAAATCCTAAACATCCACATAAAATTTCAAAAAGACCAAAAACAACCTCAAAACATTTTCAAAACACCAAAAACATTAAAATATTCTAGAAAATCCAAAACTACCCATCCCATCTCCCTTTCACCCATAATAAATAGATTGTCACCTTCAACCTTTGGAGAAACCAAGTAGAAAACAAGCATAGCAAGTTGTAAAATGAGAACCTAATTGTCAAAATCTAAAGTCTACATCATAGGTAAACACATTAGTGAAGTTTATATCAACGACTCATCTTAGCATCATCATCCTAACATCCAGTAACCTCTGATCAACATGTCCTAGGATGTATCCTTCCTACGATGGACATTAGTATCAGATATCACCTTAGTTAAATTAAACCACGTAAGAGATATGTATAACACTAACTATTTGTTTACGATCTTTTCTTATGATTTATCTTAATGACCCATTCCAATGACCTCTCGATGATGTCTATCAAAAATGATTTAGACAAAAAAGAATGGGGCATCAATCGTTAGCTTTCATTTTTTGTGCTTGTGGGTACCCTTGTAAAATAATCTTGGTGTATACTTTCTTAGCTATGTGTAAGAAGGTTGTTTGGAGTACATTGTTGACTATTGCGTATGCTTTGGTCCGATATATTCTAAGATTCTAACTTGCATTCCAACAAGGCTTTTGTATGTCAAGGTGTGAACAAGAATTATCTTATCTGTTTGTTGATTCAAAGTCCATTACAATAGATACAACACCATCTTGGTTATTAATACCTTGATGCATTGTGTCTATGTGTTATATTGACAATAAGGAATGAAAAAATCCCCAATCCCAAAATGTGAGCAACTTGTCATCCTGCATTCATCCTCATTTTGCATTGTCTTGTCATAATCTCTAAAAAATTCTCGATGGATCATGGACTTGTTGGATATTTTGAAGCAATCATTGAAATCAATAGTCATTCATTCTTTATTCTTCTATCTTCTCTCTGCGCTAACCTGGTATCATGACAGTCAACAAAAACATCATCAATTCATCCACCTTGCATCCACAAACCATCAGCATACATGAATCTTATAATCATAGCATAATCATAAAACATCCATCAACATAATCATTGCATATCATATCATACAGTCTGCATTATCATTTGAGTTATGATGAATAATACAGATTTTTTATTCTAAGCATCTTAAATCATTGCATATCATAAGAATTTGCATCCATACATCCATATGCATACATCATTATCATAAAATTACATAGAAAATACACAAAAATAAATGCATCCACATCTTTTGCATCACATATCATTCATTCCATAGCATATCGTGAAAAGATAATAATAAAAAAAAACAAGCATTGCATCCATTCATCGCATATCATCACATATCACATAGGCATAAGAAAGGTACATTAATACATCATCAACTATAAGCATCTCATATCATATGCATTCATAAGCATGAAATAAAGTGAACACATTACAACATAATCATTTGTATTTGTATCATATATATATCAAAAATGAATGTCATGGCACAAAATATGGATCAGTGTATGTATAACCATCATAAGTACAATATACATGAGGCTATCAAAAAGGATCCCATGAATGTATATCTGTGGTAAAGAATGGGGCAAAAAAATAAAAAAATTGTCTATACATAAAAGCTAGCCCTGATGGTTACTACTCTCTCAGCTAGCTTGCCTCTCAGGTTGATCCTTAGCTCTCGACCATGCATCATTGTGCTGCAAAAACTTAGGTTGTCTAAGTTCATGCGGTACATCCTAGTGGTAATGTTTCCTATAATATGTGGCCTTTGTCATGGCCTCTCTATGTAATCTTTTCAAAATAGTCCTGCCATGTGGCCACCATCATATCCTCTATCTACTGGCACTGAGGAACCTCCAAATCCCTCTCTATTGTCACAAGATGTACCCATTGTAATGCCTAATCTCTCTCGGTCATGATGCCTGCAACCTACTGTTGTGTCTGGTCTCACTTAGCAGTAATAGCCAAAACCTGCTAGCAGGATTGATCTCATCAACCAGCCAAATATGCACCTTCTGTTGCAGTTGTATTTGTGCATCTTTGGCATTTGGCGGTGGTGGTGATGATGCATTTTGTTGAACTAGAGGTTGTTTTCCAATCGATGGAGCCCTTGGAACTTGACCATCCAAGCCATCCTAGCCACCTTGTCCTCTACCTCTGGCTTCCCTACCTTTGGGTCTCCCTTGTGGAGGAGCACCCACTAGATCTATCAAACATCATGGAGGTGTGAACCAAGTATCATAAGTAGGTGTAGTCTATGCTATCACTTGAATTTTATCATAGGCCCTAGGCTATGCCACTAACTATCTAAAAATCTTGACTTCCTTGAGAGATAGAATGGCTGGTCCCCATGTGGGAACCTCTCGATCCAACCTAGCAAACATAGCCCTATAGGCATCATCTGGCCTGTCCTAGACCTCCCCAAATTGTTGAGCCACCCTATCTAGTAAATATCACTCAATAATGGTGTGCTCATGACCCTGCATATATCGGGTCTACCTGGAAAATTATAGCTGCTACACATCATCATACCATGGCGACATCTATAGCCATGGGTGCCATTGAAAAAATGTCATATCATCAATATCCCATCACCAATACGGGAGACAAATCTCTCTAGTGTGTCTCAATGTAATCACACCTCTATACCACTAGATCACAGGATCATCTGGCTCCATGTTTTCCATTTCCACAATCAATTGGAACACAGTGATATGCTCTTACACCTAAATATGAAGCAGAGTCACCCCCAAACCAATGGCTCTCCCATCATAGTAAAAAAAGTTGTGCATGTCATGATACAATGAGGCCAACATCATGAGCCCCCATGAAAAATCGTCCTCCTATGAAGCATTTGGTGCCACGCCAAGCCCCATCCTGGGCTGAACACTCTATTACATCTGTCAAGAGCCACCAAACCTAAAATAATGGCTGCAATGATCAATTTGAAAGTGGGTATGTGACCTCTGTATGACTTGAGGTTGAATTGTGATGTAACTAAAGGAATGTCCTCTAGCTCCATCACATCATTACAGACATCAAGTCCAACATCAACATCATAGATCACATGATTTCCATGTATTGAAAAACATAGAATACGCCTTACATCCTCCAAGGTCACTGTCGCCTCGCCAGTGAGAAGGTGAAAAGATGAGGTCTCATTGTGCCATCTCTCGCATAGAGTAGTCATCATGGCTAAATGTTTCTGGATAACAGGTGCATATACAACATACTAGAGGTTGATCTCTCCCAGGTTCTCCTGGCATAACTCTAAAAAATCTCCCAATATCTCCAACATGGTGGGCTTATGCTCGCATGACATCAACAGTGGAATGACCTTCTACATCCATGAAGCACACATCAGGAAATTGAGGAAATTTGACTCAATTTGGAATTTATAGTTCAAAAATCACAATAGCATTGCTATATTTAAATTTAAAATTGTTACACCCAAAATCATTTGAATTTTCAAATCACAACATGCATTGCCAAACACACAGGCATCACTATCTAAACTTTGGAAACCCTAACCCTAATTTCTAAATTGGCAAGTGTGTTGCTATATAAGTGTTTGTCGCAATTTAAAATTGGAAACCCTAATTTTAAATTGTGAATAACATCACCATATAAATATGCGTCACTATGATTCATTTGGGCATTGTGGATTGCAAAATGGGTGTCGCTATATAGCAACGCGGCCAAAGTTTAAACTTTAAAGCACAATAAATACACCAAAAAATAAAATTTCAAATCAAGTTTGGAGTTACATACTAGTGGTCCTACAACTGGAAGTCGTTGATACTCTCGAACTCAATTAGAAATGATCTTTGGAAGCTCTCATCGTGCCATTTCGTCAGAGGGTTAGAACTCAAAATAGCAAGAATCTCTCAAGTGTGAATGCATAAATGAATTGAAAGTGACCGTTCTAGGCTTATTTATACTAAAAATTTAGAGGTTTTTTCCCTAATTTCCCCTTCAAGCTAGGGTTTATCATCATTTTCACCATTTTTTCCAACTGAAACCTAATTTTGCATTGATTTTTCATTTTTGGCATAATTCTTGCATCTCATAGCCTTTTTGGACCCTTCGGGTAAATTTTAACCTTTATCAAGAAATCAACCCATAATTCAAAATTTTTGGTTGATTTCTCAAGGGGGCAGGGAATCAACTTTATCCTTCCGCTAGGGCATCTAAAACAATCATAAATTTTTTATTTTTGATTTAAGTAGCAAGTACCTCGCTTCAAATAGGGGAAAAATCTAGACACTGAAAAATGTCTTAAATGATATCATAAACTCAAAATAGGTTTACTAAAATCATTTCCTCTTTAAATCCATCTCCTTTTTGTTTAACTATATAAAGTAAGCTAGTTAATTTAATTAATGGCATCATTTTCGTCCATCAACCTAATTTATCAATTCAGGTTATTCATTCCCCCTTCGCGCTAACATTTCATCTTATTAAATTAAATCAAAGTATTTAATTTAATTTCCTAAGTCATCTTATTTAATTAAATAACCCTAAATTATTTAATTAAATATCATTTCATCCCTCCCCCATTCACTAAATCATTTAATTTAATGAAAAATACTTTAATTCTTATAATCCCCTAATTGTGCAATTAAACCTTGTTTAATTAACAATTAAACTAATCTTGCTCAAAGAGGGGAATATTCCCATGGAATATTCCTTATCCCCTTTTTGCACAATTAAGAATTTGTTTTAATTTGCAAAATGCCTATTATCCTCATCCAAATGAATATTCCAAGGAATATTCTTATTCTCCCATCATTTGAAAAAGGGATATTTTCACTTAGCTTCTAATTCAAGTTTTAACCTTTAACCTTTTGAACAAGTCACCTTTGACCTATGTGATCAGGTCAAAAGTGTGTTTTTTTGAAGCAAATGTGAGCCCTTGATTAAATCCCATCATGCATTCTCATCTATCCATGATCCATGCCTCTTCTTCCTTTCATCTTTGACTATTGATTAATCTTTTTGATCTCAACCCTTCATTCCTCATTTGCTCTCCTATAAATAAAGCACTATTTGGAGAAAAATGGATCCATCTTTCAATTGAAAACTTATGTTGTTGAATTCACTTGCATCCACACTCACAATTTACTCACTTTTAGCTTGTTTTAGTTTATTTCTAATTGCATAATAGTTTAAAACATCCATTAATGGATTCCATGCATCCATCTTAGTTTGTATATGAATTGGGGTTTCCATATTTTAGCTTAGAATTATCTTATATTAGCTTAGCAATTGCATAATTAGTTCATTTTTAGTATAAAATCATGTTAACTTAGTTTGCATAATGTTTAATTTAGCATAAGTCAGGTTTTCATCCATTTATCACAATGGTTTCATTGATTATCTTCCATAGAATTGATTGAAACAGGCTCACTAATCATAGGATTGGGAAAGGGTCGTTGTTCCACATCAACATGACACTGATTCCAAAACAGGATAAGTTTCAAATGGGTTAGAGTAGGAATTTAACTATTTTCATTGTTTGTAACTTTTAGTTTGTATAAATGCTTAGTTTAACTTTTCAATTTGAATGATCTTGTTTGGTAGATTGATGTTTAGTGGATAAATTGTGCTTTGATCCATCATGGATCAATCGTAATCGACCCACCCTGACAATCCTCATCTCATAATTATTATCTTTCCTACACCAATATGTGTTTGTGGTCTTAGATGACATATTTTTGGCATATAGTTATGGAATCAAGTTTTATTCAAGACAAAGTACAAACAATTTACACTACGATTTCAATAATTTTATTCAATACACATCCTCTATTTGGCTGATCACTACTTTAAATTCATAAGCATATTCTTCATGCCCACACTTTCCTTCATCTCAAAAAAATATTTTCCCATATTGACCAAAATGTTTATGACTACATTGAATTCAAGCAACAAAGGAGACTAGTTCTTTGGTGTAGATTATTTAATCATAAGATTATAAAGACACCTATGTTGACCAAAATCATAAAGTGGAATTATTTTATAGCCCCCCCAACATGTTGAAATTGTTAGTTTACCCCCAAGAGATGAAGAATGTAAATAATTCCTCTTGACAACTTTTTATTAAATGCAACTGACACTTTTTGGAACATATGAAACATTATTGCCATAGTGGAATGACTTGAATATATAAAAAAATAATGGAGGTTATTGTAGAGAGACCCTACACGACCTTATACCTTCAGACGAAATGTTTCTAAGATCCATGGTTTCTAAGTAATAGCTCATCAATGTTTGCTTCCCTTTCATGCTTTGGTCTCTTAAGATAAATTGTTGGTGCAATGTAGCCCAAAACACTCTGGCATGTTGGGGTGTGAAAAAAGAACTTTCCTAGCATAAACCTACCCACCCTAATGTGTTGGAATTATCAGTTTGGTCACACGATGAACATAAAAAAAATTACACCACCTTGCAACTTTACACTGCATGCATTTGATGTTTTTTCCATCAATTAAAAACTTGTCACCACAAGAAAATGGATTAGAGATATGGAAAATTGGGAGAGGCTATTTTAGAGGGACCATACATGACCTTGTACCTTAAGAAGAAATGTTTGTAAGTGGCACATATCTCGAGTAACAACTCGTCAAATTTTGCTACCCTTTTGCACTTCGGTCTCTTAGGAGAAATCACCAGTGCAATGTAGCTTGTAATGTTAGGACATGTTGGGGTGTAAAAAAATACCTTTCCTAGCATAAACATACCCACTTAAACATGTTGGAACTACCAATTTGGTCACATGACAAACATAGCAAAAATCACACCACCTTGCAACTTTACACTGCATACATCTGACGCTTTTTCCATCAATTGAAAACTTGTCACCAAAGGAAAATGGATTGGAGATATGAAAAATTGAGAGATATTATTGTAGAGGGACCCTACATGATCGTGTACCTTCATATGAAATGTTTCTAACTACCACAGTTTCAAAGTAATTTCTCGTTAAATTTTTTTGTCCTTTCACACTTAGGTCTCTTAAGAGAAATCACTGGTGCAATGTAGCCCAAAAGGTTTCAGCATGCTAGAGTGCAAAATAGGACCTTACCTAGCATAAAACTACCAACTTGTACATGTTATAACTATTGGTTTAGTCACACAACGAACATAATGAACATTACACCACCTTGCAGCTTTACACTACATGCATTTGACACTTTTTCCATCAACTGAAAACTTGTTGCTACAGACAAATGGATTAGAGGTATGAAAATTTGAGAGAGGTTATTGTAGAGGGACCCTATGTGATCTTATAACTTTAGATGAAATTTTTCTAAGTTCCATAGTTTCCAAGCAACAGATCATCGAATTTTTATGCCCTTTCACACTTTGGTCTCTTAAGAGAAATCGTCAATGCAATGTAGCCTAGAAGGTTTCAACATACTGGGGTTAAAACTAGGACATTTCCTAGCATAAAACTACCCAAACATACATTTTGGAATTTTCAATTTTGTTGCATGACGAAAAAAATGATAATTATACCACCTTGCAACTTTACACTACATGCAGTTGATGCTTTTTCTATCAACTGAAAAATTATCACCACATGCAAATGGATTGGAGGTATAAAAAACTAAGAGAGATTATTGTAGAGGGACCCTATGTGATCCTATAAATTTAGAAGGAATGTTTCTAAGTGCCATGGTTTTTGATTAATAGCTCGTAAAAGTTTGTTTCCCTTTCGCACTTTGGTCTCTTAAGAGAAATTGTTGGTGCACTATAGCTTGTAAGGTTTCAACATTATGAGGTGTCAAACAAGAATTTTGATAGCATAAACCTACCCACCCATACATTTTGGAACTACCGATTTGGTCGCATGATGAATAGAACAAAAATTACACCACCTTGCAACTTTACAATACATGCATTTGATGCTTTTTCTATCAACTAAAAATTTGTTACCATGGGAAAATAGATTAGAGGTATGAAAAATTGAGAGAGGTTATTGTAGAGGGACCCTACCTAATCCTGTACCTTAAGAAAAAATTTAGTAACATATAAGTGAAACCAAGATCTCCAAACCAAGAAGATACATACAACCACCATCAAAACATCACAAACCAATCCAACACTGCCAAGTTATCACTATCAAAAGCTCCCAATGAAAGTGTATAACCAATGAATTAACAAGCTATCATGACATTGTGATCAAACCACATGATACAAGTCCCATAAATCAGCTAAACAAGTACTCTAACCATCCATCCTCTCATCCCAAAGCAACATACCGATGCACAGATAACCACAGACAAGGCCAACTAACAAAATATGAATCAACACTAAACCAATCTCGTGGATATAGACAGTCCACATCCAAGTCATCTCACTTTAAATGAATGAGTGGCCAACCCAAACACCTACATAAATCATGATCAAAATAATCAACCATAAAAAATCATCATCACATTACTAACTTGCAAACTGAGATATCAAAGAAGATAATCCTGTAGACATCTAAACTCAAACACCAAATCAACCATAGATATGATTTTCCAAACATGTCCACAAATGAGTAATCATAGTCAAGGAACCAAATAAGCATCAAGGAGATAAGAAAAACCTCCTAAAACTAAACCAAAACACCACCAAAAATCTACATACATGATCATGTCATGCCAATGCATAAATGTACCTACATACCCATGAAACCATAATCATAGGCATCATTATACCTGCACCCAACTATCACCCATACAAGACTCCAAGTCTCCACTTGTGTCAACTATGTCCTCAAATTGAAGACAACTTGTGTACCTGTCACCATCAAAGTCCAACTTTGAAAAAAACTTATAAAATTGTACAAAAAAGCACCAAATTGATAATCAACTATACCATCATAAATATTATATAAAAATATGTACTTCCTCAAGGTTTTTCCTCTTGACTTGTTCGGATGCTCACACAATCACACTTTGAATCTCAAGCACCTACAAGTGATCAAACAAGTACCAATCATTCCTTGCACCATAAAATAATCATAAAAAAACCAAACACTCTATATTAAACTATACATTCTCTCCAATGCACATTCAAAATCAAAAATACGATTCTATATGTAAAATTTATGACCAAAACTATGCAACCAAGAACATTTGGATTTCGAGCTCAAAAAACTAATCAAAACTATAAAATTAGAAAACCAAACCTATACCACTACCTAGTTTGTGGAACCACCTTTCCAATGAGTATAAAATGTTAAAAATTTGACTCTATGAGTGAAAGTTATGCAATTTTGAAAAAAATTGCCTATTTAGCCATGTCGAGGTGGTAAACTGGTGGCCCTCAGGTAGCTCGCCAGTGGCGACAATGCCCTGGGCGGCATGCTAGCGGAGGGTGGGTGGTGAAATCCAAAAAATATTAAATGTGTTTTAATTTTTTATTTAATCACCCCCCTCTAGACCCGAAATCTTGATTAAATTAGATTTAATTTTTGAATTTTCATTTAACAAATAATGGTAGTTAAAAATGTTTTTTTAAGCGGTAGTTAAAAATTAAAATTTATTTGTTCTTGTTTTGGGCAGTTAAAGTACCTACTTGATGGGAACATTTCATTGATGTGTCAAAAATGTAGTCTGTGTGGAGTAAAAATCCATGCAGTTGTCAACCGCACAATCAAAGTAGAGGGGCGGGGGTTTGCAAACCACCTCTATGATTTTATTTATTTATTTATTTTTAAGTTTTTAAATATTGCCTTTTTAATATTTTTGTAGGTATTTAATTTTTTCCTAAAAGGTTGATATTTTTTTTTGCAGATTTAATCAGATGGTCAAATATTTTTTTAAAAAAGATTTTATTTTGTAGTTGCCCTGACAACCATACCAAACTAGGGCTAAACTTTTTTTGCATTTTTTTCAACTTCTCCAAAATAGTCAAATTTTATGTCATTTTTTGTCTCTTGGCCATCCTTGATCCAATGGTGAGGTCCATTTTGTCTCAAGAGGTCATCCATGAAATTTCCTCCACAATGAAAGCTCAATCCAAGAAAACCTTTTTGACCTAAATTTTCAAAACTTTAGATCTGCAATAAATCCAACAAATTTTGACAACCTAAAAACCCAAAACTACAAAAAAAACCTACAACATGTGTTCCATTTATTGTAATGTCCCAAATATATCATGCATAGCCATGGCTTCAACTTTGCAAAAATCTCTGAAACTAGGGTTATAAAAAAAACCCATCAACCATGAAAGCTCTGATACCACTTGTTAGGAAATAATGCATTCAACCCATATTCTTAATCCATAGATCCTACATAACCCCATTAGAGAAAAACATGCATACAAGTAAATATAATGTATAGATCAAATAGACAAGCCATATGATAACACAAGATATACCTTGGAAAAACTCTCAAGAGGGAAAAATCCAACCTCCAAAAACATCCATACTCCATCTTGTTATTCAACAATAAAGCAATACAAGAGTTATAATGAATACCTATGAAGCATCAAGCCTCTCAACACATCCTCATGTGTCCAAACATGAATCCACACATCCCATGCCATGCTTCACATGTATATGCACTCTTCAAAAGACTCAATAATGATAGATCACTCACCTAGCAACCTTAACCACTAAACATGTGCTTACTTTTATGGATTCAAGCTCACACAAATATAATCAAGTGGTAAGATAAAACCATGTACCTCAAAACCATGCGAATACAAAACCACAAAACCATTATTTAATCACTAGTAGAAAAACAAAAATAAATGTCTAAAAAATTACTAAAAATTGCATATAAATGACTAAACTTGGTTATGTGACCAATAGTAGTTTATTGCTAGTCATTTATAACGTGACCAAATTTATGACTAAACCATTTTTAGTCATTTACTAGATCATTTGGATTGATCAATTTGGTAGTATATTTAGTCATTAATTTAGTCATTAGTTCAATCATATATTTAGTCATATTTATTCATTGAGCTTGGTCATGTGACCATTAGTAGTTTATTTCTAGTCATTTATAACACGACCAAATTTATGACTGAACCATTTTTAGTCATTTATTGGTTGTTTTGATTGATCAATTTGGTAGTATATTTTTAGTTATTGATTTAGTCATATATTTAGTCATATTTATTCACTGATTTTTGTTAATTAGTAGTATATTTATTCACTAATTTCTGTCAACTGGTAGTATATTTATGCATATGTTTAGTCATATTTATTCACTGATTTCTATCAATTGGTAGTTTATTTATTTGTTTTTTTTCACCAATTTCTACCTAAAAGTGCTAGAAATGAAACAATACTTTTGAGGTTTGAACATAAAACACAAAAAAACATTATCAATCATTCATTTGCACATAATGAAATAGCTATTAAGAAGGAACAATACTAAAATTTTATTGAGAAAAGGTGTTCTTACATTAGATACAAAACTTAAATATGTGTCTTTGCTTTAAAAAAATGTGTTACAAAGTGTGTTTCTTAGTGTTGTGACTAAGAAAACTGAGTTACAATGCTCTATTTTTACTTATATAGCTCCAAAACATGAAAGAACTACTTGAAAAATGAAGCATTTGGAAGATTTGGTACAAATCCAAATTGATCACAAATATTTATCAATGGATGAGCATCTTGAAGTCTTGCTTCCATAAGAAAGTTCTTTGTCTTTTTAGCATCATAAAATTTTGACTCTTTGGTTACACATTCCACCTCCTTGATTTTTCCAATTTTGGCTGCTACTTCAATGTATTTGAAGTGAATTTCGGGATCTTCACTGCCAATGACATTGAAAATATAGCTTATCATATAAGTACAAGGTTCCCAAGCTACTACAAAAGTACTTCCTCAAATAGATCAATGAATATCAATGAGAAAATGATACAAGTGACAATCCAAAGTCAAATCACCAAGAGCTCAAATATGCACCCAAGAAGAAATATAGCCCTCCATAAGGCTTGAACTATTCAAACAACTTGATGCATGAATCTACACCTAGTTGTTCAAAATATTCCTTGGCAGTCTGTGTGAAATGAAAGAAGTTAACATAAAAAATAAGAGAGCAATTGTCAATGTCATCTAGATCCAACATTATTAATTTGAAAAAAAAAAGGTGCACAATTTTTACTTGGATAATTATTTGGAGATTTCCCCTCAAGTTGACAAGAAGGAGATATTTCATGCACTCTAACACTCAATACTCTCTAGAAAGGGTCCCAAAGAACTCAACAAGGGCCTGAGAAATATTGTAATTAGTAAGGGAATTGGTAGTTGCTATTTAATTTCAAAAGCACATCATGTTTCATAGACTTGTGGCTTGATAGCATGGGTGTCGACAATGACATATTTAATATCAAGAAAATTTGTATAGTGTTGTGACCAAAATTTACAATATTAGTGATGAACAAAATATTTTCTAAGAAACCATTTGACAGAAGGAAATATGTAGGAAATTTAAAGGTTTCTACAATAATTAACATAGAAAATTCTTCATACTTGACATCAAATCTATGTTAAATCCTAAATACATCCCAATGAATCACCTACCTAAAGCGCATACATATATAAACCAACTTTTCCTCACAATTGTGTAATATGAGGATGATCATAGTGACTAAAAATTCTATTTGCTTCAAAACATCCAACAAAAAGGATGTTGCTTCACGTATCATGTTACGCTACATATAGATTTACATATGAAATAAAAAAATAGTAAATTATATTAAAAAATGATTATACTTCAACATAAGAAGTTTTACCTATGTTATTTTGGCTACAAAATATCTAGACAATATTCTAAATCAGACTGACCAATAAAATAATCTTTGACGTGTACCAAATTATATGATATGAATAATTTATTAAATACCATAAATTGTATAATACAAAAATAAACATATTAAAATTGAATTAAAACATAAAAGTACATAAAAATACTACATATACGAACAAGCTACAACATGCTAGAAGTTAAAAGATTGATTCAACATCATGATAAAAAGAATGCAATTTGCAATAAAAAATATAATGCAATTTTGATGAACTGTAAAATGTTCATATATATATATATATATATAAAAAATAAAAAAATGTCAAAGTATAAGAGCTTTTAACTCTTGCAAATACACCATGATAAAGATCCCTGAACAACACATTCAAACTACTACATAAAGTAGTTGACCAAGCTGTCTAACAACTAGTACATGATAAACATCAACTATATCATTTTTTGCAAATATTTTAGTGGCCATAGTGTGAAGGTTCCTTCTTTCTCTTTCAGACGGAAAGCTCCATCTTTTTGGTCTTTATAAGCAAGGGGTATGTTACTTGCGACCTTTAAAATATTTACATTTGCATCTCTTGTTTCTTTTAATTTGACTCCATGTACAATAGATAGTGAGTGAATTCGTCCAATGGCTACAAAAGCATTATCAAACATACCCAACACCACAACTTTATCCCCTTTTTGGAGTTTATCAATACATTTTTGTAAAAAAAAAAATACGCATTATATTGAGATATAAAACATTCGATAACACATAGATAAACATTTGATAAATATTTATAACTAGAAAATGATGATAGGAAACTTGAAACCATGCACCTAACATATTAATCAAAAATTAATTTCTTGCTATTTGATATAGAATGGATATTAAATAGAGGTGTCCATATGTAAGTTATATGTTCTCCCTATTTCCATAATCTATGTATACTAGCTAATTACACTTCACTACTATTCTAACCAACTTCTATCACATAGGTAATGATTACCCTTATTTACATAATAAAACAACCATTACTTTAATAGTACTTACTTGCATGTGGCTTCATAGCACTCACCTTGAGTTTAGCACCACTACTACTATGAATATCATGCACATTCTCATCAAATTCAACATAATCACTATCAACATTGACATAAAATTGTGTAGCTTTGTAGAGAGCTCTATCAACACAACCTTTTTCTTTTCATTTTGCTTTCATATAATTAGTCTACATGTGGTTTAATAATCATACACAAATTAATATCAGTCAAGTAAAGAATGCAAAAGCTATAAAAAAATTTCAAAAGAACATTTTAAGCATGAAGAATGACAAAACATTGGGACAAATTAACTTACAACTTAAAGAATGCAAAATTTATAAATTTTTGTCCAAAAGAAAAATGGATTAACTTAAAACTTAAATACTGCAAAAGCTATAATTTTTTGTCCAAAAGAACATTTTAAGCATGAAGAATGATAAAACATTGGGACGGATAACTAACAAAAACTATTATATTACTTCAACTTCAACAAAACTATGACTGTGCTACACATTCTTATCCAGTTCATCATGATCACTATTAATATCAACAACTCTATTGATATCAAGGCATTTTCATTTTAATGCTGCTTTGATAAAATTGCTTTGCATGTGGTTTAACCATTATGTAAAAAAATGTACAAATCATTCAATAGTCAAGTAAAGAATGTAAACTATAATTTTTTCCAAAAGAACATTTTCTAGATCACTCCAACAATAAATAAATTAGGTAGGATTCTCCTATGCTTAGATTTCAATGTACCTATTAAGAGGCATTTGTATACAAAATTTTCAAAGAAGAAGAAATGAGATCAATAGAGCCTCTTACCTCATTTGAATATGTGGAATTATGCTCATTCCATGCAAAAACTATAGGCTTAATGGAAGCAACCAATTGTGAAACTTTCTCAATGAGACTATATATGCAACTCATTAAATGTTGGTACCCTCCATTTGAGTTGACATGATCTAGAGAGGCTCTTGTTGGGTTTCTAATAGATGGCTGTGAAATCTCTGTTGACGAACTAGATTTCCACTTCATCATACTCTCAAATTTACTATGACCTAATGATGCCATATAATTGGCAATATATTCTACACCTACTTCTCTATTACTACTTTCCACCTAAAATACAATTTCGTTTTCAACATATAGTTAGTTCAATAAAAAAACAAAATAAATAGGACGTAAATTGAGCCAAAAATCCATACACTTAAATTTTTTTCATTTTGGCCTACAACCTATCTCGGCCAAATGCATATACAACCATTACATTATCTCTTGCTCTCTTGCCTCTATTACTCTTTGTGAAATATTCTTTGGAACACATACTTTCTTTCAATTCCTCCCACTGTTTGGGAGATAGAGTGGAGTCTAACCTCTCTTTTCCCTCCATGATTATTTTTCTGCAATTGTATCTAAAATTGTTCATCAAAAGTCTCATCTTTTTCTTGTAATATTTTCTAGAGATTTATCAACTAGTAGTCTCAAAAACATTTTCCATTTTTGCATAAAATTTTCTACAATTTGTGGATCTTGCTCTGCAAAATTTGATTTGCAAATATCCAAATGGGCTCTACATCTTACACCCAACTCAGAGGCCCACTTTGCAGCATTTGGCCCAATGGGCTCACCATCTCTCAATACCTTAACCAAGAATGGCTTCTTGCCTTCTAATTTTCTTTCTTTTGCATTACTCTTTGTAAATATGTACAAATCTGACTCAATCTTTGTCTTTTGACAAAAGGAGACACATCTTCTATTAAACCACTACCAATATTTCTGGTTGATCCACTAGTTCCATCAAAAGTTGTAGATGCAATAGGTGCACTCTAAGGCACACCAAATGCAAGCAGTCTCTCTTCATGACTTTCATTAACTGGAACTTCATGCTCCTTGGCCACATCAAGTGTGGCATGAGTAGGTGGATTAGCTCCATTGCACTCATGTTTTTCAATAATGTCTCTTAGAATTTGTGCTAAGAGATCATTATGATATTTTACATCACCATGTGCTATAGCAGGCTACAATCACCGCGTGCTATATACGGTTGCACATCACCATGTATTATATCAAGTTGCACATCAACATGTGCTATATCAAGTTGCACATCATCACAACTATTCTTTTCACCAGCTACATTTGTTAAATCACAAATACGTTGGCTTCTACGAGTTGGAAGTGTTGATGCCAAAAATTGACGAGGTAATAGAGTCTTATGGGAAACTCAGTTTAAGAGGAACATTTTGTGGTAAACTAAGTAACCTCTAGATTTTTAGAGAAGCCGACTTCTTCTATAATGGGGTTTGGAAAGGGAAAAGGAAGTAGATATAATAAAAAAAATTCTAACCTAAGGCGATGCGCCAAGATTTAATGATGGGCACGATAAATCATAGATTTAAGGGCTTGAATGGTGTTAGAGTGTTCCAAAACATTAGAGACTTAAGATTATAGCATAGAAATTTCATTCATTGACATAAAATAACATTGCATACATTCTTACTGCCAAGAAGAGTCCTTATACATGATCTAGGTAAGCAAAATTGCATCCAACATATATAGAAGTTATCAAATGAAGTGTTAAGACAATGAAAAGCATAGTTCATAGTTTGATCAAATAGCATGAAAAACAGAAAGGCCAAAAAATTGGCACACTCTAAGAGTTTTTGCAATTAAATAAAACAGTAATAAAGATTTGGCATCTTTTTCTAAAACCAACATATTTCTTTCAGATTTTGGACCCTTTTCTCATCACAGAGAAAAGTATATATAGCATGAAAAACCTCCCACCGCCTCAGAGAGCAGTAACAAAAAATATCTCACAATCCCCGGCAATGATGCTTGAATCAAAATATTCCCAAGGTCGTTACAATAGGATCGATCCGGAACAAGGCATTTAGTCATCCCAGGCATAGGTGCATCCTTTGCAATGATGGCAGTGGTCTTGGTTAGACAAGTGTCACCCTCTTGAGCGAATGATGATGACACGTAGTAGCCAATAGCCTCATTCGGTTCATGCAATCTCCTGCCTTTATATGAGATCCACTGGTTAGGCACATGACAGCCTTTTGTTTCCTACATGAACCCTTTCTCCCTTCGCTGCAAGGGTTTGCATTGAGTCTACATGTGTCAAATGACCAGAGCCTTCACCAACAATGGAGGGAACAATCGTTAGCTGGGCGCAACAGAAATGCATGACAACATTTCATTGCCCGCGGTTGCTAATTCATTTCCGTACTGAAGGATTTGTGAACATTCGACACGTAGCAAGTGAATACAGCAGTTAGTAACTATGGGGCCTGCCAGAACCTTTTAGGAACAAGAGCTTCATGGCAACATTTCACAGTTCGATGAGGTGTCAAAGAAACAAGAACCAAAAATATCCTGCAGTCGCAACATGTGGAGGTACAACGGAGTTTCTCGAGATCCGAAGGGAATGTCGATACTCGAAGTTACGAAGAGTAGACACATGGAGTGGTAGATAAAAACTTTGATAAAAGGCCGAGCAAACTTGGTGATGTACAAGCTAGCGTATAGGAAGGGAGCTGGTTAAATATTTATTAACAACTTTTGGTGACTATTAGGGGTGTTTCGACTAAGGAACAAATAACCCAAAATTTCTTTGGTTCTATAGACTAGAGTGCCATTTCATTAGGCTAATGGAGTCAAAGATTGGAAAGAGCCACCTGCAAAGGTGACCATTCATCCTCAAATGACTTCACTATGTTGCGCAAATTCTCTTGTGCTCCACTTAGATCAATAGTTTCTTTGTGAGGCAGCACATTAGGTAAACTGACCCTTGCTTGTATATGAAATAGTAGCTGTGAGAGTGGATGAATGACTCCCTCATTGTTGGTTGTCATGGGAGGATGGTTGAACTCCCTAAAAGCCTCTGGGTTGTTTTCCTTCTCTTCTATCTTTTTCGCAATTTGCTCAGTCGTGGCAATAGAGCCATCCTCAAGGAACGGGGACGACAATCCCATTTTGCTTAACTCAAAGAAACTTCCCTGTATGTTATCCCATGTCTTACTCAGAATAACCACAGATGCCTTAGTGCATTGTAAGGTAGAGTGGCAATGGATGAATTTGTTTGTTGTTTAAGCAGCAACATCTTGATCCTCAATACCCGCTCCGACCAGGCTCTCATCAAAGACCGAGTATAGCTTGATGAGCAGATTTCTGGCTTCAGGAACCCTTTCCAAGATGAACCGTGTGAACTACTCAACTGTATCATGGGCCTCCTATCTTAGCCTTGATTCCTTGGTGATGAATCAGAGTGTAGGTTGTAGTGTTAAGCAAAAGACTTTAATCCTTTCCTAGTGGGAAATGTACAATTTCTTAATCAGCAGAATAATGTCTAGCTGTGTAGAGGGAGGCAAGAGTGAGCTTTAAGAGAAGTAATCTCTGCATCTCTTGAAATAATGGCCTCAGCCAATTCTTCCTTTTTCTTTTTTTTGGATGCCAGTTGTTCCACAAAGCTGCTCATTTCTTTATTCCAATTCTTCTCGGCTAAGGAGTGATTTGCTAAGTGCTCGTCTAGAGAAGCTTTTGTCTCTCAGAGCTCTTCCTCTATTTGAGCTTTTAGGCCTTTAAATTCGGCCCATTTCTCTTGTATTCTTTGTTCATATTGAGTCTGTTGGCATTCCAACTCATTCTTCTGTGCCATTCCCTGACTATACTCAAGGTGGAGACGCTCCAGTTCTTCATCTTTCAATTGTAGATTTTGCTCCACCTCCTGGTTCTTAGTTTGTAGCTCTTTTATTATGCCAGGGTCGACAACCTATTATGCCAGGGTCGACAACCTAAGTCTTCGTAATTTCACCTTGAAGTTTGTTCCTCTCATCCTCTGCTGCCAACACCCTTTCAGTCATGTAGGCAATATTTGCTTCTAAGAATTTCTTTCCTCTCCAGAAAACTAACCCTTTCTCTTATTGCTTTAAGTTCATCCTTCTTCTTTAGCTGGCGACCAGTTTTAAGGAAGTTGGAAGTGACTACCTATTGCGTTTCCTCCATGATTTCAACTTTATCTTGTAGTCAGGCTACCTTTATATTGAGTCCCACAACATATATCTCATAGTCTTCTGGTTGCATTTCTCCCTGAGGCTTGCTTACGCGCAGGTACATGGTTGCAAACTTTAATTCTTGTCAGGCCTCATCATAAAGAGCCTGTACCTTTGGCTCAACAAAAACACTATCATCTTTTGCCTTGCGCTTTCTCATTCTATTTGTGTGTGCCTCTTCCTGCAATCTATCCGTGCTAAGAATTTGATTAGTGAGAAAACTAGTCCACCTGTGAAAGGAGCACCAAAAGGCAGGGCATAAGGATAGGTAACATTCATAGGCATGGGAATTTGTTTCTTCTAGAGAGTGACAGTTTGTGGGGAGAAGTGGGGCACATTCCATAGTTTTGTTTGAGAAGCAATAGTAGGGCTATTCATTTGTAATGACTGAATTGGAGAATCAGCCATAAGGCTCATTGGCTGGGATGGTGGAGGAGTTGTCAATGGGGTGTTAGCCTGTTGCAATGGAAGAGGGTCTGCAATTATAGTGGAAAAAGAAGGGGTACTCATAGGAGAATTTTTTTTGAAAGCAAGGCGAGGAAGGTCTGAGTGACAGCAGCAGGTGTAAGGATCCGCAGAGGAGTAAAGACGAGTAGAATGGTTTGTGAAAACTAGGTGAAGCCTACTGAATATGTCGAAATAAAAGCAGAAGGCAGAGGGCCAGTACCTATGGTAGGGATCGCCAGTGAAGCAAGGGAAGATACCAAGGAATGAGACACAAGACAAGAAGGAGTGAATTTTACCTGTTGACTGGTTGTTGGCGGCTCCAAAAACGCAAACGACTCCCCCTCAACCTTCGGTTCCTGGCTAGCTATGAGTACTCTTCCTCCAGTGGGTTCTTGCGAACCTGCTCCAATAATACTCTCTATGCGTTGTCATTTCGTAGGTGGAGTATCTCTAGCTTCGGCAGTCATCTTCATTTGTTGTAGTGATAACTTGGATGGTTTAGCAGCTCAAGTGAGTGCATGCGAGCCCCTTGATATATTAAAGCGCACATTTGTGGCCACATAGGAGGGTTGTCCGGGGCCTTTTTCTCTCGGCACAGATGAGGCCGATGTCGTTGCTTCCTCCTCCTGCTCCTCAGATCCTTCCTCTGGGTCTCTGCTCCTATTAATACTAGAGCTTAGACTGGGGTGGTCCTCCTTCCACCATTTTTCAAATTCCTAGTCATCCTTCAGTTTGTTGTAAGGAGCATCCAATTGTCCAATTTCTTGGCAATACTTCCACAAAACTGCTATTTTTTCCTCACTCCATTCCTCATCTTTCTTCAACCTATTGTACATGCCGCACTCCATGAGGACATTATCCTAGGCCACCGCCAGAGCAAAGTAGAACTTGTTCCATGGACCTCTAGTGTCCTGTGTAGGGATACACGCCAATTCAACAAAATTTTCATCTTTGTCCGCCTGCGGGTTACATCGCTTCTCCTAGTATGGTCGAGGAACATGGGTAACTCTCATGTGTGGCTCCGGAAAGTCATCAAAAGGGTTGTATTCTCACTTATCATTTACCAATCCAAACCCTAGATAGGCCAACTTGTCCTCTAACAACTGGTCCAATTGTTTCTTTATCAAAGTTACCGACTTGAAATTCTTCTGACAAGAGAAGAATCTCTTCCTCTTGACCTTTTCGCTGCTACAGAAGGTAAAATCAATGATACACACCTGTCGAAACATTTCCAGTGTGAGCACTCTATCTATGACATAGGCTGGAAGCAAGAAAGGTTTGCCAATAAAGCCCTGCATCCGGAGGATCGTAAAATCTTTACCTAAAACCCAGTCATAAGCAGGGGTGAAACTCTGTATAAATTTGGTCTGCTCCTTATCGAGCCAGATTATATCACCTTTTTCCGATTAAATCATGCAAGACTAGAGCTATGAAATAGTCTGAAAATGCATAATAATCATATGATGCAGAAAGTAAAGGCATCCACGTGGACACTGGCTTCCTTTTATTTTGCTCATCAAAAAATTGATAACGAAACAAATCGGGCAAAGAAATCCGGGTTCTGATGCAGAAACATGTGGACCAGGAAAGAAAGAAACCTAAATTTTTTCTCTGCTTGGTAATTCTCAATTTTCCATATCTCTTCTACCATAAACTCAGCAAAATCATACCAAAAGAAATCATGTTTCTTGCGAAATTGGAATGTCGGTCCCAGTTGAAAGGTCTCCACCTTCTCATCAGAGTCTCAACCGCACACAAAGGCTAGCATGGACATGGCATCTTGGAGATCATCGCATAATGCATGGTGTGACAATGGAATACTTGGTAGTTTAGTGGCTAGGATGCCTTTCCTACTAGTCTCCTCCAACAAGAACTCTGAGTTCTTTTTCATCCTCTTCCATATTTTCTCTCCTTTTTTAGGGAGAAAGGGCTTGATATTCTCTCTTCTCTTATTTGGATCTGGGATGCATAACATGTGTCAGATGGCCTATGGAGTGATGTGCACCCTTAAGCTGCGACCTTCAATGTAGTGGGTATTAGGATTATAACGCTGGATAGCAACATCAACTACCTTCGGGCAATAGTGGACTAGTGGGACCATGTATTGAGGGAGACCACTATACCAAACTCTCTTTGCCCCAGATTGGTCTACCTTTGGTGCCATCAACCTTGCATAGGTTGCCTCCCTAAGGGACTGAGGGTTTTTCATGAGTCATGGATGGTAGATATTATCCCATTTCTCTTCAACCCTTTTCTGGTTTTTGCAATTCTTGGGCCTATTCAGTTCTTCTGTATAGGCCCTCTTTGGCCTGCTGGGTATACCAGGCATAGCATACGCCACATCCTCATAGACATATACCTCCTCTAAAGAACATATGGCTGTAAACAGTTCCTGGCTAATTTCTTCTTGCATTGGCTGAGATGAAGTCTCTGACATTTTTCTTTCTCTGAAGATCTCTGCAAGTTCTTGGCTTTATAAAAAAAATTTGGCTCTGGATACATAGAAGAAGAAAAATTTTGCACTTTTCTCTTTTGGCATTGGTGAAAAGACCTTGAAATATTAAGCCTTTTCATGCAATATTTGGCAATATTTCCTCAAGGTGGTAGGCGAAAGCATGCCTTTTGCATTTAATTCGACATGTACCATTAATTTTGTAATTCATGTAAAATGAACTGCTTGCCATTTTGAGGCAGTTGGAGTTCATTATTGCATTTAGAAATAGTCTGATACATTGTGATCCCCTTGAAACTTGAGTCAGAAACTTGCTTTCTAACCTTACGTTAGCATGCACTAGTAATTAATATCCTAGTCAAAATGATTACGCCAAAGCAAATGATCACGACCTAAAAAGATATGAATATCACCTTGGGTTCTGGGAACATTTGTGAGATGACACAATAGCCTACGACCGTTTGTTTTACTGTCAATGAGCGCCACCTTTTTAAAGCTAATTAATTAGCTCCTATTAATCTAGCATGCATTTAGCCGTACTCTCGCAGATGCAACTGGCCCATAAATGTGAGCAAACACAAGCACTCATTTCAAGCTAGCAACTAGCTTATTATCACATTTTCTTGAAACGGATTAGCATGCATCTTGCCACTTTTTCTATAAATAGGCCAATAAGTAGTGAGGAAAACATACTTAGCATTTGAGTAGTGATAGGTCAGTAGCAGATTTTTAAGCAAGCCTTCTCATAGGTTAGGTGATAGATAAATTTAGGCATAGCTCAAAAGCATAGGAATAGTGTTAGAACTATGGACACTCCAATTCATTTAACCTCATGTAAGTCACAAACGACATTCCTAGGGGAGGTTTCTACTTGGAGGCTGAAACGGATGACCAAGAATAAGAATTTTTTGGTCCTGATAGCCATAAAGTGGGTTCTAGGAAAATACTACATAGAGTATGAGGAAAAGTATTGGGTGAACACCGACATATGCTCCCACTTCGTAGCATCCATGCTAGACATCAACGTCCCCCAACTGCTTATCCTAAATCTTGTTAAAGAAATATTCCCCAAAAAGTACCTGAGTGGTCTCGGTGAGGTTGTTGCTCATGCTGCCTATGGAGTAGGTCTTCCGTCAGCCAGTTACCTACGTCGCTTTAACGAGGAAGAAGTTGTTGTCGTTTGGGCTACCATTTCTCAGTGGATTCTTCCTATAGAGTCGTGATGAGCACCAGAAGAGGGTTACTCAGGCCTTACATTTCCTATTCTGTAGCTACAACATAATACCCTTCTACAACATAGATTGGTATACTAATTTCAGGAACCAGGTATTCCCCCCACCAATGGTGGTTGTGCCAAATGATGCTACTAGTAATGTCAAAGAACCTATGGACGAGGAAGAGGTGGACGCTGCTGTTAATGCGTCAATTGTCGCTAGCCATGCCTTTGGATGAAAACCCCCTGCCTACTCAACAAATGTCTCCATGTTCACTGAATTTCTTGCTGCTGCTTAGAATACCTACCTTATAGCTTGTATATAAGCCTAGAAAAAGGCCACCATATATATAATAGCTCGGATAATTGTAAATTTTTGGATTATGGCTTCCCAACCACTTTTACAATGTAAAGAATATATATGAATAGATATATATCTTTTTTAAAGAAAATCCATGTTCTCTTCTTCATTCTGTATTTCAGTTTTATGGGCTCACAACTTTCATTTTGCTATTTCTCCGCACATGGGTGTGTTTTGTGTAAACAAATTTTGGTATTCCACTCGCCAATAATAATGGGTTAATTTCGCCGAAGCACAAACTAATTTCAAAAAAGACCGGCCAAAGAAATGGAAAAAGATAAAAAGAACTATTCACACATGTACAAAAATAGAGCTCAACGCCTAATGAAACGGCTTAAGATGAATCTCATTGATCGAGATTCCTAGGGGTTTCTATTCCATATTTTTCAACTCAAAAGCATTATTTTCTTTGCATCGAATGATTTTAAAGGGGCCCTCCCATAGGCTATCAAATTTACCATGTTGACCTAGCTTAGCATCCCTTTTATCATACTTTAGCACTAAGTCTCTACATTTTGGACCTTGGTCGGAAGCCTTCTTGTCAAACCATCACTTGACCACTTGTTGACGATTTGTCATGGCTATTAGGGAATTCTCCCTTTCTTCTTGTACTTCTAATAGTTTGGCAAGCCAAATCTCTAAGGCATCATTTTGTTCTATCTCGAGAGATTTCAACAATTGCATTGCTGGAATCTCCATGGATATAGGTAGCAGCACCTCTTTCCCGTATACCAACTCATAAGGCGAAGTCTTAAGGACTTGCTTAGGAGTTATGTAGTTTTCCCAGAGCACTGCTCGAAGGTTTTTATGCCATTCCCTCTAGTGTTCTGAACCAATCCTTTTAAGGAGTTGAACTAGGATCTTGTTTGTTGACTCCGCTAGGCCATTTCCCTGTGGGTAATAGTTTGATGATGTCTTGAGGAATATGCCATTCTTTAATGCAAAGTGACATACCTTTGTGCCTAAGAAATCTCTAGTATTATCCAAAATTATAGTTTACAGAGGGTTGAAACTTGTCACTAGTTCCTCGAGGAAATCTACAATCTCTATTTTTGTTGCGGTTTTAAGGGGAAAAAACCTTTGTCCACCTTGTGAAGTAATCCGTGGCAGTCATAATCCATTTGTGTCTGGCGCTAGAAACTGGGTTGATCATTCTGATGAAGTCAAAGCCTCATTGTGCAAACGGTTCATCCGCCACTATGGGTTTGAGGGGCATAGCGGAATCCTTCCTTCTGTCAGTAAAGAACTGGCATTTTTTGCAAACCTTCACCAAAGAGTGGGAGTCATTAAAAAGTGTAGGCCAATAATAGCCAGCATGCATGATTTTAATGGCGGTGGTCTTAGCATAGAAATTTCCTCCTGTAGCACTATTGTGGAATACGTCGAGGATCCTCTTTGCTTTCTTTGAAGTAACGCATCACAGGAGAATGCCATTGAAATTCCTTTTGAAAAGGACTCCCTCTATTAGTGTATATCCGCAATTTTGTAGCCGGTAATACCTCCTTTCCTCTACAGCAGGTACCTCCTCATTTTGTGCCATGTACTCACACAATCCTCTTCCTTTAATAGTTTTAGTAGGCTTGACTTCAATGTCATATTCAAGGATCTTGGTGATCCAATTAGCCTTTTTTTTGTGATCTCCCCTTCCATGATATATTCACGCACACTAGAATGTGTGACATATATAAGCACCTTGTTGCAAGAAATTAGATGGCAGAACTTTTTAAGTCCCTTCACTATTGCAAAGGCCTACCTTTCGACAAAATTATTATTCACCTCATATTCCTTTAGGTTTTGGGAGTAGAACACTATTGGATGTTCTCCTCTTTCTTCATCGTCCTTTTGGGTTAAGACAGTAGCAATACTAGACACGCTACTGAATGCATACATTGTAAAATCCTTGGATTGGTTTGGATTAACCAACACCAGAGCTATGGAAATAGCTTCCTTGGCCTTTTCAAAAGCTTCCTGAGCTTTGGTCATCCACTTGAACTTTTGATCTTTCTTTAGCATCAAGTTGATTGGCCTAATTATTCCCACGAAATCATAAATAAACTTGCTGAAAATTTTTACTTTTCCCAGGAAAGACTGAATGTCTTTCTTATTTACTAGAAGGGGAAGTTCTTTGATAGACTTTACTCATTCAGGGTCAATTGAAACACCTTCTTTAGACACAAAATTCCCCAACAACTTACCCTACGGTACTCTAAATACACATTTCTTCGAGTTTAGGGAAACTTCAAATTCATGGAACTTTTGAAAAACTAATTCTAAATGATCAAAGTGATCATCCTTAGATTTAGAGAACATAGTAAGATCATCCAAATAAATTAGAATAAACTTATTGATTACTTCACTAAATGTGATGTCCATCACCCGCTTGAATGTCGCCCCTACATTGGATAAACCAAAAGGAATTTTAGCATATGCAAATGTTCCCCACTTTGTGGTGAACGTAGTCTTGTGCTAATCTTCTTCTTTAACTCGGATCTGATTATAGCTGGAGAAACCATCTAGTAGAGAAAATATTTTTGATCCTGCAACCGTTTGTAGGATTAACTCCATCAAAGGCAGTGGATAGTGGTCCTTTAGGGATGCTCTGTTTAGGTCTCGGAAGTCCACACACAAATGGATATCTCCATTCTTCTTTCAGACCGGGACCCAATTCGATACCCAAATACTATGCTTGATTGGGAAAACAATGTGCGACTCAATGAGCTTAGTTAGCTCTTGCACCATTAGGGCTTCAATTTTAAGGTTGACTAGCCTTTGTTTCTGTTGGATTGGTTTTGCACCTTTTGTTAGCTCAATAGTGTGCTGAATGATACCAAGATCGTATCCCTGTAGATCATCATAGGACTAGGCCACTACTCCATATTTTTCATAGAAACTAATGAGCCTTTCCTTATCATGGTGCGAGACATTTTTTATGACTCGGAGATTCCTACCATCAGAGACTTAAAGGTCCACATAATCACTTTTGTCTGCTATGAACTTCTGCTTATCATTTCAGGCATCATCACAATTAAAAAAGTTTTCAAGAGTAACCAATCATTTCAAAAGTTTTTTAGATTTGAGCTGCATAATTTGTCCCTCATAAGCCTCAAAAATATTTGGTTGAAGCTGATCAACAAACTCCCCTGAGTGCTGGATAAATGAGGCAATGTGTTTATCGCTTTCAAAAACTTGCCAACTCTAATCATTGTCGGGGATTATTGGTTGAACTAGTACTCATACTAAATGTTCGTTATGAAGAAGGTCAGAGACAGGATCAAACTGAGCACCAATCACAGCCATGTGATCTGCATTGCTATTTTGTCTTTGGGGAATAGTCTTCATGTTGAAAGCTTCAAAACCATTAATCAGATCCCAGACTTGGTGTCGATAGGATCTCATGCTGATTTTTTTTCCACAAAAACTCCTTATACCTAGTTAACTACCAGTTCAGAATCTCCAAACATAATTGCTTAATGCCCATTCGTTCTGCAAGGCTTAAGCCTTGGACTAATCCTTCATATTTATCCTCATTGTTTGAACAAGTGAAATGAAAGCGAAAAGACCTCAACAATTTTTCACTTTGTGGGTATATTAGATATATCCCTGCTCCAGCACCCACTTTGCTTCTTGCTCCGTCAAAGTAGTGTCCATAGCTCATTTTCTTGGCTACCTTTGGATTCTTTGGCGATGCTCGGAAGCACCTAGTCTTCATCATAAATTACATATGTACCCAATCCTATAGCATGATAATTGTCGAAAGGATCATTTTCCATGTGTTCACTTAACAGAGCATCTTCTTTATCATTCCGATCTCCACTCACCTTCTCTTCCTCTGTCAATTTAATGCAATACATTTCTTGCTTGGTGATAGAGGTATGCGCAGCTTCAAAATTGATCAAGGATTCATTTGTTACATGTTCAGAATGTAAAGCATTTGATTCTATCTTCATCTTTGCGCCATGTTTGGGCCTAAGTATCAGATGTGACCAATCCAAGGATAGTTATCTGCCCACCTTTGAAGTAAATTCTCGGGATAGACAGAGACCAAACATAGGAGGAACATCTATGATCACCGTGTCTTACAGGACCGTGATACTAGGAAAATAAAATAGAGTTAGAGGAAGTGCTTTAATGACACCTACTATCTCAACTTGATTACCATCAAGTTGCATTACCCCTCTTTTCATAGGATCGTAGCTGAGTCCCAAAGCTTCGGCTATCTATTTAGTCATAATCATGGTACTAGCGCTAGAATCAATCATAGCATTGTGCAATAACTTCTTTCCTATAATGAGAGTCAAGAAGAAGGGCTGAGATTTCAAATTACTCCTGTCTTCAGTAGGGGATTCCTTTGTATTGTTTGCAAAGAATTTAGTGGGCGGTATTTGATAAACAACCTTTGTTCTGGCAAGCAGCCCTATTGGTATCGGGTTGACCTCTTCTTGAAGCACCTTCTGTAGTAATGTCTTTTGTTCTGGGATGGCTATAATGTCCCATAGAGACACATTAGCGGATGATTTCTTCAATTGCTCTACCACATTAAAAGGTGACAAATTCAGAGGTTTCTGCTTCTTGGTTCTTGCTATAATAACTTCCTTTTGTGGTTGAGAAGGTGAAGGGATGGTTGAAGCAATGGGAATCTAATCAAAAACACCTTTGAGTTGCGGGTTGTCTAGATGTGAAACAACTAACTCACCGGTGAATCTCCTCTTTGAGCGTGTGTTATAATCAAACTGCACTTGCAGTGTTTTGGATATGAATGCATCATTAGCAAACACTGTTTCTTCTTCCTCCATCTAGGAGAAGAGTGCATGATCAAGAGCAATATTAGATTCTTGTTCTAAAGAAATTCCTTGCATTTGCGCGGTAAGGACCACACTCTCCATTTGTGGTGAGGCATATACATAACCTCCATTTTCTGTTATTGTCCCATGGTTGCATTGCTCTGCCACCTTTTGTTGTAAGTTTCCGCGCAGATAGTTTTGGGGCATATGTGCATCACTGCAAGGGAAACACCATGGATTGATATCATCAATAAGATTATTGTTCGCTATGGTTAATTCCCTACTTGAGTTTGGCGACGCGCTCATCAGCAAAGTAGGCACTGAAACCATTTGGTTTGCAGTCGGGGCTGGTGGATTAGTGCGAGGCACACCTTGGTATTGATTATGTTGATAAGAAGACTGCCCACCTTGATAGTTTTGATATGTAGGCTTAAGAGGCATTGCTTGGTTTTGCTTAAGAGTGGTTATCTCATTTGCCATGGTTCACAACATCTCTTTGAGGTTGCTCATTTCATCCTTGGAAGAACCTGATGTAGAAGCCACATTTTGTGGGCTTGTTGTATATGTGTACATTGACTGGGCAGTTGTGGGCGCACTAGTTGACACGACCTCCTGTGCCAAGATTGATATTTTAGGAAATATCGGCATAATAGGTTGAGGAGACAATTTCCTACAATCTATTAAATGATTCTCAGCTTTGATAGCGATACCATAAGCATCTGGTAGAGTAGCCCCTCCCAAAGACTTGATCATCATGGAAATGTTGGAATTGATGGACTTTAGATAAAATATAAATGCCAACTCAAGAGTCGGGCGTATGGTAACAGGAATCCTCTGCTAATTTGCGTGAAATTGGGCATTAAAGTCCATCAGAGCCTCCTGGGGGGCTCGTTTTATGACAGATAGTTGATAATACAATAAAGAACAATCTCCATCATTCAAGAACCTCTCATAGAATAGATCTTCGAGCTCATCCCAGGCGCGAATTTAATTAGGTGTCAGTGTTTGGTACCAATCAAGTGCCTTGCCTTTAAAAGATGCGGCAAGAAGCCTTAGGGCTACGTTCTGTGTTGTAATCCCGTGTATTAGACATACGTCTGCCACATCCTGCGAATGTTCTGTTGGTGTTCTTGAGCTATCTCTGGTGAAATTTGGTATAGCTTTCATGGTTGAAACCGGGATAGTGCTCCAAACAGTGGGCGCTACCGAGGCTACTAGGGGACTTCTGGACTCCCATGCCATGTAGTTTCTGTTGACGACCGACAACATGGTGAGAGGAAAGGGCAGTGGGAATGGAACGGTTACCAACTGATTTGTGACTTGGACTATTCCTAGTGGAGGTACTAGTAAACTAGGGTTTCCTATGGTTTTGGATCTAGTTACAGACCGATGGCTCATACACCCTTCTAGAATGCAATTTCATGTAAGCTCTATCCCACTGGGTGTGCCAAAAAAAGAACAAACTATTGACGCAAAAAATTGATGAGGTAACAAAGTTTTATGGGAAACTCAGTTTAAGGGGGACCTTTTGCACTAAACTGAGTAACCTCCAGATTTTTAGAGAAGCCGACTTCTTCTATAATGGGGTTTAGAAAGGGAAAAGGAAGCAGATATAATAAAATAAAGTCTAACCTAAGGTGATGCACCAAGATTTAATGATGGGCACAATAAATCATAGATTTAAGGGTCTGAATGGTGTTAGAGTGTTCCAAAATATTAGAGACTTAAGATTATAGCATAGACAGTTCATTCATTGACATAAAATAACATTGCATACATTCCTACTACCAAGAAGAGTCCTTATACATGATCTAGGTAAGCAAAATTGCATCCAACATATATAGAAGTTCTTAAATGAAGTGTTAAGACAATGAAAAGCACAGTTCACAGTTTGATCAAATAGCATGAAAAACAGAAAGGCCGAACAATTGACACAGTCTAAGAGTTTTTACAATTAAATAAAACAATAATAAAGGCTTCATGTCTTTTTCTAAAACCAACATATTTCTTTCCGATTTTAGATCCTTTTCTCATCACAGAGAAAAGTATATATAGCATACAAAACCTCCCATCGCCTTGGAGAGCAATAATAGAAAAAATCTCTCAATCCTCGGCAATGATGCCTAAATCAGAATATTCCCAAGGCCGTTGCAATAGGATCGATCCGGAACAAGGTATCTAGTCATCCCAGGCATAGGCGCATCCTCTACAATGATGGCAGTGGTCCTGGTTAGACAAGTGTCACCCTCCTGAGCGAATGATGATGACACGTAGTAGCCAATAGCCTCATTCAGTTCATGCAATCTCTTGCCTTTATATGAGATCCATTGGTTAGGCATGTGGTAGCCTTTCGCTGCCCACATGAACCATTTCTTCCTTCGCTGTAGAGGGTTTGCGTTGAGGCTACACATGTCAAATGATTGGAGCCTTCACCAACAATGGAGGGAACACTCGTTATCCGGGTGCAACAGAGACGCGTGGCAGCATTTCACTGCCCGTAGTTGCTAATTCATTTCCATGCTCAAGGATTTGTGAACATTCGACACGTAGCAAGTGCATACGACAGTCAACAACCGTGGGATCCGCCAGCACCTTTTAGGGATGAGGGCTTCGTGGCAACATTTCGCAGTCCAATGAGGCATCAGGGAAACAAGAACCAAAAGTATCCTGCAGCTGCAACACATGGAGGCACAACAAAGTTTCCCGAGATCCGAAGGGAATGCCGATACTTGAAGTTGTGAAGAGTAGACATGTGGAGCAGCAGATGAAAACCTTGATAAAAGGTCGAGCAGACTTGGCAATGTACAAGCCGACGTATGGAAAAGTAAACCCAAAGGGAGTTGGTTAAATATTTATTAATAGGAAGCATTGTATATTTTCTTTCCTTTTGTTTTTTCTCCGTATTTTCTTTCCTATAAACAAAAAAAATATTATATTATGTCTTATGTACATAAAGTTCTTGCCTATAAAATTCCAGTAAACACTATTAAACATATAATATACTACTTAGTGGATTTACAACTTTCCTATTTATCAAACCAAGATGCGATAAATATTCATTATTCTTGTAGACACCAAAATCTGGGCTAAGCTTGCAACTTCAATTTCCTCATAATTCATATTTCCATGGTCATGACTAAATAATGTCAATTATTTAATTGTTCTTTAAAGTCTTCATTTCTTTATTAATTAAATAAATATATTTATTTAATTAATTTACCTTAACATTAATTCTTCTATTAATTAAATAATCTTAATTATTTATTTAATTCTTATTTTCTTTATTCTATCTGATTAATTAAATAAACGCTTCTTGTTTAATTATGCTACTAATTAACCTCATCTTTCTTGTCAAATTAAATAAATTCTTATTAAATTTTTCCTTTATCATATGTCAACTATAATTAAATAAATTCTTTATTTATTTAATTATTCATTTTAACTCCTTCAACACTTAACTAAATAAATCTTATTTATTTAATTATTCTTCAAATATCAAATCTTGAATTAAATGAATTATTTAATTCATAAATTCTATTTTAATGCATTCCTCTATATTTAGATAATTGTGTAAGTTATCTAAGTATTCACTTTGACTTGACTCGAGATCTATTTAAATCAGTCAGTTAACTCTGGATTTAATGTCTAAGTTGCTTGCATGAATAAACTCTTTGTCATATCATTCAGTCATCTAGTTCTAACTCGTTTGCATGTACATGCATATTAATTAAATATTCTTATTTAATTAATTAAATTGTGTGTGTGCATTCGAACAAAGAGTTGCTTTAATTCTATCTTTATCTTTGTCATGCAAAGACTATTCTTCTATTTTCAAAGACCAAACTCGAAGATTAAATCATTTATTTAATCTTTATTTCTATTTCTAGTTTTTATCACTCATGTCAACACTAACAGTTATCATAATGCATGTCCAAACCTTTGATCTCAACCATTTGTTGATCTTTTGATCCTAACTTGTTATTTTGAATAAACTCTTTGTCATATCATTCAGTCATCTAGTTCTAACTCGTTTGCGTGTACATGCATATTAATTAAATATCTTTATTTAATTAATTAAATCTTGTGCATGCGTTCGAACATAAAGTTGCTTTAATCCATTTTTATCTTTGTCATGCAAAGACTATTCTTCTGTTTTTGAATACCAAACTAGAAGATTAAATCATTTATTTAATCTTTATTTCTATTTCTAGTTTTTATCACTCATGTCACTACTAACTGTTATCACAATGCATGTCTAATTTGTCGATCTCAATCGTTCGTTGATCTTTGAATCCTAACCTGTCGTTTGAATGATGAATTTTCTATAAATTGATTTGTTTTTCATCATCCCAATCTCTCTCGAAATCATATGAATTTTGGAGCAATTATCTTGAATCTTCAATGTTTTGCTAAATCACTATCATAGGCTATACTTGCACAAGAGAAATTTGAGGGCAATTATACTACAATGGAAAAATGAAGAAGGGAAATCAAGGTTATACATGGAATTACATAGATATTGGGTGAGATTGTTCAGTTTATTTACATTTTAGCTTTCATTTGTTCTCTGTTGTTTAACTTAGTTTTGGATTAGAGTTTAGATTGCATTATTGTGTGTTATTTAACCTTTCTTCTGCATTTTCTAGATGTTACATTTGGTGAACCCGACGTGAACTACTAACCCTCTTGATTGGCATTCTTTGTTTGGGTTTTCGATTTTTTTGTCTTGAAGGGTGTAGGTACTTTTGAGGAATCTTGAAAATCACACTTTTGGGAGTCTTTTGAGGTCAAATAAATAGCACGGTTGCATTTGGAAGGGTCAAGAGATGAAAATTCATATATTATACTACATATTTTGGTTAAGGGAAGCATTTTTTTACAAGAAAAACATGATTTTTTTGCGGCTATGAGCTAAAGTGACACATTTGCAAGATAAAGTGACACATTTGTGAGCTAAAGTGACGCATTTGCAAAAAGCTAAAGTAACACATTTAATAGATAAAGTGATGCATCTGCATGGAAAAATGATGCAATTGACATTCTGAAACACATTTGCCAAAATAAATGACGCATCTAATGCATCTATGATTTTCTGAGTTGCAATTGACTGGTAAAAATCTTGAGCCACATCTGTAAAGAAAAATGACGCATCTAACTAGTAAAGTTTTTAGGTTTAGATTTTCAATTTATAGCCTTCTTTCGTGTTTTTATTTTTGCTAATCTTTTGTTTTCAGCGTGTGTTTTGAGGAGTTAATGAAGTTTTTGTAGATTGATAGTCGAAGACCAATATCAAAACTACTAATGAATCTTTCTGCAGAACGCATGTCAAAGACCCTAGTTAAATTTTTGAAACAAATTGTTTGGTAGTGTAGAAAATCTTTCATTTAGACTAAAATTAACAAGTGTCTACTGTGTTTGGTGCAAAAACACATTTGTGTTATTACCCTCATGATTTGGTATATTGAAGTATCCTCTCCCCTTGGACATATGTGCAATCTTGGGTGTAAGAGAAACAATTACTAACTTTAGAACTTGGGTTTGTTCTGATGGGAAAAAGTACTCACCCCAGGATGACTCAGATTGGTAGCACCTTGAATCTAAGGGACTTCCAACTGGTATATAAAAGTGGGAAATCCCAAGAATCGCGCGTATGGTTCCAATGAGATGGATTCGAAAGGAAACTCTCGCCACATGGATCATGCCCTACAAACGAAATGCCTAAATTAAACACCTTTGTTTGTAGTGTCCAAAATCCTTCTATTTACTAGTGTAGCAGGTCAGACCTGTGAAGTTGTCTCATATTCTTACGGTTCATGTGTAGAGATGAAAGAATGCCATGGGATGTTCATGGGTACTATAGCTTGGCTATCATGAATGATGTTAATGAGCCATGGACGGGAGCCAGAGGGGTCAAACTAGTAATCATCCACCTTGAATAAGCATAGCTAGGGAAACCTAAGTGAGAACTCGGTAAATACTATCTTACACAGCCTAGGATGTGGTTGTCTGTTGTTAAATTAAACATTCTTTGAGTCCAAAATCAAACTAAAAACACTGTCTTATGATTGTCTTTGTTTTCTAGAACTTGATCACGAAAAACAACATCATTTTTATATTTCCATCCACTGAAAATACGCAATTGTTCACTAGAGAGTCGCAATTGTTCTACCGAGTCACGTCTGTTTAGTCTAGAGTTGCATCTGCTAAGATTAGCTCATATTTGCTCTATCAAAAACTGCATTTGATTTAGCAAACCGCACTTGTGATATTTTGTGACACATCTGAAAAGGTGAGTTGTAACTACAGTCTGGAATGATGCATTTGCCACTGTCATAGAACTTTTATTAGTACAGAGAGTTCAGAAAAACCACATTTGTTACAGTCTGAGTCGCAATTACCATCATGAGTCACATCTATGGGAAACAACACCACAATTTTCTGATACTAGATACTGAATTTTACTAGAAACTCGCAACTAATTACTGGAAAACCACAACTATGAAACATTACCGCATCTGTGAAATTTTGTGACGCATATGCCTGAGTATTAGAAAATTAGAATTTAGAGTCACAGTTTAGTCGACACAGTCATACTAGTCTTTGATTTGTCTTTTCACAGTAGTCCTTGGATAGAAACCTGAAATGATTTGCTCAATTTTGCATCCTTTAGGTACCATTTAGTCATTTACGATAGTCGTCCCAATTCCAAGTTTTAGTTTCATCTTAGAATACATATTATCTTTAGATCAAACTTTTAGGAAAGTCATTTTTACAAACTTTAGAATAGGTCCACTTTCTACACTTTGGAAAAATCGTAGCATCAATGAAATCTATCATTGAACCTAGTCCTGTCATCATATCTTTTGTCCTACAGTGAGTCCTTCTAGCTCATTAGTCTAGTTAGGGAGCTCACCTTATCTTTGGTCCTAGTCCTACACAAATTCCTTGAAATAATTAAATTGACGCCTTGGTTAGACTTTAGGTAGCTAGTAACCTCATCTCAGGTTCACAAAATTGATTTCCTTAGAAGCTTGCTTAGAATTTTCATATTTAGATATTGTCATCCTAGACTAGCATCATATTAGACATATTTTACTCGCACAGAAGATACCAAAAAAATAGTTGCATTCATTCCTTATTTACACCTAGAAAATCCCAGAAACATAGCTTAGGTTACATACCTTAGACTTCAGTCACTCTTCTTATTGTCATACCTTAGACCTCATATCGCATACCTTAGTCATAAACCATCTTTCATCATAACCTCACCACCATGTCTGCAATTTACCTTGATATGCTTGCTAGTCAAGTTGAATACCAGTTACTCCATAATGGTCAATTCCAACAAGCCATAGACTTCAAAAGATAATTTATCCAATCCAAATTCCAACCAACATCAGCCCATGGTCAACTACCTACATACCCTTCCTACCAACAATCCATAAGTCCTAGTCATTCAACCATCTACCCTCACTATCAAGAGTCACTTGACACAATATTTTCCATTAATTCACTACAAACATCTATTAGTCATACCTATCCTAACATTGACAAGGGAAACCAACCTTCCACTAATCCCTTCGAAGCCTCCACATCCTATCATGGTCCTTCGTCCACTAATCCCTTCCAAGCCTACATGTCCTATCCTAGTCCTTCATCCACTAATCCCTTCCAAGCCACTCCATCTCAATCTACATTTAGTCATGAAAATAAATCTATTCATGGTCTCCAAAGTCACATCCCATCTACTAAACTTGAGGATACATGTCAAATGGAAAGTCCAAAGCATGACTTCATGGCTTCACCTTCATGTCAAGATCAAAGTAGTCTATCCCATGACCCTATCTTTAAGTCCATCCAAGAAGTCCTTCTAGATGATCATGGCATCCAAAGTACACCTATCCTTGATCAAAATTTCATTCCCAACCATATCATTCAAGACAAACCCGACTTTGATCAAGACACTACTATTGAGCAAGAAGTCCAAAATGATCTACTCCTTGACCTTTATGCCATTCATGATCAAACATTTGAAGACGACCCTATCCAAGTACCAAACACGTCCATTTCCCAAAATGAGACACTTTCCTCCTTTAAACACATAGATGATATTCCTCTAGAACAAGAGTCTCCTATCTAGACATATTTGCAAATGATCAAGCTATAGCCAATTTCATTGGAATCTATGACAATGACCATAAAGACAGTTTCAACATCAACTTGGAAGCACCATTAGAATCATATAAATTTGATATGTCACAAAATAACAACAATGATATCCAAAATGTCAATGAAGCTAAGACATCCTATCAACTAGGATCATCCACTTTTATCAAATCAGGCTTTCTTGTAGAGGAGAAGATTCCAAGTAATAGTGTCCACATGAACAGTGATGGGTTAGCATCTTGCTTTCAAAACAAAAAATACCCCATCGCAAATAGAATTTGTCAAAGCATGCAGTATCAAGGAAAAGGACTAGGCATACATGAGCAAGGAATTCTAGAACCAGTAAAGTTTCAGGAAAATCGTACACATCAAGGTCTTGGTTATCCTTTAGTAAGCAAATCTAATGATGTTAATGGTATCTTATCGATATTGGGGGCAACTTTATCTGATACAAACATCAAAATGGAGGCCATGAATAGTTCTAGCCATAAGGTTGTTGCCAACACTCCTTCCATCCATACCATAAAGTGTCATTCCAACATGAATAAACCTTCCATTTGGAACCAACAAAAAAAAAAGTCTTACAAATTCAAAGTTCAAAATCAAATATCAAAGGCCATTGAATCAATCAAAAATACAAGTGGACAAATAAAGTTAAAATGGATCCCAAAGAAAAATGGATCAAGCAAAGAAAATAGTTCAAAAGAAAAAGTCAATCAAAATGTGGAGCCACAAGAAAAGAGGACTCCCACATATAATAAATTTCCACCTCCTTCAAAATGGTCATCATAATAGGCATATAAAAGTCATGGTTCCAAACATTATCCCAATCTGAAACCTAGTCTCCATCATCCATCACCCCAAGTTTGGCAAATGAAAATTCCTCCATCTAAATTGCCAATTGTGTCTACCATCATCTGTCATAATCCTACATCTCACCTAAAGTCTAAAAATCCTACGTCACAAATCCGTCACATCTTGGCAGCAACTCTTTATTGTAAGGACTCCCATGGCATTCTATTGTGATGTGCGTATTTTGATAAGGCCAACTCTAGTGTCAATAAGGATCACAATGACATCCATCAATTGTATGCAAGTGTTATGATCCTGACAAGGAAACTACTTCATCAAGGTCATTATTGGAATATCATGGCACTAGTCTCTACATTAGCACCATCAATGGATTTAGCAGAATCAATGATCATCTAAAGCATCAAGGCCATTTAAAAAATACAAAAAAAATGAAAAAAAAATTGTCACTTTGATGAAAACCTGGCAAATAGGTATCTTGGTGACACCAAAAAGAACAAAAAAAAAGTCAAGAGAAAAATTTCATAAGAGAAAATTTTTGTCCAATAATGAAAACCATTCTTATGGTGCTTTGGATAAGTACCATGATGAAAACCTAGCAAACATGAATCATGTGTAAGAAATTATCTATGTGGACTATTACACTTGGGGGCAAGTTGTCTCATCTCCCATACCCTTCATATGCCATTTATTATGACATTTCCATCTATCCATCTTAGCCCTACCACTTACATCCATTTTCCCACCTACTTTGATCTTGATAAGGACTGGGGTAGAAACATAAATAATGCTTTGGAAAAACTCTTGACATGTCTATCCTTTGGTCATACACTATCCATGAAATATCATGTCATAGCCTTCATAGCATTTTCCAAACCCATACCTTGAAGAAAATGAGTTATCCTTATATGACATGGTCCTTGGAGACCATATGATAATTTTTCTAGCCAAAGATCCTCATGTCACTTAACTTTTACCAAAGCCACCAATCATCTATTCATACCTATCGCATGCCTTGGTTTTTCCCTTGTTAATGGTCTAAGGATCTTTCATCATCCCATTCAATCTTGAAAATTCATTCCAAATGCAACAAGCCCAATCCATACAATCTTGCTATGCATCCTAGTGCATCATTCAAAACATTCATTGGCTTTGTTTCTAGCCTTGCTGCTAACCTTGATCCTTCAGTCACATTATCATCATCCTCACGTTGTTTTGGGATGTGTCCTTCCCACATCAAAGAATGTCGTCATCATCCTCATCACTAGTTAATTGGTTTTCAACTTGATTGGGGGAAAGATCATGGTTGTCCTTGAATTCTTGTGCATGCTTGCTCACTTGCTTATAGGAACCATTCACATGCATTGTCACAAACCATAAAAAAATCCAAAAACATCACAAAATGACCTGAGAAAACATAAAAACATTAGAAAACTTTAAAAAGACAAAAAAATCAAAGCATGTTGAAAATCCAAAAACAAAATCAGAGTTAGTCGCACTTTTCAATCTTTGTCATTTGTTGAACTACGTTGTCTTTGTGACTAGATGTAGGCAAGGCCATTTGTCGATGTGCCCCTAAGGCATTAGGTCAGCCATTTAGGTTTGTCTATATAAAATCATGATTCAATCCACATTTCTATATGACAAGGTCATTGGTTGTGTCGAACTACGAGGTCTTTGTGTGTATAACATAGGCAAGGCCATTAATCAATGAGTCCTCGAGGCCGCATTAGGTCAGTCCATTAGGGTTTGTCACATTCACTATCACACATGTCTTCTACTTGTAGTTAGTATTGTCAATCAAAGTCAAGTCGAACTACAAGGTCTCTGCATGTATAACATAGGCAAGGCCATCAATCGATGATCCCCTGAGGCTGCACTAGGTCAATCCTTTATGGTTTGTCATTACACACAATCAATTGTCCACACATCATATCGAGTCATGCATCAATCTGGTGAACAAGTCAGCAATGTCTGGAAGTCAAATCAAAAAAATTACAAAAGCAACAACTAAAACAAATCAACTTATGTCTGCTACAGGATGTTTCCTTCCTGGAAACAAACATCATCAAAACAATCAACCTGTGTCTTATTCAGGATGAGTCCTTCCCGAATATCGATATCAATAAAACAATCTATGTCTTTTATAAGATGAGTCCTTCCTACATATCGACATTGTCAAACAATTAACATAGCCTTATACAGGTTATCACATCAATGGCATCAGACTCAACGTCTTATACAATACATGTCTTTCTGAAACCAAGCTTTGTCATGCCTTATACATATAGTCATAACATCGAAACCAGACTCAAAGTCTTATCCGGTATGTGTATCTCATGCAATCAAACTCTATCAATCAATCATTTTATCAATCAAAACAAATCAAACAAAAAAATCAAGTTTTGGAAAATATTTTACTAGCTTTTTGACTTTATGGCTTATTTATCTTATCATTTCACTTGACTTTATGATGGGAATTATATTACTAGCTTTCTCAAGGATGTCCCATGAAGGATTTAGAGAAGTAACAATGTATCAGAATTATTTTTTCTTTGACTGATGTCTATCAACTGTCTTTTAAATTTGATTTTGAGTCATGTTACTAGTTTCCTCAAGAATGTCCCATGAAGGATTTAGAGGAGTGATGACGTCTCATGACCCATGTTTTATTTTGTTTGTTGTTTGTGGTTTGTCCTGACAAAAAGACTAGGGAAACTTGTGACCTTAATATGAGTTAATGACAATCATTGTATGCGACTGTCTATTGTTAGCAAGTGGATGAACTTGCACACCTTGATTTATGTCATATCATGGTGTTTTTCTCCATTTGTATTAGTCCTTCCCAATGATGATAAAGTGAAACACCTTTTGTTATACAACGAAACATCAAAGATTACTAATACTAGCATCCATCTCATGTATTTTTCTTTCTTTCCGCACTAACAACTCTTCTTTCTTGAATTATGACAAAGTCCTATGACACACAAAAATATAAATCATCTTGCATGTACATTCATGTTAGAAACATCATTTCAAAATCATACATCATCAATCATACATACATCTTGCATTTGAAATATACAAACATAGGCATCTGATATCATCGCATCATGGAATAATAGACATTCATCATCATAGATTACATATCATAAGCATTACATGTACAAAATGAATGTAAATACATACATCACATTACATTTGTATAGCATCACATGTAGAAAGCATTGTACATATAACATCATATTGCATCTCATAATTATAAATTGCATACATAACATCCATCAACATCATAAATATTAATGCATATATCATCACATAGAATCAACATCACGTCATAGGCTGCATAAACACATCATAAAGTAGATATGATTATCCATCACATAGGCATCTCATATAAACATAACATGTATAAATAAACGACTGCATAATCAATAAATAGAAATGCATATCATGAGAATCGCCGCCAAAATCATATATATATATCCTCCAAAAGTGTCACATCACAATGTCATAATGTATCAATAAATATGGAAGCACATACGCTATATGATCATAATAAAATGTCTCGGTACATATCAAGAAATGGCCCTATACTAAACTGCCACTGCTATCATGACTAGAGTGTGTGGATGAATGATGTCGAGATCTTGATGACCTATGACCTAAATGTGGCTTGTCGTAGGGACTAGTTCTATGTGGCTGCTCAACTCCCTTTGTGCTAACTATCCTGGTGTGGGTCCTAGTTTGGGACCTCTCACTACCTACTTGTGAAAAACTCAGGGCCCATCTCTCTGTATGAACTGCTTCCTCATAGAAATCTTTGTAATAGGTGGCCCTCTCCCTGGATCTGAGTAACTCTCGAGAAAATGCCTCTATTGGCTCACTGCAAAGATCTCTAATCTCTGTAAAACTTTGCTCGGTCTCCTATCTCTGAGCTATTTCCTAATCCCTATCCATGAAGGCTTTGTCCCTCTCCATCTGTAACACATCTCACTTGGACATCAAGATCCTCATCTACTCCTCCAAAGATGCAAGTTGGGCACAAAGTGTAGCAGTGTCAGGATCAACTGCCCCTGTTTCATCCTGTCTAACTCATCCTCATCCTCTAACTCCTCCAAAATCCTATCTTGGACCTCCCACTCCTAATCATCCCCCTCCTCATCATCATCCTGATAGACACCAAGTAAGCCAAGGGCATCAATCTTTGCCTCTTCTCTGCTTGCCTCCTCCTCTACATGATCCTCTAGAATGGCCTCCTCTGTGGCATGCTCCTCATCTCTACCAATCTCAACATGCACCTCCCCCTCACCTCTTCCAATATCTGGCATGTGCACATCCACCTCCTCCCATCCCTCCTCGTGGATAGGTGATAAGGATGGCCCCCATCCCTTCCATCCATGCCTCCCTCTCCCACCACCTCGTCGACCACCTCCACCACCATCTCCATCATTGCCATGACCACCTCCACCTCTCTGACCTCTACCTCTGCCACGCTTGTCGCATGGTCCTATCCCTCACTGCTCTATCGACACATCCTGATCTGGGTCTATAAGAGGAATCAACCTGTGCACAACCCACCATTGATCATATGCCCTGGTGGTACCTAGGTCTGCCACACCATCTCTCCATCCCCAATGAACTGCTTGCAGTGCATCAATATTTGCCTTGACAATGGCCACTAGAATCTTTGCAACCCATAGGGGGATCTCTTGCGAGGACCTCGCAAAATCTGCCCATCCTCTAGGCTCATCCTGCACCTCTCTGAACTATCATAGCACACAATCTGGAAAATATCTCTCTATAATATGAATATGTAAAACAGTGCACCCAATCAGATACTGTGTCTAGTGGTAATATGGTAAATAATCATCCTCATTTGACCACTTTGGACCTCCCAAGTATGGTCTCCATGTAAATTGTACCATGGTATCAATAGCATGTCTAAAGTACCCAGTATCTCCCATATGGGGTTGAGTATCTTCCCCCGCATAATGAAAGGCATATGGTGCTCCATGTTGTAAATCAATTGTGACCAGTGGACAAAAGATGGCAATGTGTTCCCATGCCCATACCATCAAGAGCGTGGTACCACAACTTATCGACTGTGCCTCTCAATAGGCTATATCATGTAAATGAAAATATACATGCCAAGAAGACAAGGACCCCAAGCATACACCCCTCATTGCTCTAGCATACCAAATAGCATCTCTCCCCATCCCATGGGAAATCCATGACCTCAATGGTCAGGGAGGACTATACCACCTATTAGTGTACACAATAGACAATCTAACTGCCTATATCTATAGGCAAGTACATTCCACCTAATCTCATAGTGGCCAATGCCTAATTGTCTAATATCATTGTGAGGGTAATATCGACACATCTCAGCAAAACCTCTCTGGGTATCATACATCACCCTGGTGCCTCAAATAGGAAGTCTCAGAATCCTGTAGACATTCTCCAATGTAACTATAGCCTCTCAAGTAGGCAAGTGAAATGAGGAAGTCTCTGAGTGCCACCGCTCACATAATATCGTCAGTAGCCCCCAATTTTCCTGAATGACGGGCATATCTATCACATGGAGGAGAAACAAATGCCATAAAAATCATTTCTCCACGCTCTGCAAATTGTTTCGGAAGCAAAAAGTCAACAGTCTCGACTCTTGCATATACACAGGGTCCAAAATAACCTACGATGGCATTATACATGCCTCATGTCAAAATCAATCACCTATCCTAATGCAAAGTCACAAAATCAAATGATAATCAAATGCGTCATTATTTTGCAAATGCATCATTATTTTGTAAATGCCTCATTCTTTTTCAATTGTGTCATTTTATTTTACACACGCATCATAAAATTTCAAATGTGTCATTTTAAATCACAAATGCGTATGGAAATATCAAATGCGTGTCAAAAATAAATTTTGAAAAATTAAAACCATGCAAACAACCATCCATGATAAATGCAAACGCAATGCAATCTTTACAAATGTGTTGAACAAAAAGCAAATGCGTAACAATTTTTCACATGCATCAATTTTGAAAACAAATGCATCAAAATATTAAATACCTACTCTAAGCATCGAACATGAATTTACAAATGCGTTGAACCGTATACAAATGTGTCAATTATGCATTCAAATACGATTTTTCAACAAAATGACACATCACAAAAAATAAAAATAAATGCATGAAAAGGCACAAAAACCAAAAATTCAAAAGTCAAGATCGAAGTACATACCGGGGGCTGCGTCAGCTGGCCTTCTGAAGGTCTAGATCCTATACGAATGATGATGGGTGTGAGGAACAAGTGACATCTTCACTGACGGTGTAGAGCAAAAATCTCAAATTTTGAAGCTTTGTGGGTAAAAATGAATGGGTTTTTACCGCATTTTCTATTTAAACCTAGGGTTTTGGTGGCATTCCTTTTTACTGGCCGTGTCAACTTCCACCTTCAATTGACCCGAACCTGTCCCTAACACTTCCAACTTCAATTTTGTCAACTCCACTGCATTTTGGCTATTCAATGGACTAATTAGGACTATTTCCAATTTTTTTAAAAATTTGCCAATTTTCCCGATGGGGCATACCTTTACCTATTTACACCGAGGCATTATTGGGGCATATTTTTGTCGATTTTCTTTGACATAATGCCAAAATGACATTATATCAAAGAGGGGCAAACAGACACCGAAATCTAGTCTAAGCAAGCGACTTCAATTTCCTCATAATTCGTATTTCCATGGTCATGATTAAATAATGACAATTATTTAATTGTTCTCTAAAGTATTCATTTCTTTATTAATTAAATAAATTTAATTAATTTACCTTAACATTAATTCTTCTATTAATTAAATAATCTTAATTATTTAATTAATTCTCATTTTCTTTATTTTGTATGATTTATTAAATAAACACTTCTTATTTAATTATGTTACTAATTAACCTTATCTTTCTTGTCAAATTCCCTTTATCATATGTCAACTATAATTAAATAAATTCTTTATTTATTTAATTATTCATTTTAACCCCTTCAACACTTACTTAAATAAATCTTATTTATTTAATTATTCTTCAAATATCAAATCTTGAATTAAATGAATTATTTACTTCATAAATTCTATTTTAACACATTCCTCTATATTTAGATAATTGTGTAAGTTATCTAAGTATTCACTTTGACATGACTCGAGATCTATTTAAATCAATCAGTTAACTCTGGATTTAATGTCTGAGTTGCTTGCATGAATAAACTCTTTGTCATATCATCCAGTCATCTAGTTCCAACTCGTTTGTGTGTACATGTGTATTAATTAAATATCTATATTTAATTAATTAAATCTTGTGTGTGTGTTCAACCAGAAAGTTGTTTTAATCCATCTTTATCTTTGTCATGCAAAGACTATTCTTCTGTTTTCAAATACCAAACTAGAAGATTAAATCATTTATTTAATCTTTATTTCTATTTCTAGTTTTTATTGTAAGGAAAGCTAAGGTGTGGAACTAACTCTCCTAACGTCAAAACCTTAGGGAAGAATGCATAGGTGATTCTAAATTTTCAATTACAGTCCAATTAAGATACACTTGAAAGAAATAACTAAAATAGAGAAATAAACATACACAGATGAACACCAGATTTACAAGGGAAAACCCTTACGGGAGAAAAACCCACCACACTAAGAAAAGCCTCTTTGTATTACAGTAATGGAAATTACATACAGAGATCAGACTTATCTTTTTGATGTCAACTTATAGCAGCAAATTCAAAATGATCAACCTTGTACATAACATCTCATTTGCAAGACACTCTCAATTGAATTCACACTGATCACACACTGACCAGTTCACACCACTGTTTTCTCAGAACCGATCATCATCTTCAATTCCTGAGTATATCCATGTCGCTCATGGTCTATTGATATTCCTCACATAAATGGTCACAACAGTCCAACTGCTAGCAGTTCCCATTCTATTTCTCTGATTGGTCGAAGACACACCATGTAAGACAATCTTCCAATTAGTCAAAAAACATTCAAACAGTATTCACATGTTGGTGAGACACTAACCGTGTCTCCTTGATGCTACAAGATCGATTACTATCGATATCACCCAGAGTCATCACCTTCGGCAAGAGGTTACACCAAGTTCAAAATTTGTTGCTTAGACTCACCCTTGTCGCTAAGACATCATACCGATATCCATTGTAGAAGCATCGGCTAGACCATCACTATCAGCGAGAGGTCATACCAAACGTAAATACATCTTATCAAGCTCTATCAGCAAGAGTTCTATCACCAAGAGTCTCATAGATCTTTATGTCATACCAATATTCATTAAGCAAAGTTGTTGGCAAGACAATCCATATCGCTAAGACTTCATACCGACAATAAACACATGTAGCGCTATCAGCAAGACTACCGCTATCGGTAAGAAATCATATCGAACACAGATCAGTTGGAGAGACTACTGCTTTCACCAAGAGGTCACACCGAAGCAATATACCCATCAACAAGAGAAATGTTATCACCAAGAGTTCATACCGATGTTCATACCCATTAGCAAGACTTACATCCGTCACCAAGAGTTCTTACCGAGCCTCCATGCCTCTCCTCGATGACTCTGACTATAACACTATCAGTGAGACATATCTTGTCAAGATGAGTTATACTGAATGTTCATGCCTCTCCTCGATGACTTCAGTCGCCATGAGTCTCCCTGACAACCACTAGGAACCAAACCATTGGCCAGAGATCTCCCCGAGTGGAGAGATATGGAAATGTCACAGCGATAACACCGGTCAGCAAGACAACAACAATTTCTCGGTGATATGAGCATTCCAAAAGGTTACACAACTGCTAGTCAGCTAGATAGTAAGGATGTCACACCAACTATTATCAGAATGCGTGTCTAATTTTTTGATCGCAACTGTCCGTTGATCTTTCAATCTTGACTTGTCATTCAAATGATCAATTTTCTATAAATTGATCTGCCTGTCATCATTCCAATTTCTCTCAAAATCATATGAATTTTGGAGCAATTATCTTGAATCTTGGATGTTTTTCTAAATCACTATCATAGGTTATACTTGCACAAGAGAAATCTAAGGGGAATTATACTACAATGACAAAATGGAGAATGGCAATCGAGGTTATACATGGAATTACATAGATATTGGGTGAGATTGTTCAGTTTATTTATGTTTTAGCTTTCCTTTGTTCAGTGTTGTTTAACTTAGTTTTGCATTAGATCTTAGATCACATTGTTGTGTGTTGTTTAACCATTCTTCTACATTTTCTAGATGTTACAATTCTTGGCCACTTTTTCTCTACAAAAGAACTCATAATCTATCCTTGAAATTTCAACATTACGATCACTACCATCTAATTTGTGCCTTAAAGTATTTTTCTTCATTTTTTGAAGTCCAAATAAACAATAATGTATAAATCAACAACTTGAATCAGTAGAATAGTAGTGGTATATGTGTTTGAATCTTTGATTTTAGACATTGAATGGGCTTTTTCTTTTAGAAACCAATCAAATTAATCACACAAAAACAACAAATGTTCCCTAAAAAACAAAACATATACTTGATACACTTGATCTAAATATCAAAGAAAAATAAAACTAGAGACAACCACACAATCATATTTAATAATATCAACAAACAACTGAAACCAAAATTTTAACCACCAAATTATAACTTCTTCTTCATTAATCTTCTTCAAAATGACTTTACAATAAGTATCATAAGTCTTTTCTCTTCAAAAAAATATCCTAGTACTAATGATTTTTTTGATTTGGTCTTGTTTTCTCTTTTATAGATAGATAAGGAGAGCGACAAGCTTTAGACCATTTCATTTCAAAAAATATATTTTCAATTACCTAAATCAAAAATTCTTAATTATCATTATTTACATGTGGTTACGTAAAAGTAATGAAAGATAAGAAATGAAGATAACTCATCAAATGTTGAAGTTTGGAGCACTCGCAAGACACCAAAGTTCGTTAGTCATTGTAAGGTACACATGATCGTTCCAATCTAGCAAGGTCCTCTCTCCATGATAGCATCTTCAATTCTTGGTACTTTGCAATTTCTGACACCAGGCCTATTCTTCTAGAGGAGCCAGATATGTCTACTTCCATTTGAACATCAATCATATAGTCATCAAGCCATTTATATTCTTGGATCTTCGATATGTTGGCATGGTGACTTCTCCATCTATTTTCTAACAATCCTCTAGTCTCTGCAATGAACTTTGAGTATCTAGAATCTAGTGCAATCATCCCATCCAACATCAATTAAAACTATGGACATTTATATCATGATCTTGTTGTAAATGAGCAATGCAATTTGGGACTACTTGTTTGAACTCACTTTTCCAGCTAGTGAAATCTTTTAACTAATCATCTTCTCCAAGCATGCTAGACACAAACCACTGTTTGATTGTATGGAAATATTATATTATTGTAGTAATCTTTTGTCTCTCCCCTAACACATACTAGGACTCATCAATCACTAGTTTCACTATTCTCTCTATGGGATTTAAAGTTGCAGGTGTGTCCACACTTCTCTATAAGACCTTTCACAATGTGCTTAGTGTATGATGGATGGGTTGCCATTTATTAAACAAAGTATCCAAAATGATAGCATGGGCTCTCATCTATTCAACTACTTGGGCATTCATGCACATTTTCTACCTTGTCTATCACCATCTTGATTCTATGCTCCGAGACTTTTTCTAATGCACCATAGATTTATTTCCTTACTTTGGTCTCCTCATTGCACTTCTTTAAGATTTATATTTCTTGTTTCAAGGCCTCTATTTGATCAGTGGAAACAACATTAGTCTTTTGGGTTGAGGGCTAGTACACTACCATTTCAGTACTTTGAGAAGGGCCTGCCCCTTTCAATTGCTACTTTAGTTTCACATTCTTTATAAGCAACTTGTTCACTTCATCATTCATATATATTTGTGCTTTTTCATATTCTGCAAGTTTATTCTCCAAACTCTTGATGGCTACTCAAGTGAACATAGTAGAATGCATATTCATGGTAGCTGCTTCTAAGGCCAAGGTATCTTTGAGGGTCTTGACTATTGCACCCCCTCTCATTTCTTGCACAATGTCCAAAAATTTTGGTTTCTCTATATTTTTTTACTTAGCCCAAAAGGCTAAGGTCTCAATTCTTGGATTATATCCTATCCGACTCATTCATTCCTTTGAATCAAACTCGGCCATTAACATGGGGTCTTATTGATTTCTTTCGTGATCAAGCAAGAACATCCTTTTCAAATCCATCCTAGGTATAAGCAATATATTGCTTTTCAACACCATTTTACTAGCTTCTTGTGGACTAATGTCAACATCATTTATCCTCATTTCATTGAAAGTTTGGGCCATGATATGATCATGTTAAGATTCCTTAGCACTCATCTTGTTTATCTCAACTCTATCTTCAAACTCTTTCATTTTCATTTTAATCCAAAAGTCTTTGAATTTTAGGGTGTTGATAAATTCATCATCCTCCATGGATTTGAGGCCTACAATCATTCTTTTATCATCATGCATCTCCTACTCACCTTGTGTATACATATCAACCCTCGCCTCTGGCTTGCATGCTTTAGTTTCATACTTTTGGAGTGGTTGAATGACTTCAACATCATCTTTTAATTGTCGTAGCACACTGGCCACCTCCTCTATATCTTCAACCTCTTCACTTATCTCGTATGATACAAGGGGATTTTGTTCCTATACCCTTTGTCTCTTAGGCTTTGATTTCTCTAGAGGTGATTCTAGAGAAGCATATTGCATTGAAATAGTGTCTGGAGAGGGCCTAGAGATTACAACTCCACTTGGTCTTTTGGTAGGAAATTTGGTGAGCTTCTCCAACTCTATTTTTGATTTACCATATAATTTTTCAAAATTATCAATCATTAGGTTGATCCTCTTGATGGTATTTGGCATTTCATCTATATAAAATCCCAAGAAATCAATGTTTGTCTTCCTCTTTTCTTCCTCTAATTTTGTTAATATCGCCCATTTTCTTCTCCTCTGAAATACTTCTTGGAGAGTTAAGTAGTTTATTATTACATCATCCTCATAATCAACATAATGGGTGATCCCAAACTTAGTGAGGATTGTTTTCCTCACAAAATTCATGTGGCCTTTAGGGTCAAAGACCCTTTCTCCCATAGACTCCAAATAATATATTGTTTTTAAATAATGTTACAACTCCTCAAGAGTATCAGATGCACCAAATAATTCTTCACATATGATCAAGTTATGCAAGAATGTGCCTTTCTTCTATTTATGCATGACATCCTTATCCATCCATAACATTTTCCACATAAACTCTAAGAAATGTAGCAAGAGAGGAACAAACTTGGGAAAAACATGTGGGGCTTGGGGACATCCATATACTCTTATTACTATAACATCTAGCAAAAAGAACCAATCACCAATGTTGTGGGTATGCCCTTGCTCTAGCCTCAATGCCAAGGGTCTTAATAGTTGTAGTATTGGTGTATGTAACATTGGTGATTTATGACCAATCATAGACATAATTATTACTACAAGATCATCATGAAAAATCACATAGTTGCTCGTCTTGCATCTACTGTCCCATATATAACACCAATTTTGAATAGGTAGTTGACAACCTTGTTGATCAACCATTCCTAAACAAATTCTCCTATTCCATTTATCACTTCTCTTAACTGTTGGGATGGAGGTGTCACATAATATACTCATTTTGGCTATCTCGCTATAGTGTAGGCTTTATTTATGTTATCACTTTTCTACTATGAGACTGTGATTCTCATATTGCCATACCACACACTTATTTTATGTTGTAGCTTGTTCATTGTAGGATAGTGGGTTATGCATCCTTATACCACCATATTGCAAGTCCCTTTTAATTTTAAAATATGATTATCATATGTTGGTAGGTTATATAGCTTCATACCGCCATACCACGCACTTACCTTTTCTTTATAAATTGTTGATCATGGGATAGTTGGTTACATAACTTAACACTGTCATACTGCATGTTATTTTAATATCATTGTTTGTTGATTACGGGACAATGGGCTAACCTTTGACAGTTAGGTTGAGATCATACCACCATATTGTAGTTTTTATTTTATATAGTCACTACTTGCTACGAGGTAGCAATATACTTCTATACTCAAGAGACCTATCACCACCATCCCGCACACATCTTTTATGACTATCACGGAATAGTGGTATATGATTACATCTTATTTTCTACCTTTCCATACCACCGAGGGCCCTTAGAACTGAACAAATACTTCCACGAGGTGCGGTAATGGATTTTTATGAATGTAAAGGTGCTAGACACATCTTATTTAAGCATATATGATACTTTCTTAAATATTTGGTTTTGTATGGGGATTTTCAATGTTAGTTAGACCTAATGTTAAGTTGTCTATATGTATTATTAAGCCACATATGTTCATTATTGTTTCCTTCACACAGGCATATTCAACGCATGTGGAGGCTAGAAGTTGTGTTACAAACTAAAGCTATACAAATATCGAGAAATGACTACAATTTATTACCAAGATTTTAAAGAGTTGTTTACTTGAACACAAGTATCTTGTTACATTATTTGATACCTTTAGACAGTTCTTGCTTGTTTTCATATCTAGTAGTTCTAGAGAAGTTAGAAAATTCAAGCATCTAGAAAAGTTTAGGTGATAAGCTTACAAGTTAAGGTGACAGAACATCATCATAATAATTTGCATTTCTAGCAAGATCATCTATATTGCCAGCCATATGAGACCATCTTCTAGGATTCCATGCAATTAATAGATTAGGCTTGCACACAATGTTACCCAAGCATTGAGGTCTAGGATAGGGACATGAGCCCGTGGTTTAATGGAAAAGTGAACAAAGGAATTTATATTTGGATGCATGTTACAAGTTTAATTCCCATATGCTCCCAAATGCTTAGAGGAAACTAATGAAAAAATAGTTTGCTAAAATTAGAATTTCCTGTATGGTTTTGGTACTCAGTTGCCTATGTAACTACTATAAGTTACACCAACCAATAAAATATTAATTATTATGTACATGTACTACCCATGCCATGAAGACTTAGTGAAAAGAGCCTCAAGGATTAGGTTGGTGAATTGGTTACAAAATTAGAAATTAATACCATACCCATGCATGATAACATGGAACACAAATAGACAAATTCAAGGTATGGTCACTATGTTGTATTGATTATAGAATGAATAAAAGAATCCAATTATTTCACAATCTCAAGAACTCCAAATTGTTGCATGGTATTCAATGTCCTATGAAAAGATACCCTCCTATTTATGTAACTCATGTCTTATAATACACAAGGAAGTATATTTATTTTTGTCCCAATACAATACAATAGGATTGTTTTCTCCCTAGCTATCTATGGATTTGATTTATAGTTGTAGGTCAAATGAGTAATTTTACAAACACTCTTTCAATATTTCAACTCATCTCTTATAATACACAAGGAAGTATATTTCTTTTTGTCCCAATACAGTACAATAGGATTGCTTTCTCCCTAAGTATCTATGTCTTTGATTTATAGTTGTAGGCCCCATGAATAATTTTACAAGCACTCTTTTAACATTTCAATTCATCTCTTATAATACACAAAAAATTGGTATATTTCTTTTTTCCCAATACAATACACACTGGTAGATTTTGACCTAAATTTCGACGAACGTTCATCTAAATTTGGGTCAAAATCTACCAGTGACAATAGGATTGCTTTCTCCCTAGCTATATATGTCTTTGATTTATAGTTGCAAGCCCCATGAATAATTTTACAAGCACTCTTTCAACATTTCAACTCATCTCTTATAATACACAAGGAAGTATATTTCTTTTGTCCCAATACAATATAATAGGATTTCTTTCTCCCTAGGTATCTATGGCTTTGATTTATAGTTGTAAGCCCCATGAATAATGTTACAAGAACTCTTTCAACATTTAAACTCATCTCTTATAATACACAAGGAAGTATATTTATTTTTGTCCCAATATAATACAATAGGATTGCTTTCTCCCTAGCTATCTATGGCTTTGATTTATAGTTGCATGCCCTATGAATAATTTTACAAGCACACTTTCAACATTTCAACTCATCTCTTATAATAGGATTTCTTTCTCCCTAGTTATCTATGGCTTTGATTTATAGTTGCAGGCCCCATTAATAACTTTACAAGCACTCTTTCAACATTTCAACTCATCTCTTATAATACACAAGGAATTATATTTCTTTTTGTCCCAATGTACAATACAATAGGATTGATTTCTCCCTAGCTATCTATGGCTTTGATTTATAGTTGCAGGACCCATGAATAATTTTACAAGCACTCTTTCAACATTTCAACTCATCTCTTATAATACACAAGGAAGTATATTTTTTTTGTCCCAATACAATACAATACAATAGGATTGCTTTCTCCCTAGCTATATATGGTTTTGATTTATAATTGCAGGCCCCATGAATAATTTTACAAGAACTCTTTCAACATTTCAACTGGAATAACCCAAAAATAAAATAGCATAAAGAGGAACTTGACCCAAATTCAAAGTTCAAACCCAACATAGAAAGCCTTTGATATGACATTCATTCATACATATGATTTTAAAATTTCCATTTGAAGCAGACAGCTGATTTTCACCCTTTTGCAAAAATATCTCAAACCCTCAAACACTTGGGGTATACCCAATGAGGACCCTAATGACTGTATTTTATACACACAAAGCTTTACACCAATTTCATCACAACATCACACACAGGGATTACCCTTTTTTTATGGCTATAAGATTCAACATGAGACACAAAATAATAACTAAATAAATAAACAGGATTTATACAGATAATGAATGCATTGATGCTCAAGCAAGACCCACAAACACTCATACTTGGCACATTCAAATTTACAACCATTCATGAACTTCACAAGGAGCCATACAATAACTGTTTAATGTAATGAGGGTTTAGATTTACCTCTGAATTCACTGCAAAGGGCATCTCCAAATTTGACTTCGCTACAGAGGGCCTTTCCAACTTCAAATTCATTGCAAAAAAATCTAAATTCCTTGCCCGCCTTTTCAAAAGTCTCCAAGTCCTCTCCAAACTAGCTTCATTGCCCATGCGAGCAGCTAACCTTTGTTGAATTTTGCACTCTACTTTACTCCCCACTCTCGCCAACAATTTTTAATTTGCTACTAACCTTGCGTGCATACAACCCACTCCCGCCAATAATTCCCAAAAGTTCATATATCTTTTAATTACCCACTTTAATATCATATTGTCTATTTTTTATTTATGTGACTAATTATTTAGTCATTTATAGCTATGATTTTACCTGATGATCAAATTAATCATTTATTTAGTCATTTATAGTTGTGTTGTAAAAGATGAGTAGAATTTAGTCATTTTTAGTTGTGACTGTGATAGGTCGAATCTATGTGCTAGAAAATGAACATCAAACAAAAGTGTGCAAAATAACACTAAAAACTACCTACACCTCAAGATTAGCCTAGTTGGATTCAACACAAAATAAAGAAGACAAATAAAACTTTTTACCTTGTGTCGAATCGATCCTTTGGTTGGACCTTCGATCTTTGATGTGTATGCTCCTTGGATGGCAAGAGATGCAAGCTAGATGATGATATGGTAATGGATGCAAATAGGTGCAAGCATGAAAATGGCTAAGTATGGATTCTAGGAAAATTTTGCAAGAGTTTGGATACAATGCATGATCTCCCCCAAAAATGAGAGAAAAGAGGGGGCATTTATAGAGATTTTGGAAATTTTTAGGGAAATAGATGGTCAAGATTGAGCCACCAAGATCAAGATGTAGGGCTAAAGTGAGTTGAGAACTCACAAGCCCTCACATCTTGACATGTGGCAAGTGATATGGCCTAAAAGGGGTGATGTGGACATGAGGTGGAAGGATAGTACATGACATGGAGCTTGGGTACATAGTACCTTGGGATTGGGACAAGATCTCCTCATAAAGGAGGTACTTGTCCCCATGTGGGTGAGAGGACATGTGGGGAATTAAAAATTCCTCAAATATTCCCATGGGGATGAGAGAAGGAATTTAAAATTCCTTTAAATGCATTGGGGGATTAAATGTGAATTAAAAATTCACATGGGGAATGGAGATGCCTTGTTGAAAAAGAGAAAGCTTTTAATGAAATTGACTAAGGACACATTCCATAAATGATATGGGGATTAGAGATGACTTAATTATGTGATTAAGGTTGTGCAAGTACTTGCTTAGACTAATTAAGGACTCATTAGAGGCAAGTGGGAAATTATGGAGGATGGGACCCTAATGATGATTAGGGATGTGCACATCTTAATCATAAATTAATTATGACTAAGGAAGAGGGTTAGATTGCTAAGAGGGATTAGAGGCCAACTTGCAAAAGTTGGACGATATGACAAAAAGAGAGAAAATAAATTTAAAACTCCAAAAGATAATATGACTAAATTAAATAAAGGGATGCATTTATTTAATTTAGAGAGAAAGGAGGGGAAAAGTATTTATTAAATTAAATACTTTGGGAGACCTTATGCAAGAAACACAATATTAATTAAATGCATTATTTAATTAATACTGGCAAAGATTACAATTTTAAAGAGCAGAGCGATGATTAAGAAGACGACCTTAACCACATGGAATTGGTCAAATTTGGATGTCTACAGTGACTACAAGTTTTAGTCATGTAGTCATTTATTTTCAAAATTCTACTAGTGTAATATTGGGTACTAAGTTTTCACTTTATTAATATTTCTCTAATATTAAAGTATTATCACATGTCTCCCACACATTAAATAATAATACAATGTATAAAGTTGTCCCCAAATAATACCTAGTGTGATTAACCACACAACTTAGGTGCATCACAAATAAATAATTATTTAATTACAACATTATAATATATCAAATTATGCAATGGTGTACAACACCATATCCCAACAAATATGACTATTATAGTCATGCAAGAAAGTATCATGTTCCTTTCTTCATACACTATCATTTCTTGAGTCTCTCTACTTACTATCAAGATACCTTGCATTATCCATTAATGATTATCTTTGATGAATATATTCTTCACTTGAGGGTTGTCTCTATACCATGACATTATAGATTATCATTGGATCGTCCTCTTTATCTTGTTTCTTGTATTCCTTTAATTCATTCAATGCTCAACATATCTTACATATTCCCCCTCACTCTTATACACAACACATTGTGATTGAGGCATGCAATTGTACACACTATATGTTTATAGGTCTCTCTTTGCGTTAAGGTCTCTAGTCTTTATCCTTTTTCATTGAATATAACTTTCATATATTTTGGCTTTCTACCCTTTCTTGTTATAATTGTACCTTTCTTCCATAAACCTTGTAGAGTCTTTCATCATACTTATAATCTTTCAAATTAAATACTACTTTCATTACCCATATAATCCTTAACACTTATCTTATAACATCTATCTTGTAAGAATATTTCATGATCATATTTCATTTGGATTTTAATAGTTTTGGAGTTTTATAGTCCTATCATCTTGTTAAAGTCTTCTATATGGCTTGAAGGAACCCCAAGCCTAGATTGGTAGAGTGTTTGAAAAATCAATACTACTCCATAACCTTTAATGCCTTGACCTCCCTTAAATGACTATCCTCTCATACATGTACCATCCAATGCCTACAATATCTCGGCTTCCCTTTGTTATGTTCTCATACCTCTAACTGTCATGTCATCTTTCTTGAACAACCCTTCATTAAATTCTATCTCCCTTTTCTTTGGTCAGACATCCTTGTCTTCAAGATCCTCTTATTCATTGCAAACTATCAATTAATTACAATCCTCAAAAATTTGGCTTTGAAAACATTGTTTACATTGCCCCTTGTGGGAGTCTTTACATGACTATGAAAGTTGTCACTAGGTCTCCATTATTTCTTTATAGTTGTCCTTTTATTCCTTATGATAATCATGCCAAAACTGGATGTATGGGTTCTAAGGTTTGTCCCACCTCTTGAAAATGTATGATTCAAGGAAACATATTGTACATCATCATGTTTTTGATTGCCCTTTTGCAAATCATTTTCCTCTTCAAGAGTGAATATTTTATTTATGAGACTCTTTCAATGGTTGTTGCGAACTACCCTTATCATTTCCATCCTATTTTAATTGCTTGACTTTCCTTTTCATGAAACGTTCAACAATGCATTATTAGTGTGCTTTGGTTATGCATTCAATGGATGTTCATTCACATTGAAACCCTTATTTTCTTACAAATGATGGCATTTCCTTCACCGCCTCATTACTATAAATATATGCAAGTTGAAGGTATTGTCAATGAACAATATACTATTGATGGCTCCTCTTGATGTTTATTTTTTTGGCATGGAACACTACTCACTATCCCTGTACTGTCATTCATGATTTAGTCACTTGTGGTTATCCTTATATACCTATCATGATTTATACCCCTTAATATGCCGTTTGAATAAATGTCTTTAATTTTTTAGCAAATATGACTTATATTACATAAACCCTTAGGGTTTAGCTTCATTCTAGCTATCCTTAAACCTCAACAAGCTCATTACATACCCCATTCTAAAGATGATCTTACTAAAACTAATATTCTCTTGTCACATGAATGCACAAAAAAACTATTACCTCATTAATATGCACACATTAACATTATCTAGTAAAAATGTAAAAAAGAAAGAACAAGGGTCCATTTTAAAACAATAAGGTTGTGTTCCTATTATGTGTCAACTAGTCTTTAACATTAGGAACACTTTTTCATTTCTTATTCCTTCATATTGTGTGAAAACCTCTTTTCCACTTGCTATTCACTATCCACTGGATGACCAAACTACTTATTTTCCAATTTCTCACTATATATAGGCAACAAACTACTTCTTTTATCACCCTGAACAGGAAGATTATGTATTGTTCACTTGAAGACTATGTATTGTTCACTTGAAGACTATCTTATTTTCCTACAATAGACCTAGAATGTCTCTTTATTTGATGGAAATGGTTTAAACAAGGTGTGAGGAAATCTTAGAGAAACCCTTATACATTTTTTGATATGGAAATGAAATATTTGGCACCATTAAACATTAATTCACTGAATTCTACACTACCCCCCATACATATTGCAATCCACTATTTACTACCTTATCACTATCTTTGTACATAGTCAATATTATCATTATTTCTCCATTATGGTCTAAGGCTAGATGAGTAAAGGTCACTATCATATTGTCTTCTTAATGATTAGACAATATTGTCATATCCATTGTTAGGACCATCCTTTACTTATTTTCCCACGTTCATAACATGTTATGGACTACCTTTTCAAGACACCTCATAGGGCTATCTCAGTAGCTTGTTAAGGTAATATGCTCTTGGAAACTCATTGTGACAATAGCAACACTAGAATGATCAAAAAACCCTAAAAGGCTTGCATGATTTTACAACTTATGTATGCATATTTCTATGAATACCCACAAGATAGAAACAAAATATGTTGTTATCATTGCCTTTGCACATGCTCTCCTAAAATTTGGAAGCTTTTAATGACCTTTTAATAGCTTCAACAATGTTTTAAAATGATAATAGTCTTAATGAACTATAGAATGCATACCATGAAGAACTAGCATTATGGGGAAATTGTTGACCGCATGTAGCATATGTGAAAGAGTCTCTAGAACCTCTCCTTCTTCTTGGTAACGTGTCATGCTACTTTCCTTCATTTTTCAATGTGGGATAACTAGCCTTTCTTTCTCTTTTCATGTACATTATCTTGCATTACTTGGAGATCACTACTTTTGTGGCTCCTCCAACTACCTCCTCAAGTTGGTATTCCCCATATTGTGACATAACCATCCCGCCTGCCATAGAATGTGTTGCAAGGTGTGTGCCCTTGGTCTCCTTGTGTTGTGTAGTGCAACGCTCGGGTTCGTGACATGGCTTAACCACCTCTTGTAAATTCATTAACTCTAGCGATTGTATCAAGCATTAACAGGTCAATCTTTTTGGTGCAAGGACAACCATATGTGCAACAATTGGTATCAGAGTTTGGGTCATGGGTTCAAACCCCTTGCTTGCATTGGGGGCATTGTTGCAAGGTGTGTGCCTTTGGTCTCCTTGCGTTGTGTAGTGCAGCGCTTAGGTTCATGACATGGCTTAACCACCTCCTGTAGATTCATTAACTCTAGCGATTGTATTGGGCATTAACAAGTCAATCTTTTGGTGCAACAAAAACCATTTGTGCAACAAAATGTTGCAGAAATGATGAAATGTAGAGGGAAAAAAGCATAAAGAAAAACCATAAAGAAAAGGTTGAATTGGTCAGAAGGGCTCAAACAACTTTTCACAACTTCCCTCTCGAATATGCATGTAGCTTTTGGATATTTTCTTTACATTTAAAGATTTTTGAAACTTTATTAAATGTGTAGACCCCTCTCTTCCTGACATTGAATATAGCAAATCTTATTTTCCTTCTCTTTTTGTTACCTAAGATTATTAGAGACTTGGGATCAAGAAGTTTAACTTTAAAAACTCCCTCTAGCTTTTCTAGTGACTATTTTTGTCAAGGTATGACAAAATATCAACAATGATAAAACTTAGGGTTACAATTATAGTTAGGGTTAGGGTTGGGAAAACTGTTGGGATTAGGGTTCAATTGGGTTACACTTAGGGTACGCTAAGGGTTAAGGTTCAAATAGAGTTCATAAAAACCTCTTGATTATGGTTAATATTTGGGTTAGGGTTACATTTCAATTATGGTTACAATTAAATTAAGGTTTGATTATGATTACTACTAGGGTTAGGGTTATGGTACAATTGGTTTAGTGTTAGGGCTCAATTAGGGTTAGTGTTAGAGGTCAACCAGGTTAGAATTAGGGTTAGTGTTACAATTCAAGTAGGTTAGGATTAGAGTTAGTATTACATGTCAATTAGGGATATTGTAAGGGTTAGGGTTCAATTAGGCTTAGGGTTATAGTTCAATTAATGTTACAAGTAGAGTTCAATTAGGGTTACAATTAAGGTGAATTATAATTATTTCACATATATAAGTTTGGAGTTAGGCTTAGGGTTAAGGTTAGGGATATGGTTCAATTAGGGTTTAATTACCTACTTATGGTTGAATTATGGTTAAATATTAGGGTTAGCATTAAGGGTAGGTTAGGTTTAGGGTTGAGTTTAGGTTAGGATGAGGGTTATTGTTCTAGGATAAAACTTGAGAGGATTAGGGCTCAATTATGATTACGATTAAGGTTAGCTTTAGGGTTAATATTAAGGTAAGGGTTAAGATTAAGATTCAATTAGATTTAGAGTTAGGGTTAGGGTTAAGGATAGGGTTTAATGAAAAGTATTGGGTTTACAATTACAGTTACAGTTAGGGTTGGGATAAGTGTTAAGGTTAAGATTCAATTAGGGTTACAATTGGGATCAGGTTATGATTCAACTAGGGTTACAATTAGGATTCATTAAAGGTTAGGGTTCTTAGATAAAACTTAATAATATATTAACCTTATAAGCTTAAATATACTAACCTTAATTATATAAGATAATTATTATTTACTTTATAATTAATTTAAATAGTATTATAAAGTTAACATTATTAAATAATTAAATTATAATTTTTAAATAAGATAAGCTCTATTTTTTCCATTTAATTTGTTAATTGATTATTATAGATGATAACAATCATAAATCTATTTAATATATTATAAATATATAAAATAACATCAACTCTCTTATATTATATAAACTATCGACGTTGCCAATTATAAGGCCTTACGGAATCTTATTTTTTAAACCAAACAAGTTGTATTTTGATAGCTTAACAAGACAGGAACTTCATTTTTTTGGCGGCTGGTTGGCGAAGGAGGAATGGCGAAACCATACAAAACTATAACACCAGCAAAACCCACAATGAAGCAAACCTTTACATCTGGCGTTGTTTCTTCTCTTCCCGATGAGAATCTTTGACATTTCAGAGTTGGAAGAATTTTCCTACACTTCTCCTGACGGCTGCATTTCTTGTTTTATAAGATTTCTCCATTGTTTCATCTTTCGTAATTTTTCTCTGTGAATTTGCAGGGGTTAAGTCACAAGACATTTCCTATATCTATGGCCAAAATTCGCTCATGAAGTATAGGTGATCCAGTGTGGGAAGTGCTTTCTGCGAGGGCATTGACGTTAGATTTTGGCTGGTGGGTTTGCTACAGAATTTTTCTTTCTTGGGCTCAGAGTCAGTGATTTGTATGTTTTAGCAGAGGAGATTGGGTCATTTATTCTGGGAATTCAGAATGATCAGTTCTGCAATGGGCCATGTTGTAATTTGCTTCAAATTCTGTATTGGGTGTTCGTGCAACTTTAAGGTTGTTTAAGTTTAATAGGTTTTCTTGGCTTCTGTTAGGTAATGCTGCTGTAATTGCTGAAGTCCTCCATTCTTCAGCTTGATAATTTTAGTTTGATTCCTTTTTTCCTAATTGCCAGCATAGAATTTTGAAATTTTGTAATAATCTGTGTTGAGTTCTGTTTTTCATTGGTTGCTAGCTTGGGTAATGCTAGGTGTCGTACTTGTGATTGTTTAGATGGGCTTTATTTGGCCATGTTTTCAATGATTCCTAATGTTTTTCTGAGTTTCTGGGGCTCGGTTCTGGGGACTGTAAAAATTATAGGAATTTTGAGGACAGAAAAGGGACCACATTTTAAATAAATTAAACAGTAAATAATTAAAAAAAAATTAAAAATGAATGTATGGTGCTGAACTTGTTATATCAATAGTTTCTTTTAGATTTTTAAAGCTTTTTGACTTTTTTGTTTTATTTTAAAAGGTTACTTTTTTAGTTTTTGTGTATCCAATAAAATAAGTTGTTCAGTTTTTTTAGTTTTTGTGTATCCAATAAAATAAGTAGTTCAGTTTTGAAAAGGGATTGTCATCTCCAAAAACCCAAGGGTTGTGTATTGGATAGCTAAACCCTTCAATTAAAAAGATGTCTGTCTTCAAAAATTCAAATTCTTGAATATCTGTAACATCACTGGAACCTGAAAGATAGTGAAATCATGATTTTCTATGAATGCAATTGGGTAAAATTATGTAATGGGTAATTTGAGTACTGTATTTTGGGAATCTTTTAGACATGAATTTTATTGTGTTGTGGTTGCAATTCTGTAATATCAAATATGTAAACTCTGAGTAAGCCTTTTGATGTTTCTTTGAAATAAAATTATTTTAAAGAATTCTTAGTAGGTCCTTTGTGGTGTTCAGCAGAAAATCATGTTTCATAAAAATAAATATCATACATTATGCCTTTCTGACTTGCTAACATGTCACAAATATGATGGGTTTTTTGACAGAGTTTGAATTGAACATTTTAATTTATAGGAGCCATGGCGACTACAGTTCCAATTGCCTACCAGAATGGCACCGGAGCACCAGATTGGCTTAACAAAGGAGACAATGCATGGCAAATGGTAGCTGCAACTGTTGTTGGATTGCAAAGCATGCCAGGCCTTGTTATCCTCTATGGAGGCATTGTGAAGAAGAAATGGGCTATTAATTCAGCATTCATGGCTCTTTATGCGTTTGCAGCTGTTTTGATCTGTTGGGTGAGTTGGGCCTACAAAATGTCATTTGGTGATGAACTCCTTCCTTTCTGGGGAAAGGCAGGACCTGCGCTTGGCCAGAAGTTTCTCATCAAACATGCCATAGTCCCTGAAACAGAGCATGACTACAAAAATGGATTAGTGGAGACGGCAGCTCTTGAACCCCTTTATCCTATGGCTACACTTGTGTTTTTCCAGTTCGTCTTTGCAGCAATAACACCAATCCTGTTGGCCGGTGCTTTGCTTGGAAGAATGAATATCAAAGCATGGATGGCTTTTGTGCCACTCTGGCTCACTTTTTCTTATACCGTTGGAGCTTTTAGTTTATGGGGAGGAGGATTCCTTTTCCAGTGGGGGGTCATTGATTTTGCAGGTGGTTATGTCATCCATCTATCTTCAGGAGTTGCAGGTTTTACGGCAGCTTATTGGGTATGCACAATTCTTGGTTCCTTGTTGATCTCTATCTTGTACATACCTATTGATTCTATCTTGTACATATCTATTGTATTGATTTTAAGATTATGTATCCTATAATGATATCAAGTTTCCACAATCTATAATGCTTATTGTTCTGATTTCTGGACTCGATTGTGTAAAAAAATTTGCATCAACGTTTTGGATCACATTCCATGATCCATGATCCATTTCTCTTTGAATTCTTTATTTTTCATCCTGATGAAGATTATGGAATGTGATCCAAAACATTGATGCAGAAAAATATGATGCAAACTAATCCAGAAATCAGAACAATAAGCATTATATATCCTGATTGTTTTTATTCATTGAATGTATGGAGAGAACAGGTAGGACCTAGGCTACAAAAGGACCGTGAAAGCTTTCCTCCAAACAACGTTCTGCTTATGTTGACTGGAGCTGGTTTCTTGTGGTTGGGTTGGTGTGGTTTTAATGGAGGCGCCCCTTATGCTGCCAACCTTGTTTCATCCATGGCTGTTTTGAATACCAACATATGTACAGCTACCAGTCTTCTTGTATGGACTTCTTTGGATGTTATATTCTTTAAGAAGCCCTCAGTCATTGGAGCCGTCCAGGGAATGATAACTGGACTCGTCTGTATCACCCCAGGCGCTGGTAAGTTAAATCCCATTATTAGCCTTGCTTTGTCAAGGGATCTTATGTGAATGCTGGAATACCTATTTCTCTCTGAAGTCAATGGTCTCTGTTAGGTTAGAGCGGCAGATGAAATAGTTTAGGTTCAAACTGATTGTACAATGTATATGCATAAGAGACTAGCTTAATCAACAATAGGGCATATAGTCTATCTTCCTTTCTATGTTGAGGATGTTCTCTTATAAGGAGAGGGTAAAGTAAAGGATTCCAAATTTTGAGTGAAACCCATTTCATAAAATGTTTCTCTCCTGTTGCGTAGGTGTTGTCCAAGGATGGGCCGCTATTGTGATGGGAGTGCTCTCTGGTAGCATTCCATGGTTCACCATGATGATAGTTCATAAGAAATCGGCCTTGCTACAGAAAGTTGATGATACTTTGGCGGTACTCCATACTCATGCAGTTGCAGGATTACTGGGTGGAGCTCTTACAGGGCTTTTTGCAGAGCCTACTCTGTGCAGCCTCTTCCTAGCAGTAACGAATTCCAAGGGAGCATTTTATGGGGATGGTATGCAATTTGTTAAGCAAATTGTGGCAGCTACATTTGTGATTGGGTGGAACATTGTTGTGACAAGCATAATCATGTTGTTCATCCAGTTATTCATTCCATTGAGGATGCCAGATGAACAACTTTTGATAGGAGATGATGCAGTTCATGGGGAGGAAGCATATGCTCTGTGGGGTGATGGGGAGACGTATGACGATACAAAGCATGGCTTATCTTCTGCTGAGACACAACACGATAAACTGGATGGAACTACGGCCTTAGGGCTAACCATAGAGTTGTGATCTCCAATAGGCCTCTTCATGACCTGCAACTATTTTACAAGACTAAAGATTTTCTTTTGTAAGTAAAAAACAAAATATGTATTTTATTTAGTGTATTGAAAAAAATTTAATTAATTTATTCCTTCCATTCTAAGTAGGGAGTGAAGTATGGTTAATATGAATTATAAAACTATGAAGGAAAATAAAATTTCTCTAATCTTATAAGATGTATATACATAAGAAATAAATCAACTTAGATTAAATCTATAATAAGAGTTGTGGGAGTGATAAATGAACAATCAAATGTTAAGTTATAAAATTAAATGTGAGGTTAGGGTATTTGGCTCTAAGAATAATGCGAATGAATAAGTGTGATATTATATCCAAATTCTACTTGTCTTGGGGCTAACAAGAAGTATTTTTTGTCTATACTTTGCCTCATAATCATAACAATCAATCAACTTTGTTGTGAGTGAATCTTGCAAATATGGATCATCTCTATGGGCATGGATTTGACATGTGACCTATAGATATAGTCTAGGATACTATATGACGAGCTGTTGTTAGGTCTTACACTTCAATTAATTTATTTATTGTATCAACCATGGTGGTGTCCAATATTGTCTATAGAAGGATTTGAGATTTCTTAATTCACACTAAATTTTCTAACAAGAGGGAATGGTTATGCTGAAAAGAAATTGTAACTAGAAAGCACCGATTCCAAAAGGTTCTAATCTACGAAAGCATATAATCTACGGAAACTTACATAATGTAATTCAAAGAAGGCTAATTGAAATTTTGCCACAACAAAATGAAAAATCTTGTTAACTATTGATTGGTTGAAAATAAAATCTAACTATTTGATTCTTTCTTGCTTTTCCTCAGAATGTGAGGCTAACAATGATCCAATTTGATGAACACAATATTAACCTAGGATACAAAATATAACAATGATAGGTAGCTATGGGATACACTTCTTTTACACACATATAGCCTTATAGAAGAACATAACAAATAACATATATAATGCAGATAACAACAATCATAGAAATAACAAAAGTAATAGAGATAAAATCAAATACACTAAACATGCAAGTTATAATGCGAAAGATCACAACTATGCAAATGTAAACATAATGGAAAGTTGAGCTATGTATCTTGGTAACATGGCTTGATGCCATTATAAGTTTGTTACATAGATTTATAAATAAAATTTTGAGTTGCATTTTAAATGAAAGTGGTTTATTACCTAAGAAAACTATCATAAAACAAGAGTCTTTTATTCTTCTTAATTTTTGGAGAACTAGAAATCTAGTGGCAGTTTGTAGCTTCAAACAAAACAAGAGACGTATGTCTCTAGAACTCCTCTCATGAAGACCTAGTTTGTGACGGTTCTAAGGATATTTCTAGAATTCTAAAGCTCTGTAGATGTGGCACTCTAGAACTATTTTTCTTGAAAATGACTTGTTACAAAAATACATATTTTGACCCACAACCATTATCATTAAATCTTCATTCACACAGAAAGAGCAACAAATATTAATGTAACTAAAATTGTAACTGATTTATTACATATTCTTGTTAATTTAAGCATGATAAAGGTATATGGAAGGTGTTGGGTGTTTAAGAAGAGATAATTTGGTTTCAATAACATGGTGAATGTTCATACCTCATCACTATACACTTCAACTCTTTGATTCACCAAATTCTTTGCTTTGTGCTAACTATCAAGGATTGGTGGTATTAAAATTTTCTTTGGAGAGGTTATGGAATCACTAGGGTCAAGTTCTCCTAGGTCAACCCCCTAAATTGACTAACTTTAAAGTCATGGAAAGGTTTGAGGGCAACAATATTAAGGCATATAAGTTCTCTAAAATGATTGTGCAAATTTAGGTTCCTTTAAGCACCCTAAATTGAAAGATTCCTATAGTGAATGCTCCTTAAATGTAAATGGTTTCTCAATTATTGTCATTCAATTAAAAAGGGCCCAAAACTAATTTAGGGAATTGACATGGATATGCACACTTTTTTCTATTATATTTTGCCCCACTTCAAGGTGCATGTGAATCCTGTATGAGGTAGGTGGACATTTTCACCAATTTTTTTTTTTTTAATAAAAAATATTTGTTGAGGTAGGTGGACATTTAGTTTACTATGAATTGTACATAGGTTCCTTTTAATGTATATTATGACTAATGGATCTAACCTATTAGGCATAGGTTTAAACCATAGGTTTGATCTAACACATATGATTGACCATCATTGGTCTTTTGTGTTATATTTAGTTATTTTTTATTATTTTTTAATTAAGTGTGAATTCATTATGTTATTTTCATTACCTTTTGCATACCAAAAAGCTTAAGATCCTTAAGAGACCATAAATCATATGGTTAGTAGTAATAGGACCTTGACCCCCATAGACTCATAATGGGCTCTCCTAGAGGTAATGGGGATGTGACACATGGTGACAATGCCAACATGACATTATTACACCTAAACACTCATTGATCTTGTTGAGAGGTGAGACTCAAATACTAACATTTTTCTTTCCTACACAAGAGATCATAGTCACTTTGGAGAACATGTGGTGCACCTTGTATATTCTAGTTATGGGAGACATGAATCAAGACTCATCACACCATGTAGTAGGATGATCATGATATTTATTAGTAGTGCATGACATATGTAGGTTATTGTTAAGATGAAGTCCCATATAGTGAGATAGTTCTTGGTTGTGTGTCTTGATGGTGAAAGTGGTTGCTCTTAATTATTGGTATTTTATCTTGTTATATGACAAGGGCTCAACCATCTCATGTGGACATATAGATTTCATGGGAGGATGAGGAGCACCAATTATTGTTTTCTTGAGTTTTATGTATATTGGCTCATTTATATGATGATTTACACCATTTTGTTGATGGAACCAACATGATTAACATAGGAGAACATCCATCTTATAGATCTATCCACCTATACACTTGTGTATCTCATACCTCCCAAGTCTTCCATTAGTAGTAGTAATACATTGTTGTTATTTCAGTGGGATACTAGCAACATATTGTAATTAAATAGAGAGAGATTCATGCCCTTAGGGAATGGGAATATATTTTTTATAGTGGGGATAGTAGACATCATATAGAGTCCAAATCATTAGTTGTCCTTTCACACAAATGATAGATTTTAGTTGGGTCACCTTTGATTATCACTACATGGTTTTTGGGTCATCAAATAATAGTGATGGAAAGGTTCTAGTTTGAGAGGGTCCATAGGAAATTTGGAATAAGTCAAAATGTACCCCCACACTAAAGTGTTATACAAATGCCATCAACAATATCCATATAGGAGGGGAAGAGTAATAGGCCACTAGTGATTGCTTAGTCCCTTATAAATGATGATGAGATAGACTACTTCATTTAACTAGCAGTTAGTGATGATGTAGGGGTGTCACCTAGTTTTCCTACATAGTAGGATAGGAAGGGCTCCTCTTCATTCTATAAATTATATGTTCTTGAGGATCCATTGAACATGGGAGGGGATAATGAACATGATAACATTGATATAACCTTACTTTAGTAGATCCTAGCTAATAGAGAGTGGTAGTCAAATATTTAGATATGATGTTATTCTTTTGTTGATTTAAATTTATAGTTATTTTCTTAGTGTTTATCTATATTTTGATGATGATGATGATTATGATATGTAGGGAGAAACATGAACTAAGTGATATTGATTTCATTAACCATTGCTCATCTTACTTAAGGGATCCCAGTTATACTAGTAGATATGATTGTTTATGATCATACACATATTGGAAGAATTATTCCAATCTGCAATCCTATGAGTTAGGAATAGTTTCATAAAGAGAAACAGTGATAAAGTGCATTAATCACTTATATATGAGAGAGAAGTATCCCTAGTTGGATAGGTGAGAGCAATTAGTGAGAGATATCAACTAGATGTTAAGCATGCAAGATTCCAACTAGATTTGGATGCACTATTAGAGTAGAGTGGGATATTTTGGTGGCAAAATTGACTTAGGAGGCCCAAAGGTCAATTCTTTCTCTCTCAATAATGTTATTGTTTCATATATGGTTTTGGAGGCGATGGAGGTGCATGAGTGACAACACAAGTCATTGAGGAAGAGGAGGGCAACTTCTTTTGTATGAATTTGGTTTTATATGATAGATCAAACTTCTTGTCTACTTCACAAACACACTCACATTCATGACAATGGTTGGAGTGGTACAAGGAAGAGATTGTTTAGGTGTTAAGATAAGTGATATTAACCTTACAAATCCTATATACTTCAAGTGTCTCCAATACTTTTGGAATATGTAGATGAATTCCTAGGGGTGATTGGGTAAATTATTGTTAATTATTTTCTCTTGGATGACTTGCATATTAGCTTTAGTGACATTGAATAATGGAGGTCTCTTATGACCATGCCAAATATGGAGTGGTTTGAATGCATTTGCATCACTTTCTCACTCGTATGTGCTAAGAGAGAGAGTGTGTTGTATCTTTATTTTGATAAATGGGTCTTGAATGAGGTTTAATCTTTAAAATGGAGCTCTACTTTTTGGGACATGTGACATGGGAGTTATGTTACACCCCATTGTGTTACTACTTATTTACTTTTACCTAGTTGGGTGAAAATGCTTTAAATGAATGTATTTATGCTTTATGTATTTTGGAAATATGAAAAATAAATGTTTGATTCAATTTGATGTTATATAATGATTCTAATTGTGAAATATATGATGCAAATGAGTTTATTATTTTTGGATAACTACTATTACAATGTACTAAGCTGGATGTAGGAACAAAATCAAGCCTCTAGAAGAGAGGGGAAGTATCACTCAAGAAAAGAACTTGGTCCAGTAACTCTTAATAAGACCTAAACTGAGCTTTCACACACTCACTTCTAGTTTGGTCGAGTCGGGTCAACAACTTGGGAAATAGTAAGTTACCTTTAGTCTTGTTTGTGTATGATTAGAAGAGGTTATGTTTTTATTTATGAATGTTCTTGTTTTGGGGGTTAAAAGTGTTGAGTCTCTTTGAGATGTGTGAATTCTTCTTTATTTGTTTATATTTAATTGATGAGATATATATACATAAAATGATATATATGTATATATGTATGTGGCAACAATAAACTCATACACATGAGTAAATATGTGCATGGGTATACGTAGATAGACGTATCTATGCATGCTCATGGACGGATTACCCGTATGCATGGGAATATTGATCGGACAAAGGTAACATATATACATATATACACTTCATGTATATATGTCGATCAATGGGATTGTGAATATATGTGTTTTATTGTCAAGGCAATGATATATATATATATATATATATATATATATATATATATATATATATATATATATATATATATATATATATATATATATATATTAGTGTATACAAATATACATATATTAATGTGTGTGTATGTATCGACGTAAATGGAAACTTCCATACAAGTATATATATATATATACAAATGTGTATATGTATATATATGCATGCATCATTATACGAAATATGAAAATATGAATATGCTAATAATATATTTAATGAGAGCTTATATGATGAATGAATATATAAATATATATACATATAATGTTGTATATATATGTAAATATAATATATATAGATATATTTATATAATATATATATATATATATATATTAAAATGTATTGAATGTTTTTATAGCACTGAAATGTTTATTGAAGTGCATAGTAAATACTTGGCATAACATATACATGAAATGTATTGCGCGGAAATAAAAGGAATAGTGCATAGTTTGAAGATGTGCATAAGCAAATAACAATGTTTAAATTATTTAAGTGTTGTGTAATATAAACCAAGGAAAAACTATAGTAAAGTGCATGGAATCAAAAGCAAACCAGTGTGAGAGATAAATCTACCAAGACTAAGTCAAAATAAGAAGGCAAAGAGAATATCCAACATACAGGACCTTTGTATGCGAACCCCAACCTTGGTACCTGCAAAACAATAAGAATAAACAAGTTAGACAAGAGATTGCAAGCCAAAACAAGGATTCCCCATGAAATCCATTTACAAAATCAAAGTAGGAAAGAAAACAATGAAAAGTATAATGAAAAGCACAAAATAGATTAAATCCTAATTTAAATGTGCAAACTCATGATCCCATGGGGGAATTGGTGCCAATTTGATGTGAAAATTGGCCCTTTCCCAATTCCTAAGATGTAAACTTGATGTGTTGAAGTTGATTGATCCACTTTGTTGGTGAAGGATGAGAGCTCCAAGCCAAAAATCTGCAAAAACCTAGCTAAGAACTCAATGATAATGGATGAAATTTGAGAGATATTTGAGCATGGTAACTTTGCATAAATTGTGGATGATCAAATGAGGATATGAGCACTTTATTTATAGAATACCAAGATGGATAAATGTCAAATTTGAGCAATGTGGGACTAACATTCATCCAATGGCATGATGCCACTTGTCAAGCTATGAATAGGTGAAGTTTGAGCACATTTTGATCAATGTGCAAGTTTGAAATTTGAATTTGATGAAATGACATGTTTAGGAGGGATGAAAGATGAGTTAAATGCCAAGTGGGAGACATGTAAGAGACAATGTAAGAGCTTTAAATTCTTTGTTGGATGGACAAGTCATTTTGGGGGGAGATTTCAAATTTGAGGAATATTCCCACTTGGATGCCTTTTTTGAATGAAAATAGGTGATTTATAAATCAATTAAATTTATTTTCATGTGCAAGTTGGAAAATCTAGAGGATTTGAGTGATTAGGATTAAATTAATCAGGATTTGATTAATTTAAAGGATATTTAGCTGATTTGACCATTTTGGCTTAGATTTTAGGATTTAAATAACTCAAAATGAGAAGAGAATGATTTAGACTTAGTTAAATAAATATTTTTGATTTATTTAACCAAAGGGGGTGATGTTAGATTAAATTAGATAAATGTTTGATTTATTTAATTTAATTAGATGAACTTTAGAGATTTAATCAAATAATATGGATTATTTAATTAAATCAAAGATAGGAAGATGAAGTGACCTAGCTAATTACACAGAGACAATGATTTAATTAAATTGAGGGATTTATTTAATTAAAAGGGGAATTATGACGAATTTAATCAAATAAGGCTTATTCAATTAAATGGTTAGATATAGGGATAATTTAGGATGAGGCGATGTTAGTAGATCAGGATCAAGTGTGCGATATCAATTTGTATATTTTCTATGTCTACACTTTGACCTGGTCTTTTCCAAATATCAACCAAAAGAATAGGGTGTGTGATGTTTTATGTGGCACCAATATATGAATAGTGTGAACCAGTTAGAAGTCTAATCCACAATACAAATTTATGAAGCAAATTGGAATGAGGGATATAGTCAATTAAGAAGCTGGCCAAATTGAGTTGACTTGTGGAAACAATAACCTTGCATTTTTGAATGTTATTCTTGTTGTCCATTAGAATGAGTGACTAATTCTTTGTGGTGAAATCTAGCTATGCATGTGTTTACTATGTAATGTTTTTTAGCTGCCACCTTTTCTTCATCTTGTTAAGTCAAACCTTTTTGATTGAGAAGTGTCATCTTCAAGAGCTTGTTTCTAGCATGTAGTTGCTCACATTTGTGTATAAATAGAGGTGCTTTCTCCCTCAAATGGGATGCATTATGCACTCTTGATGCTTATTTTCTAAGTTGTTATTCTAATTTTTTGAGTTTGAGAGTTTGTGCAAGAGGTTTTTGTAAGTTTTGGTGAGAGGAAGAGATATAGTTGGGAATTGCTTGTTGATTTTGGGAAGGCTACACTAGGAATCCAGTTTGATCAATTAGAGCTTTACAGAAATAGGCATGTTGATTTCTACTCTTTTATGCTTAATATGTATTTGAAAAGATTATGTGTCTTTGTTTGCCTTGTTTGGGAAATATGTTTAGTTATTTATCAAGGAAAGGTCATTGTCTAGTCTAGTATATATGAAGGATTCTTGATGAATCTATTCTAGGGATCTCTATTGTTTGAGTGTATGTATATACTCCATATTAAGGAATGGGTGCTCATATTAGTATTAAATATTATACTAAGTAGAGCTTATATAGATGATGTTTATTTTAGTTGGGTTATAGAACTACTTTGATTTACTTAGAAGAAGTGTCTTAGTAAATGTAGAGGATAATAGGTTATTCTGGGGTCAAGGTTACTCCATGGCATAAGGGGATAGCCTATGCATAGGTTATGAATGGTCAATACAAATCAAGCTAGGAAGGTGGGTGAAGTATATGGCATCCACTCTAAATTTTGGGTGATGAATACTTTGGCCAAAGTAGTGTAAGTTTCCATTATTTACACTGTCAGTTCAATGTGATATGGGTTTACATACTAGGCAGGGAATGCCATATGTGTAGGTTGTAGCCATTGTGTGATAGATCTAGATATGTAGGACATAACACCAAGCTCAGGGAAGGTCAATATTATTATGAGGTTACCAATCCAATCTCTTTGTCGAAGGGTAGGGCCATTTACCAGTTTGGTAGATGTGCGGGGGACCACAGTTAATCCAAGGTTGGCGAAAAAACACTTGAGTGATGCTTCTCCTCATCAGTAGGCAACCAAGATTTGACGGAGGACACCTAGAACATTCATATGTCTATTGCCAGTAAGCTCAAAGGATCCTTGTATGTATTTTTGTATCCATTACTATGGAAATTTTCTAAAAGAGAAATGTTATCATGAAATTATGTACTATGATATCAATACATTGGAAATTTGTAATAATTTGATATGAAGCAAAGGGAAAGTTTGGAAAGATGTTTATTTCAAATGTGCATGCTATCTTTATATTTGGAAAGAAAAAATTTATTGCTTATATTGTTTTCATCATATTTTAATTACTTGAAATTAAGACATAGTAAAACTTTTGAGTAGAACAATGGGCATGTTACATGTGGTATCGGTGCTACCAAGTTCAACTCTAGAACCTATCTACTCGTTATGTTTTCCCCTCCAACATTATGATTCTAATGTTTGGAAATTATTGTGCTAGGATGGTGCACCTCAAGATGACTGCTAGGAAGTCAATGATCAAAAATGAGTGTTTCCTTTGGGCCAAGAAGGAAAGAGAAGCCCTTGTTTATACCATTGAGGGAACCAATCATGACAATGCCATTTGGCTAAGAAATATTGAGACTATCAGTCATGCCCTTTCACGAATTAGTAAAGAGAAGAGAAGGATGAAAGATGATGCCAACTTTAACTACCTACCATATGTTTCTCTGGCCAAGTCAGACTCATTACCACTTTCCAGAGATCTACCCTCATAATGTAGTGTCAATCAAATATTGATATTTAGGGACCCTCAAGTTATACCTATGGCTGAAGTTATTGTTATAGCCTCTAGTGGTGAATCGAAGGGATACATTCCCCAAAATTATGTATTAGAAGATAAATCTGAGGGTTTTTCCCTTATGATGACATAATTGAGCAAAAAATAGAGGGTTACAGCCCACATCTTGTTATGTATCTGAGAGTGAATCTGATGGATACTCTCCTCTTGACTATTTAAATATTCATTCAATGTAAATGGAAGGATATTGAAATCCTTATGAATAAATGAAGAATTTATGTTTTTATCAAAACTTGTGTATGAGATCCTCAATTAAATTTCTTATGTAAGAATATTTTCTCTTTTGGAATGTTTTCAATATGTAAAGTAAACCATGATATGATCTAATTAAAGATGAACCTCTTGGTATAAATTTTACTTGAGACAATGGTTAGAACAATAACTAATCCTAGAGGGAGTCAAGAAGTTGGAAAAGGTTCAAATAGTGTCAAAGCTAAGTTGGACCACATTCTATAAATCATGGATAAAACAAGAGCAAGGATAGGAAACCTTGAACAAGAAGTAAGGGGGAAAGAAAGAGAGGAACAAGAAGTTCCACACAATGAAGAAGAAGAATAAGTTCCCAACAATGAGGAAGAAGGGGAGGATTCCTGAAATCATACTAAAACTAGTGATCAAGAAAGTGATAGGTCACAATCATATTTTGAGGGAACCAAAAGGAAGTGCTTGGCAACTGAGTTGTCTAGTGACATGAGAAAGATTAATCCTTCAAATTTTGAAGGAAGCACCAACAGAGAAGAAGCTAAGGCTTGGTTAATTCAAATGGAGAAGTAATTTGAAATCAGGAACTATTCAGAGGTCACTAAAGCAATTTGGGGAGCTTTCCAATTAGTAGGAGAAGCCTCTAACTGGTGGATGAATAAGAAGATGGAACTTGGAATCAGTTCCTTAAAGTTGACCTAGAATGAGTTTGTTGAGATTTTCTGAAAGAGGTGGCTACCCCAACTCTTCTTCAATCAAAAGCTCATTGACTTCCAAAATATTAAGCAAGGAGATTCTTCAGTGAATGAATACTGGGAGAAGTTCACTTGTCTCTTGAGGTACGTGCCAATATACCAAAAAGATGAGTAATTTTGTATCAGGAAGTTCATCATGGGTCTAAATGGCCAAATATGTGGTGAGGTGGATGTACATGGTCTGACCATTATAGACCTAGTATATGAGAAGGAAACCAAGCAAGAGAAAAAGCTCAAAGCCATCTTGAACTACCAAGAAAGGAATCAAAAGAAGTTCGGTGGACCTCAATTTAATCAAGTTCCAAAGAAGTTTAATGAGGGGCAGGAATTTCAAAGGAAAGGGGACAAAGGACCCCACAATAATTGGAATGAGTTGAGGAAGGATCATCAAGGAAACAATAGAAACAACAGTAACTACAACAAAGTTGGAGGGAATGGTGGTAATTTTGAAAGGCCAACAAAAAAGAGGGGACCATTGAGGGGATGCTTTACATGTGGTGGGGATCATTTTTCTATTCAATGTCCCAAAAAACCATCAAGATCACAATCACATGGTAACTCACTTCCTCCTCAATGGGTTGCATTTCAACAAAGGATCCATGCAGCAGTGGACAATTGGCAATCAAAATACTAGATCACCCCGATGGAAACTCCAGGTACTTTATTTGTCATACCTATCTCCATACTTATTGATACTGGAGCCGCACAAAAATTTGTTTCACCTAGAGTAGCTTATCAAATTTCTAGGAAGGTTGGTTTTATGGAAAATTCTTGGGATGTAGAATATGCAAACCAAACAAGAGAAATGGTGAATCAATGTTTATTTGAGGCAAGGGTTGAAATTTCAAGTTTCTCAATGAAAGTAAACTTGTACATAGCTCCCTTAGGTTCTTATGATGTCATATTAGGAATGAAATGGCTATGGAATCATAGAGCTAAAGTAGATTTCCATGCTACAACCATAGAATGCTTAGATGATCTAGGTAACCAAGCGTCTTTACAAGGAACACCTAGTGAAGTGAAACTACGATAGATTTTAGTTGTGCAATGCATAGGGAAAAAAAGAAAGGTTGCCAACTCTTCGCAATCAAAATGGATAAACTAGAAGAATTCAAGGAATTCATCCTTCAAGATGATGCCATGTATTATGGACCACAAGATCCACAAGAAGTTGAAGAAGGAGAAGTAGTGGAATCTATAGAAATGGATATGGAGAAATATCCCATCTTACAAAAATTTGTGGATGTCTTTCTAGAAGAACTACCTAGATTTCCTCCCAAGAGACTATTCAATTTCTCCATTGACTGAGTACCAAGGTCAGAACCTATATCCAAAGTACCTTATAGGATGACCATAACAAAATTAATGGAGCTTAAGGCACAATTGAAAGAGTTGTTATCCAAGGGATTGATAAGACCCAGTGTTTCACCCTAGGGAGTGTCAATGATCTTCGTGAAGAAGAAGGATGGTACACTACGATTATGTATAGATTATTGGATGTTTAACAAATCTATGATAAATAATTAAGTACTTGTTGCCATGTATTGATGATCTTTTCAATCAAATGTCAGGAGTGGCAGTGTTTTCAAAGATTGATCTGTGATCTAGTTATCATCAATTGAGAATTAAAGATGAAGACAATTTCTAAACTACTTTTAGGACTAGATACGATCATTACAAGTTCACGGTCCTACCCTTTGGACTTATGAATGCACCTGCAACATTCATGAACCTAATGAATAGTGTATTTAGGGGTTTCTTGGATAGGTTTGTATTAGTTTTCTTGGATGATATCTTAATCTATTCCAAGAATGAAGCGAAGCATTGCAAACATTTAGAGATAGTTCTCCAATGGTTAAGAGAGCACAAGCTATATGGAAAACTCTCTAAGTGTACCTTCTTTCATAAATAAGTACAATACCTAGGTCACATAATTTCAGCTAAAGGATTGCAGTTGATCTAGCTGAGATAAAAGTGGTGCTTGAATGGCCAGTGCCAAGAATGTACCAGAGGTTAGAAGTTTTATGGGTTTGGCTAGTTAATATTGAAATTTTGTTGTAAACTTTTCTAGGATAGTTTTTCCTATTACTTCATTGTAGAGGAAAGGGAAGAAGTTTGAGTGGTCAGGAAAATGTCAAGCAGTATTTGACCTACTCAAGGAGAAGTTGACTACCGTACCAATATTGAAGGTACCTGATCTAGAGGGAAACTTTATTATCATCATGGATGCATCGGGTGAAGGATTAGGAATATTTTTTATGCAAGAAGGGAAATTCATAGCTTATGAGTCAAGAAAGTTGAAGCCCTATGGACAAAATTATGCATCGCATGATTTAAAGTTATCAGTTTTTGTCCATGCATTGCAGATGTGCAGACACTATCTGATGGGAAAGCCTTTTGAACTGAAGACCAATCATCATGGTCTGAATTATTTATTTACCCAACCCAATCTGAATGTACGACAAAGGAGGTGGTTGGAGCTGATATTTGACTATGAATTCAACATCAACTGCATCAAAGGAAAAGAGAATCGAGTTGTCAATACCCTAAGTCATAGAAGGCATATTGCCTCAATGGGAACAATTCAAACCAACTTTAAGGGACAAGTGTTGTAGGAATCCAAGGGTGACGAATTTTATGAGCAATTCAAGCAAGCACTCATAGATAATCCACAAGATGCAAGGTATGAAGGTTTTCACTTTGAATCAAATGGATTACTAAGGTTTAAGGGGAGAGTTTATGTACCTCATTCAAAGGAGTTAAAGAACCTGGTGCGGAAAGTTCACAATGCACCATACTCTAGACATCCTAGTGTGACAAAGATGTTGGCGGATGTGAAGCCATTATATTTTTGGAAGGGAATCAAGGAGGATGTTGCAAGCTTTGTTGCAAGATGCTTATAGTGTCAAAGGGTGAAGGCAAAACATCATCACCCTGCAGGCCTTTTGTATCCACATGGTGTACTTGAAAGTAAGTGGCAAGTCATTAGCATGGACTTTTTGCAAGGTCTACCTATGTCAAGGAATAAGCACAATGCCTTTTTAGTGGTGGTGGATAAGCTTACCAAGGTGGCACATTTCATTCTGAGAAACTTAACTGATGGAGCTACTATCATAGCTTGGAAATTTATTCAAGAGGTGTTTAGATTGTATGAGATTCCTAAGAAGATAATTTCAGATAGGGATGCTTGTGTAACATCTAGGTTTTGGAAAACCTTGTTCTCCTCACTTGGAACTCAGTCAAACATAAGTTCAGCGTATCATCGGGAGACAAATATAAAAACTTAAAGGGTTAAACAAGTGCTTGAAGATCTACTAAGGATGTATTGCATGGATCAACAATACAAATGGGAAGATTACCTACCATTGGTTGAGTTTGCATATAACAATTCCTATCATTTTGTAATGAAGATGGCTCCATTTGAAGCATTGTATGGTAGGAAATGTCGAACTCCTATAATCTAGGATAAGCTAGAGGATAGAATAAGTCTTGGGCCAGAAATATTATTGGAAATGGAGGAGCAAGTAGGAATTATTAACCAGAGGCTAGTAGAAGCCAATGATAGGTAGAAAAGCTATGCAGATTCTAAGCGGGTACCTATAAATTTTGCAGTAGGGGAAGAGGTGTTGTTGAGGGTTAAACCTCATAAGAGCTCCATCAAGTTTGGAAATTCATCCAAACTAGCTTTGCGCTACGTAGGTCCTTTCAAGGTTCTTGAGGAAGTAAACCCTGTCACTTATTGAATTGCGTTGCCACTAGCTCTTGCCAAGATGCACAACGTGTTTCATGTCTCATCCCTTAAGAAGTATATATTAGGGGATAACCATGTTATTTATTGGAATGCTTTACAAGTACATGACCTAGGAGTGGTGACAATCAAGCCTCTCAAGGTGCTCAAAACACGTAAGCTTCACTTATGTAACATAGAGGTTCTGCAATGCAAAGTCTAGTGGGACCAATTTGAAAAAGATTCTACCACTTGGGAAGACTATGTTGAGATTAAGTAGAAGTTTCCACATGTCTTATATGCTTTTGAGAATTCTTGAAAAAAAATAGATATGTTTATGTTTATAGTTTAATTCTATTTCTGCTACTTAAAATCATCGAGGACGATGATTCACAAGGGGGGATATGTTACACCCCGTTGTGTTACTACTTATTTACTTTTACCTGGTTAGGTGAAAATGCTTTAAATGAATGTATTTATGATTTATGTATTTTTTAAATATGAAGATTAAATGTTTGATTCAATTTGATGTTATATAATGATTCCAATTGTGAAATATATGATGCAAATGAATACATTGTTTTTGGCTAACTACTATTGCAATGTACTAAGTTGGATGCAAGAATAGAATCAAGCCTCTAGAAGATAGGGGAAGTATCACTTAGGAGAAGAACTTGGTCTAGTAACCCTTAATAAGACCTAAATTGAGCTTTCACACACTCATTTCTAGTTTAGTCAAGTTGAGTCAATAGCTTGGGAAATAGTAAGTTACCTTTAGTCTTGTTTTTGTATGATTAGAAGATGTTATGGTTTTATTTATGAACATTCTTGTTTTGGGGGTTAAAAGTGTTGAGTCTCTTTGAGATGTTTGAATTCTTTATTTGTTTATATTTAATCGATGAGATATATATACATAAAATTTATTTATATGTAATATATGTATGTGCCAATGATAAACTCATACACATGAGTAAATACGTGCATGGGTATATGTAGATAGATGTATCTATGCATGCTCATGGACGAATTACCTTTATGCATGGGAATATCGATCAAAAATAGGTAACATATCTTGTCCTCTGCTATTGGGATATCTTGTCCTCTGTTGTTGGGCTATCTTGTCCTCTACTACTGCTAACCTCCCTGTTACATCCTCGTCTCCTCCTCTCCTCCTTAGTTGTAAAGCCTCCTCATCTAAATCTATAAACCCTCTTGCCATCATCCTCCTACTCCTCATCTCCACTCTCCTCTCTCTCCTCTCCACTCTCCTCCTCCTCCTCCACATCCACCTCCTCTACCTCCTCGTCCACTACCTACTCTCCCTCTTGCTAAGCCACTCATTGCCTCACTCTCTGTCCCTAGTCTCCAATGGCCTCTCCCTCTCCTCTTGATGGTAACTATTGAGACACCCTCACTCCTACAATCTATCCTTGTGGAGACAAAATCGACTTTGGCCTCCTCCCTCACCACGTTAAATTCTCTGTGTTATGATTTATTCTATGTATGTTTTAGTTTCTCTGTTTTATTAATTAAATATGCATTTAATTGTTAGATCTGCCATCTCTAACCCTAACAAGTGGTATCAAAGCGAGTTGTGTTTTGATTATCGTCTGTAGGAAGGTCTCACGGCTGAGTGGGAGTCTCACGGTTAAGTGGGAGCAATGGCAGACGAGGGTAAGAAGGTTGAGAAGTTTAATGGGTAGAACTATCAGTTATGGAGGATGCAGATGGAGGACTATCTCTATCAAAAGGATTTATGGTGGCCATTGGAAGGGAAAGCCAAGAAACCCGTAGCAATGTCAGATGAGGACTAGGAGATCTTGGATAGAAAGGCTCTTGGCAGTATTCGTCTATGCCTGGCACAATCGGTGGCGTTTAATATTACAACAGCAAAGACAACTCAAGAGTTGATGGAAACCCTGGCGAAGTTATATGAAAAGCCTTCTTCGAATAAGGCTTCTTATGAAGCGCTTATTTCCTTATGAAGTGTAGGGTGGTCAATTACTCGATCATTTAAATGAGTTTAATACGGTCACCAATTAACTTCCGTAAAAGTAAACTTTGATGAAGAAGTTAGGGCTCTTTGATTCGTGTTCTTTGCCTGAAAGCTGGAATAGCTTGGTAATGGTTGTTAGCAATTTTGTTTCTGGTTCAAATACATTGAAGTTTGATGATGTTGTTGGTGTTATTTTGAGTGAGGAAATTCGTAGGAAAAGCTCAAGTGGAACATCCACATCAGGCAGTGTTTTGAATGTAGAAAGCAGGGGCATAACAAAGGAGAGAGGAAACAATTCTGGAAATTGTGGGAAGTCACAAGGAAAATCAAAGGACAAAAGGTCCCAATCCAGAGACAAGAGGGATTGTTGGTATTGTGGTAAGTCGGGTCATTTGAAGAAAGATTGCTGGTCTCGGAAAAATAAAGATGGAGACAAAAAGGAAGGAAGCAAAGAGGCAAATGTGGTAAGTAATAAATCTGATGAGGATGCTTTGATTCTTTCCCTTGGTAATGCTGATGATTCTTGGGTGTTAGATTCAGGGGCTTCATTTCATGCTACCCCCCATAGAAGTTATTTTCTTGATTATGTCCAAGGGGATTTTGGGCTAGTTTATTTAGGAGATAGCGAACCCTGTCAAATTGTTGGAAAGGGAAGAATCAATATTAAGTTGCAGAATGGGAATCATTGGCTACTACGTGAGGTAAGGCATGTTCCAAAGTTAAGCCAAAATTTAATGTCAGCAGGGCAACTAAATGATGAAAGTTGTGTTGTTACATTTAGTGATAAAAATTGGAAGGTCACAAAGGGTGCCTTAGTAGTAAAAAAAGGTGTGAAATTAGGCACCTTATATCTTTGTATAGGTCATACTATTCCTTCTACTTTAATTGTTACAGAAAAGGGTCAATCTTCAGGAACAGTTGTTGCAGTTTAGCAGGTAAAAGATCATATAGTTGATGTGGACTCTGAATCAGCACAGTGGCATAATAGACTTGGGCATATGAATGCAAAAGGTATGAAATACTTCATTCAAATAATGTTTTACCAGGTCTAAAATGTGTTAATATGGATTTCTGTGAAAGTTGTGTGTATGGAAAACAAAAGAGAGTTAGTTTTCTCAAGGATGGGAAGCAAAAGAAAGATGAGAAATTGGAGCTTGTGCATACAGATGTATGGGGACCATTTTAGGTATCTTCTCTCGGTCTCTCAGATATGTTACATTCATTGATGATGCAACTAGGAAGGTATGAGATTTATTTTCAAAATCTGATGTATTTGAAACTTTAAAATGGAGAAGCTTCTTGAGAAAGATGGATAAAAAAAGAAAATGCCTCAGATCCGATAATGGTGGTGAGTATATTGTAAGAAAATGGTGTTGTATTCGCTAATGGTATTCGTCAGGGCGCGGTTCCAACAATCCACAGGAATGGATGGCCAATGTAATGGAGGTCGTAAACACTGTTTATAATTAATAGAGGTCCCTCTAATCCCTGGGTGGTATTCCAGAGGAAGCATGGAAGGGTAAGAAGGTGAGTTATTCTTTTCTCAAAACCTTCGGTTGTGAAGCATTTGCATATGTAGATTCTGAAAGTAGAACCAAGCTTAATGCAAAATCAAAGAAATGTGTATTTTTTGGATATGGCATTGATGAATTTGGTTATAGGCTTTGAGATTTTGAAAATCAGAAAATTGTGAGAAGCAGGGATGTCATATTCAATGAAAAAGTGTTGTACAAAGATTTGTTGCTGCAATATGAGAAGAAAGAAAATGATTATGTAGTGTTGGATGATATTCCCAACAATGATGTTTCAGTGGTTCCTCATGTTGGGCAACAACAGCAGCAACAAATACCACAAACTCCTATTAGACGATCTTCAAGGGTAAGTAGACCTCCAAAAAGATTCTCTCCCTCTTTGTATACTATTTTGTTAACTGATGCTGGTGAACCAGAATATTATGATGAAGCTATGCAGGTGGATACCAAGGTTCAGTGGGAGCATGGAATGAAAGAAGAAATGGACAGCAGTGAGTTGGATTTCTCAATTGCAAAAGGTGGTTGTTTTATCCACCACAAAGGCAGAGTATGTTGCTACAACAGAGGCAGCAAAGGAGATGATATGGCTGCAACTTTTCATGGATGAGTTGGGAAAACAAGAGGATGGAAATTACTTATTTACAAAAAGTCAGAGTGCTATACATCTTGCTAAGAATTTTGCCTTACATTCTAAAACAAAACACATACAATTGAGATATCATTTCATTCGGTCGGTGTTGGAAGATGGATAGGTCAAGCTAGACAAGATACATACAGATGTCAATCCAACGGATATGTTTACGAAGGCGGTGCCAAGGGAGAAGTTGAGCTCCTCTTCAGCTTCGGTTGGCCTTCAAGGTTGAATTCAAGTATAACAAAGCAGCAGGGTCCAAGGTCCTTATTTCCAGTGGGAGTTGTAAGTGCAGCAGTGTTGTCCAGGATTAGTCTCCAAGTGGGAGGTTGTGATGGTGTGGAGCCTGATCAGTCTCCAAGTGGGAGATTGTTGGTATGTGGCGACTGATCATGCTATACAGTTAAATTCTCTGCATTATTAATTAAATTCCATGTATTATTAATTAAATGCTATACTGATCTGTATGAGATTGTTGGATGGTTGCGGTTTGGTGGATGTAGCCCAGATTGGGTGAACCACGTTAAATTCTCTGTGTTATGATTTATTCTGTGTATGTTTTAGTTTTTTTGTTTTATTAATTAAATCTGCATTTAATTGTTAGATCTGCCATCTCTAACCCTAACAACCCCAGGATCATCCATTCCCCATATCCAATCCCATCTTGCCTCCTCAAGTTGCTCCCATGATGTTATTATTGTTTGTGGTGTCACATGTCTCCCCCATACACCTTTCTCTCATATAACCAATGCATATTGCTCCTTTAGCTTTGGGATGTCTTAACGTATCTCAACTGCCTCATCACTAAGTCAAGTCTATACATCTCTATAATATACATCTACCTATCGATCAGGTAGCACTTGGTGAACATAAAGCTCATGTACAACCTATCCTCCTTATCCCAAGCCTAAAATCCAATCCCTCAATAAGGCCTCCATACTATATCTACCTCTTGCAGATCGTTCATCTATCTCCTCCATGGATCCATGCTCCTAACCTCCTTATAATGGAGGACACCACCCCATCTAAACACAACTAGCTATCTACCCATCTCTCAGGCCAATCATCAACCACGGGCCTAGTGACTTGAATGTACTCCCAGGCCCACACCTATAGGAGCATCACAGGGGTGCGGTTAACACTCTCTCGGTAGCAAATCACATGCATACCCATGCATAATTCTGCTAGCAAGCATGTGTCCCATGCATATCTGGTCAACCTCCCAACTGTTGATAGCATCACATCCGCCAAGGTCAAGTTGAAAAATATCCCACTCTTGTCTGACAGTAAGATCCTGCTCATCACCTTGCATCTACGTACAATGCTAGTGGTGGCACCATCCCCATACATCCGTCCATGTCCAACATCTTCCCTCTAAATGGGAGATCAATCCTCCCAAAATAGTGCCTATAACAGCTATGGCACTGGTTGCAATGAGGACCCCTTTACCATCTCCCCTCAAATAGGTAATATCATGATCCTCCATCTATCCTCTAATGTCACTATCATCTCCCCAATGGGGAGGAGGAAGGTGCATGTCTTTGAACTCCATCTCTTGATCAATCTGGTCAGCATGGGCTTGTGTACCCTCAAAGTTGACATCATCAATAAGTATGACAATCCTATATCATCTAGAATCGACCGCTCCTCTATGTTGAACCCTTTTTTCAACTATAGGATCGTTGATAGTCTCTCATGTGTGTGCAAGCTCACTATGCTCTACATCCATCCAATTACCATGTCAAGTCTTTTCATCTAGTTTTCTTCTATATTTCCTTTTCCTCCCTTTTCTCGTAGATTTTCATTTTTGCATATATGTCCATCCCCAAAGTAGATTCACCTTTCGATGTATCCGGCTCTTTCCTTGTGCATCCGTCCCTATGCCTTTTGTGCAATTACCCCTCCCCATGTGAATCTACCTATCCGACAGGTTTGCCCCTTCCCTTTTGCATTCGCCCCTGTGAGCAATGCGTAGCTACCCCTTCCTAATTGGATTCACCCCTACAGATTCAAGAGCGAAACTACCTATCCCCACCCATAATCGCCCCTGCAAAATTGTGCATTTTCCCCTTCCTGGGTAGATCCACCTTTTGGCTAGATCTGCCTCTGTAACCTATTTTCCCATCCTAGGGCATATCCACCTATCACAGATACACCTATTCTTTTGTAGTTCTTCCTATCTAAAGGCGCAACTTCCCTTCCCCTAACCCATTTGCCTATCAACAAATACACTCATTGTGAGTGGATCCGCCTATGCTCTCAATGGATGAATCTGTCATATCGCAACAGGAAGATTTGTTCCATAATTGACTTTGACCCAACATAAATGCACAAAAATCAAAAGTATAAAGTCAAGTTTTGGGTCATACCTGCTCAAGACGCTCTCCTCTATGATATCATCCTCGAACCATGTTTGCTCGATGTGGGATGCTCACCACATGGCATTGTGCTCTCATTACTCTCTATTTTCTCTTAGATGATTAGGGTAAAAATGAATAGTAAATTACCCTCTTTAATATTTATAGCCCCCCTAAAAACCTTAATTTCTTCTTTTCACTCCCATTTGCACCCCATAACTCCATTTCCTCCATTCTTTCGTCATTCTTCATTGTTTTCCATCATGGTCCTGCTGGTACCTTACTTTTTCCTCTATCAAGACATCACTCGAGACCCCTTTTTCCCTTCCACCTTCTCGAGGGGGAATCATCCTACCATATTTCATCTTTTCCTTCACGCCATCTTTTCCTCCATATTGGGGCATCTTACCACATTTTTTCTTCTATCAAGTTTCCTATATTTTATTTTTCTTTGAAACCTCATTTTAACGATATTTCAGAGAGGGGAAAAATATAGACACCTAAATTTGACCATTTCCATTTGGTCAAATTTATCTGTTATTTCATCTATTTCATCCTCTTATCTGCATTAATTAAATAATATTATCATTATTTAATTAATATCAACTATCCTTAAAATCCTCTAAGGTATTTAATTATTTAATTAAATACTTTATCCTTGTTATCCCATTTCCTCTCTAAATTAAATAAATGGACTAATTTATTTAATTTAGTCACAAACCTTATAGGGATTAAATTTAAATACCTAATTTCCTCCCCCTTTCTCTCTCCAAATGTCACATCCTCCATAATCCATTTCTAATCCTGCTTAACTTGCCTAAACTTTGATTAGGGATGTGCACACACCTAATCCATGATTAGGAGGTGTCACATCCTCCATAATATGCAAGTTGTCCCTAATCTTGTTCCATAGCCTAATCACCTCACTTGCACATCCTAATATTTGGTTAATTAATCTAATCTAATCCTAATGCCATTTATGGCATATCCTTGAGTTAACTTTCATTTATTGCTTTCTCCTTTTTGGAGAATCAATCCCTTTCCCCAATGGAATTTTTAATTCCATTTTATTCCCCCAACATGCCTATATGAAATTTTAAATTCCATTTTATTCCTTCAAGGTTGTAAGAGGAATTTTTAATTCATCCTCAATCCCCATGGGGATTATATAGGGAATTTTAAATTCCCTCTTGTCACATCCTTCCCATGACTTGGGAGGATGGGACAAGCACTCCCATTTGGCCTTTCCCTAGGTACTCTCAAGTACCTCCACATCATCATCCACCTCACCAATCACCATCTTATCTCCCCATGTGGTGACAAGTTTCATCACCTTTTGGGTTGGGATGCCTCAAGGCTTCTCAACCCTTGATCTCTCCCCAAGCTCTCATCCCCACTGTCCATTATCATGTCCTCTCCTAAATCACTAAACACTTAGTCATTTTTCACATTCAACACTTACATGCACTCAAGCTCTCAAACTTCATGCAACCGTAGCCAAAATCTTACAATCTTTCCATCTTTGTCACCAAAATCAAGCAAATCTAAGGTGTTATGCTATCGAAGTTTGATTGTGAGCACACATTGCATTCAATCCTTGGGGCAAACATGACATCAAACTCAACTTGGGTGCCATTTTCATGCTTTTATTGTAGGTTTGAGCCTTATCTTAGCCCTTATCCAAGTGTTTGTTGTGTTTCTTGCATTTGTTTGGTTTTATTTAGTTTTTTTTGCATTTTTAATAGGTTAGAAAACACCGCACACAACAATAATATTTATCAATTTAATAAATGAATTAATAAATTTAATTTAATAATCTATATTTTTATAATAAAAATTTGAATAATTCTCTCAAATAGAATATTTGTAAATTTTACATTCAAATTTCTATTAAAATAATTATTTAAACATTATGCATACATTGAAGTAATATTTTCTTAATTATAAAATATTTAGTAATTCAAATTTAAATATTTGTTATTTAATATCTATATTTAATTCAATGAAGTTTTTTCCTTTTAAACTATTTTATAAAAAAAGTTAATTAGTTTATGAGTAAAATAGCTAACTAAAATAAAGTATTTGTTAAAACTAAAACCTTGCTGACACATATTTAAGTCTAGCCTTGCACATTAATTTTTTTTTATCAATGTAAGATTTCAAATGGGCTTTTTGATATTCCTTTCAAAGTGTTTCAATTCCCCCATATAGGATTTTAAATGCACATTCAATTCTCACACGTGTTTTTGGCAATGCCCATGACTTAGTTTGTATGATACATGGCTAGTTGTTTTATTAATCATAGATAGTGAGGGGGAGGAAGTTTCATGATGTAAAATGAATAAAAATAAACTATGGAAAGGCCAAATAAAAATGAGACCCATGACCCATGACCAGGATGACTCTATTAGTTAAGCTTAGCCCATGTGTTACATGTCTTGTTCAAAGAAAACAGAGAAAAAAAGTAGTCCAAGGGGACCACTAGTTCCATGTTAACATATGTTGACCGTGAAACCAAGTGATATTTAAGACCATCCAAAGTTTTTTCTAAACAAAAATTAACTACTTAGGAATCCGCTTTAGCACATCTTAAAATGTAAATTAGAAGCCATCTTTTAAGGCCCCCAAAAATACCAATGCTTTTGCCTCATTATTCATCTTGGTTTTTAAGATATGTAATGTAAGAAGATTTCTAAAGGAGTGTGCTCTACACCTCCAACTCCAAACAATTTTAGGTTACTTATAGCAAATCGATGGAAATTTAATTAATATTATATATGAAATAATGTACATTATTATTAGTTCGTAGGTTGATATGTTCAGCTGACCAATCACATTCTATAATTTAAATATATAGATTTGTATTTCCATAGTTTGATTGGTAAGAGTAGTTCTATTATTCATTTTTCTTTAAGGAAATTAAAAAAAAAAGATGACAAGGAATATTTTGACATTAAATACAAATTGTGAGAGCTTTGCTAGCAGGCCTGTGGGTACAAAATCACTTAATACATAGTTAATGCATTAAATGCCACCGCACAAGTCACTAAAAACATTGTTTTTTTTGTGTGCTCATTCTCTTTTGTTTTATTATCCATTAATACAAAAGATAGGAATGTCTATTCTTCCTCTACCTTATGTTGCTATCCCAAATATTTTTATCCCTCAGAGTTTTCCACATTGTTCTGAGTGTGGCCTCTGTTGCACATTGTCAATGCACAACATAAACAGGGGTGATCCAAACTAATATTAAAAACAATGAGCTATACCTACATGATTAGAACAATAACATCGAATTAGAAACTACTTATGAACGTCACAACATTTGCAATCATGAAGCTTGGACCCTTGAACCTCCTATCGGTGCAATTGCTATGTTTTTTATCAACACATAGTACACACAAGCCCTACTTATTGTTCTTTTCTATTAACACGTAGTTCGTGGAAACCCTAATTGTGTGCTTTTATTAGCACGTTGTTTCCTCTTAACTTGTTCTCGAGATAGTCCTCTATTGAAGACCTAATTTTTGATATGTTTTTGACAAAATGTCTTTTCGGCAGTCTCTCTCCCTAGATAAGCAATAAGAATGTCAATGCAAGAATGCCTCTCTCCTTTAGCGTGCGTGCTACAAATGAAAATGTAGCATAGCTCTGTCATGGAGGCGAATACTAAAATCAGCAAGGAAACGTGGAGGGCAATCTTCATTACTTTTATAGGGTTGCTACCTCTAAAGATCTATCGCTACACGTCAATCTCGGCCAACTAAGATTTATAGCTGCACGTTAATGGCAATTATGGATATTTTTACTTTCTTTTTCTCTTTATTAAGCACATTATGGCTATAGGGTTTATCTTGGATTTGTGATCTATCACTTTCTGGTCAAGATACACAGCAGAAAATTCAAGATGCAGAAAGAAAAAGAAACATAGGTTTTTGTGTTTTCTGAGGTTCAAGTTTCTTCGCTGGTTATCTGTGGGTCCCATAAGCTGCTTGGGCCTCGTGAACATGATTAAAAACATTCATTCATTCAGTCACTCTTTTTTAAAAGTTCTTAAATTTTAAAAACTCATTACAGATAGGGTTTATCTTGCATTTATGATCTATCACACTCTGCTTTAAGGCGTTCTCAACTTCTGCTTATTCATATTTCCTAAATTTATTTCCAAGTGTTTAAGGCTTCCATTTGTTTTCATTTTTGCTTTGTGTTCACAGGTATTAGCAGCTGGGGCAGTTCCTTTGCTGGTTAATCTTCTAACAGATGAAAGACCAGGTCTTGTAGATGACGCTCTCTTTGTTCTTGCCTGCTTTCCAGACAATTTAAGGGTTTAATTGCAATTAGTGAAGCCTCTGCAATTCTTCTACTTATCAGTCTTCTTAGATCAGGTTATTCCTCACCCAAATCCAAGGAGAATTCAATTGCCATCATACTAGCACTGTGCTACCATACAGGAGCTGAAATTGTAAATATGTTGTTGAGACTGCCATCACTAATGCCTTCCTGTATAGTCTTCTCATTTCCAGCATTCCTCGAGCCAGAAGGAAAGCCACTTCACTGCTTAGAATCCTTCACAATTGGGAACCTTCCTAGTCTCCTCAAAACATTCTCGCCTCTCAGAATCAAAATCCAGTTGCTTCGGTGACGTAGCCATGGAAGTTCTTTCACTTGATCAAAATGGCATAGTCGTTTTCTGATTCGTTTTATTAGCGATGCACATTCTTTAAATTTGTTTGATTCCTGCCTATTTGTCCGACACTATATTCTTTGGTCATCAAGGATCAACATAAAATGTAGACAAATCTACATCCTAAGGCAGAGGTCTGTCTTGTAAACTATATATCCTGCATAAAATCCTATAGCAGATGATCATACATTATAAATTCAAGGTGTAAAAATCCAGCTCTAATTTTCAGTCAATACTTATTTTTTGAATCGGATAAGTATGATTAATATATGTTCCAATGACTATATTCATGGTTTTTCTATTGGATGAACTGAATATTGAAGACAAGATATGAACAGAGTATCAAGTTGAACTTGATCTTTTCTCTTTCCAATTCTATAAGCATTGATTAAAATCTTCTTTTATTTTGGGCATTGCCTTTAAGATTAAATTCATTGGTAAGCATGAGGGTGAGTCAGAGAAGTGGGAGAATTTATTGGTGGAGACTTGGAGTGATAGATGTGATCCAGTTTCTTCATGCCTGATAATGTTTCACACCCTTGCCGACCAGAGGCTCATCAAGGAAGAACATTTTTCGGATAAGTCAGTATACATATATTCCGATGGCTAAGGGGTTTGAGTGAGTTTTGGGCCTCACTCATCCAGAAGATGGGTCTGTGATCCAAAGTTACCTTGAGTGGGAGGGAGGCATACAGATGTCTTTTCTTCTGCTTACTATTGAAGGATAGTCCTACAGACTACGAAGGTACAATCAGATCTAGTGTTGGCAAAGGCAGACCTGAAAGAGTAGAAACATAGAGTGAGTTATAAAGGGTTCTAACCAAGCAAAGAACCAGGTTTTAATTATTTTTATGATTATAGAGTTTGGTCATTTTAAGAGGTTGATTTAGGAGAACTTGATTTTAGTGATCTGATAACTTTTCCATCCATGAAAGGTAGATAATTGGGAATAGAGAATTTAGCGATCTGACAACTTTTCCATCCATGAAAGGTAGATAATTGGGAATAGAGAATTCAATGACTCGAAATGAAAAAGTACAATGTTACCCATATTAAGCTTGTGCTTAACATATTAGATCCACACTTACGGAAATGGCTTAGAGTAGCCATGAGATGGATCCATAGTAGACATAACAAACTATTAGGATTTTGAAGGAAAATATGAATAGAGAGGGTGCATTTCTAGTTTCATATAATTGTTTCTAGAATTGTATGACTTATTTCTTCACTGGTATTCTTAAAGATAAGTATATTAAACCTTCTTCACATTTAATCTCTATTGTGCTGAGTTGTGGTCTATTGTGTTTATGTTTTTTACCTTGTTGTTTTTTGGTTCTCTCCTCTTTGGTGTTCTATTTAATTTTTATTAACTAGATGCAAATATTGAGATTGCTAGGTATGTACTTAGAGTAATATATAAAATTTGGGTACTAGCACTTGTGTATGACGAGTGCATTATGAGGTTGCATATTGTTTAATTTTGTGCTTGCTATTAAGCTAATTTTTTTTGGAAATTGTTTCTAGGATTTGGAGAGGAATAAGATTGATTGGACAGCTCTTTTTGAGCCTTATCTTTTCTTTCACTCTTACAAAAATAACACTACCAACAAAAAATACACCTAATTTACATAATATTCAAATGGGAGCATTTAGTGATTGTCCCATATGACTTGAATTGAATAAGGGATTTGAAATTTTCTACTTCCATTGTTGAGGCAGGTGTGTTAGTTTGCATATCTTATTGTAAAATATGACACAATCACTAAATGCTAACATTTCAATATTATGTAAATTAGGTGGTGTTTTTGTAGTCTATCAAATTATATAATTATGTGTTGGCATTTCTTTGTAGTTTCAAGTCAATCTTCATCAACTTATATTATGTATGTTCAAATCTAGATGACCTGTGCTCAAGTAGATAATGAAGACCAAGTTTTAGAGCTAAGTTTAGATTCAAAGCATATGTAGATACAGTCATTGCACTAATGTATCCTTGGCCATCTCTTGAGAATCCAATGTGTGGACCTCAATAGAAGGAAATATATGCTTTGTGTCCCTTTTATCAAACATGAAGGTTCAGAGAGGTTTGGGTTCTCTACATTGACAACTGAGTGCATAAGCATATGTGAAGGCAATTCATGCCCCCTGAAGGTTGTCATGCTGCTCTATATTGAATAGATCATATTGTATCGGTTTGAGCTCATCCCTTATCTAACCTTGTTTGAGTACGATGATACCATGTCATGAACTTAGAAATGATATTCTCTTTAGTGCTTATTGTGACATGATTTGTAGTTGCTTTGAGTTGTAAAGAGTTTATGTCACTCTTTAGTGTGCCAATATGACACTATGAGCTTAGGAGCTATGGTTGCTTCCAAACCAGCTTCCTACATGGCTTCTTGTATGCACTATTGAGGAATGGTTGCCCATTCTTGAGCAAATGATACTTTCTCTCCCTTAAAAAGAAAATTGCATCTTTGTTGAACACTTGATTGACATATACCACCTCACCCACTTCAGGTGGTACCATATTGCACTTTTTGCCATCAATGAAATTAGCAATCATGGAAAACTTGAATTTGAATTGCATTGAGGCATGCATTTTTCTATCCTTGTGTCACCAAAGTCCGTTTAATTGCTTTATCACTTCCTTGCTAGAATTCATCGGCAGTAACTCGATGATATGTGTTCCTTGGTATACTAATTTTTTTTATGTATTTTAATAAATATTTTGTATACATTAATATAACAAAGGAATCCTAATGTATGTTTAACCAATTGAAAGTAGGTATTAGAAATTTAAATTTTGATTTTTTTTTTTAAGAAGGGAAGATAGGCCTTAAAAGGAAAATGGTTAGCCCTTAAAAGTAGGGGGAGGGGATGTGTGACCAAGAGCAACAAGTGATTTCCAAGTCCTTATGATACAATAATGGAATATAATTAAAATATCCATAGCCTGTAAGATTTTTTTTTAAATGGTGTTAAAAATGACATTAACATTTATTTTAGTTTTTTTTAAATAGAAAAGATAAAATCTTTGTCATTTTTATTTATTTTAGTTATAAATAATTAATTATTGTTTTCTTAAGTTATGTGAAGGGAGAAATTATAAATATTTTATCCAATACAATAGAGATAAAATATGTTTATACTATTTTTTATTAAGAAAAAAATATGTGTAGCTCTTTTGATATACTATTTTTATAGGCAAGTGTTGTCAATGGGATACCTCCCATAAATTACAATTCCAAAAACATCCCTTAGAGAAGGGTTTACATGGATTTTGGTGATATATGAAGGAAAGTCCCTTCTTCAATCCCTTCAAACACTATGTTTGTTTGAGGCTAAGAAGACTTGAATTCTCTAACACTAGTTTATAAAATTTGTTATATTTTCCAAAGATCAATCCCATGGAGAAAGAGTCAAGACATCTTTTCATATTGGTTTTGTACCATATTTCATGTCGGTTAAAAATGCCTATAAATTCTATGTTTAAATTCTTGTGGTTGTAATTTGAAATAGCATTGTATGCCAACCTAACTAGATCATCCCTAAGCCACACATAAGCTAGAAGCTTTGCTTACATCTTATGGTCCATGAAATCCATGCAATTGGTGAGGAATTCACAAACAATTTTAGAGTCATGGATATATTTTTTTAGAGCAATCACCCTCCAATCACCTCCATTATTGCCACCTTCAACTCCAAATTGGTATTTTGGAATAATTGTCTTATTTGATAGGCTTCTTTTGGTAGGAAATTGTATTGTATGCCTTATTAAACTTTGGTGGACATTTATGAGTGTCATTACTTTCTAACCTTTCATATAAAAATATAACACCATGGGGAGCTTGAGAGTTATTATGATAGAGGGATCACATTGGTGATTTCCATAAATCCTAAGGATCATTATGTTGCCACCAAAGCAACTCTTTTGATATTTTTTTAAACTTATATTTTTTGGGCTCTATAAATAGGTCCCTAGATCATCTATAACATGAATCATACAAAAATTATGAGTTAAATTACACTATTAAATAAACGAAAAAAATATAATATATATCCAACAACATCTAACCAACCTATCAAGATAAATCCACTTGTAGTAACAATAAAAAATCCATATACAAAATAGATACCAAGGAAAAAAATAAAGATGCCAATAGTTACATGGTGTGATGGTTAAGTTATTGTTTTGTTATTTTCACCATCAAGGTTCAAACCCCATTGGGGTGTAATTGTTGAAAATTTATATTGAGGATAAGGTCCCCCATTTGTAACCTCACTAGTTTATAGCTCTGAGTCAAAAGCATTTACCCCTCTTAATAAAAAGAAGGAAAAAAGTAAAGCTATTTCCCACTTTTGACTAACTTAAAATTTTTGAGTGAAACAATTTTATATAAAATAATTTTGGCTTATGTGGCACCTATGTGGTGCCATGAATTTTAGGTGAAAGAGTTTTACTTGAAACCACTAAAATATAAAAAAGAAAGATAGTGCTCTTTGGAATGCATTTATAGTGAGGGGTTTCACCCAAAATTTCTTTAGCCATGTAATAGCCTAACCCTCTTCTAGGGTAAATTCAACAAAAAATAAACTTTTAACTCCAAATTTTTGTAACCAAAGATATTTTCATTAAAATTAAAAAATATCTTTTGGTAGGGCTTGAAGCATAAAATCCAACTTTTTTTATGTTTCAATTGGCCTTATTATTTTTTTAATTTACTACAAGTGCATCATTATAATCAAACATAATGTTGATTAGAAATTTAAAAAAATAAATGATGCATTAAAGGAGACAATACCTCTCAAAATGATATAATTTCTTTATCATGATGAATAGTTTAGGAACAAGGCTACATCTTATCTAAATTACTATATATTGAGTAAATTTAACTTTAAAAATTATCAAAGAAAATATTCATTAAAAAAAAATCCCTTCACAAGATATTCAATATAGCTAACTCAAAAAAAAATCAAAGAAAAATAAATAAATTTACTATATTAAGAGCTATAGCCAATCTATCTCACCTTTTGAAGAAAAATTAACAATTAAAAAATAATCTCAAAATTATATGTGTGTGTATGTATGTATGTATGTATGTATGTATGTATGTATGTATGTATGTATGTATGTATATATAACATATATATGTATATGTATATATATACATATACATACATATATATATGTGTGTTTATACACATATACATATATATACATGTATAGATGTATATACATACACATACATATATATATGTGTGTTTATACACATATACATATATATACATGTATAGATGTATATACATACATGTATGCATACATATACATACCTATATGTATGTATATACATACATGTACATGTATGTGTGTGTGTGTGTATATATATATAACTAATTTTTGAAATTTTGAAAAAAATATAAACATAAACTACAATAAGAATTCCACATTTTGTTAGTTTAATATCATTTTGAATTTTAAAACATACTAGCACTTTTAGGCACTCCAAGTTAAAATTTTGTATTTGTGTTGGTCACTTCCCTTATAAAAGTGGTACATAATTCTAAAATTTTACCCATCACCCAAAATAGATTATATCTCAAAATATAACCAAGAAACATAAAATACTTAGGCACTTAAAGTTGTACAACAATAAAAATATCATAGCAACTAAGAGACTTAGAAATGAACCTTGACACTACCACTACCCAAAGGGACCATATTTCGTGCTATTCAAAGACATGTATGTACAACCCATTCCATGAAATATTACCACCTTAAATAATGACATAAAATCACTATCAATGAGAACCACTCCTCGAACTTTAATACCTTTCATAATCTTTGTTTACTACATAACCCTAGTCATCAAACCATTCTCAAGAGGGGGCATTATAAATCCATTAGAAGATTCTAAAGTAACTTTATGAAATATTATCACCATATGTTGCATAACCATTCTCATGTCCCAATAAGAATTCCTTCAAATTTTTACTATCAATCCTTAACTCATGAACTTCTTTCTAGATCTATAATATAGAAGCATCGGTCACAACACCTAAGGGTTGATGTCATTTTTTATTTTCCACATACCTTAGCTCACCAAATAATATATATAACCCTTTGCATATTTTTTCTCCTTGACCCTTACCAAGAGCTCCATAATATAATCCTTAATGTTGCCATTCACTACTACCTTATAAAGCTTCTCATTGAAATTAGTAAGAATCATTACAAATGACTTGAAGCACCTTGTATCATCCAAACCCTCCCCTCCTAGGATCACTTTTACTAGTTGTAAATTGTTCACATAATCACAATGAAATCTACTTCATTTGGTGTTCTTAGATCATTCATTGTCTATTTGGGTCCCTAGATGATTCCCCATGCCATACACCAATAAAAAATATAATTTAGCACCAAGAAACTTGCACCTAACACATTGACCAAAATAAAAGTTATGGTTGTATAAAACCATTAAACTACCACTAAAAGTAACAACCACTACTATGATACCCCCAACATTATCTAAAAGAACTTCTCAATACTTCTGCCACATATCAGCTCTTACCAAAAAGCCTTCAATCACTTTAAACAATTACATTTCCTATAATGACTTGACTTTACTTTAACTCCTTAAGGCAAACTATCCTCCTCAAACTATCCTCCTCTATAAGAGAGAATAGATTAACCCAAAAATTTATTTCCTTACCTTTTTATTATAAAATAGATATAAAGAAAAAATCCTTGAATTTCCATGAAGTCAACAACTTTATTTTAGATTCAAGTGTAATGAGAGATCTGAAAAGAAATAAAGATTAAGCATTAACATCTATCTTCTTCTAATATCACATTCAATTTCTAATTTGGACATTGCCTTTTTATTACTATATTAACTACTATCTAATAAACCCTAATTTTAATGGGGATTCTTGATTTTGATGAAATTGGAGATGCTTTAAAATGGTGGAAAAAATATAAAAACAATTTATGGTAAAATTTTAATATGGCTTGTGTGCTTTACAATAAATTATGGGTACAAGAAAGACACATCAAGGATAATTAAATAGTAGGCAAGGATATTCAATTTTTAAATATTTGAAAATCTCTAGGGATAATATGTTTTATATTCAAAATTTTATGATTTGGATATGGATGGGTTGGATTCTTGGTTATCAATGGTTATAATATATGGGAACAATAAATATTAATGTATAAAAGAAGTTCATGAATTTTTGGTATAAGAGGGAAGTTACATTGTAGGACATTACACATAATGAAATTCAAATGAAAGTCAAGGAATCTAGAAAGTTTAGGAATCTACAAAATATTTCACCAATGAATTAGAGGAAAAACAAGAGGAGCAAGATGTAGAGAAAAAAGAGAATAAAATTAATTTTCCTCATGAGGCAATGGAACAAGTAGAAAAGTAGTGAACAATTAGAGAAGATTCTAGAGACAAAAAACAGTGCACTATATAGGCATTCACATCATTGTGATAAAAATAATCATGGAGGAAACTATCATGAAGGTGTTAGGAAAGGATCATAGATAAATAAACAATAAAAAAGGAATGTATAAATAAAACAAAACAAAAAATATGTGGTTTACCCAATATGGGCTATAGCCACAAAGAAATAGCCATTCCTTCCTTTATTTTATCCAAAAAAATGAAGGGACAAAACCTACATTAACACATTTGATGAAACCTCCTCTTCATTCTCTCGTAGTCTTCTATCATAATACATAGTTGTAATACAATGCCCTCATAGAAGAGGGTTTTCTTTCTAGGAAAAAAGATATTAACATAACCACTATCGTCAAATATGTGACATAATGATGAACAGTCTAGATTTACTACAAAATTATAATATTTTACAAGGTAATTCATTTTTTTTAAAATCCCCTTTGAAAAAAAGCGAGGGGGGGGGTGTGGATAAGATCCCTCACACCCCCTATCGAGAACTAGGATCCAAATATTACTAATAATCAGGATCCATTAATAACAATATCCCACTTGGAGACTGATTACAACAACTACACCACCTCTAAATCAAGAAATAATTAAGCTCCATAGCAACAAGAATGATAATACATGGAATAAATAATCCAATCACTATGGACCTATATGGAATCAAAGGTAAAAATACAACAATAAATGGCATTATAGAAGTAATGTCTATTCATGGCAACAAAAGAGGACTTATTATGATAAGGAATGGAATTAAATGGGTGCATCAAAATATAGGTTAGGGATGAGCTCTAGGGATGGAAAAGCTAAAAGTATTATGATGATCAACTATGGATGGTTGGATGATTGCTCATGACATATTTTTAATGACTTGCGTGAATCATACAATTTGGATTCTTCTCATGTTTCAGGGATGAAACATTTCAAGAAGGGATGGTGTCTTAAGTTCCTAGGAATGTGATATTATAATGTGTGTAGGTGGATGAATATTCCAATGTATGGAACACATCTCTTAAGTTAGTTATATTGGGTCATATGGACAACTTGTGTAATTAATAATATCAAGTGATGAGTAGGCCTTGTTTGGGATTATCCCTCCATTATATTATTAAGAGGTCTATAAAAATGAGGTTTCTATAATTGAAAATATATTTATTGTGTATGATATTATTTTTGGGATCTCTTGGATAAATAACATGGATTGGCTTCTTCCATATGAATTATTGTGCAATGTTACCCTCCCTCAAGAGTATATTCTATTTTTTCATATATTAGATATTAGGGCATATTGACCCACAAACATATCTTGTGTTTCATGAGTTCTATCTTCTACATTAAATTATTATAATTATCATATGTGTGGATATTATCATAAAGACATTTCTTAGATTTTAGATCAAATAGATTATGATCTTGTGTAAAATCATTAAAATGTTTTGAGGATTTAATGACCTATTTCAATCCACCAAACTTATCTTCTAAGGATATAAATTTATTAAAATCCTGCCCCAAAATGAAAGGAATTTCTATAATGGAAGCTATTTGTTGCTTGACTTTCTGTCAAACTCTAAACTTTTGTATTACTAAGTTCAGCCCATATGCATTAAAGAAGTAGCTAGTCATATCTCCTTGAAAGCTATGAAAAGAGAAACAACTATAGCTCTCCCTTGAAAAGATAATATTAATTTCTAATTTTATTTGGTTTTATAACACCCAAAAACCACCTAACACACCTTAAGAATCTACAACCTCTCCCCACCATGTATTCTAATACTTACCCATCAACCTCAAAAAGTGTTTCAAACATTTAATTTCTTGAAGAAAAGTGACATCCAAATCCTTGTCTAAGATTTATTTCTTGAACAACCATCTTTTGTTAAGAGCATTAATTCCCCTGATATTATATGGTAAAACACTCATCTTTCTATAGGAGGCCCTCACAATCTCCTAATAAATTCAAAGAAACCCTTCCAAAGTGGATTGAGAACCCACTCTAATTTCCTCATCCATTTCCTCCCTTAAAATGTTGGCTTGATATTTTCTACCTTTTTTTCTCCAAGTGAGGGGCATTATGTTGTGTATTTAACTCAAGGCTAAACCTCATGTCTATCTAGTTAGCTGGTTCTCTCCCTCCTCATTCTTTTGAATGATTTACCTTTCAATTTGACTAAAAAATAACCTTCCAAGACTTAAAAGAGGCATCGACCCTACCATCATCCCTAAGGGAATATAATCCACCAAAGCAAGTCCTTTATTTCTTTGAGTTTCCACATAGGATTTCCAACTCAATGTTGATGCTCCCTTAAAGAAGAATTGAGAATGATTTATTTACCTTGCATAATTTTGGCGCAACAATGAAACTTCCTTAACTTTCCATACAATATTGTTCTTTCTTAGATTTTTTTTTTTGGTTCTACTCCTCATAGGACAAAGTTAGATGGCCTACCTTATGAAATTTTAAGGATCTAGTTGGCACCCTTAATAATCCCTCTTAAATAAAGGATATGTCATCAACCTTAATACAAGTATTCTTAGGAAGCAACAAGTCCATATCTTATTCTACCTTGATCCATGCAAAAATAATTGTAGGTTTAATTAAATTTGGTGGATTTATCTCCTTATATTCTCTCAAAATTCTAGCTATCTACTTTAAACAATAAACATTCTAAAATCTAGAGGAAGTCTATACAATCTAACCCAAACATTATTATAGTTAAGAAAATGGGAGAACTAGAAAACCCTACCTTTCACATAGATACTTAAATCTTTGAATGATTAAACAATCATATATTATTTTATAATATCTTTAGTTTAAAATCCACTAATAGGAGAAAAACAAAAAATGACCTTCATGAAGGGTAAAAACATTTGCCTCCACCTTTTATTCTTCTATGACCCACTCTTGGATCTCCTCTTTCGCCAACCATTTTTCCATACACTACCCTACCACAAACCAAGCTATAAACACTTATGCTTCATCATTAACTAGCTTAGAGTCTAGCACCACCTCCTATGGATTGCTAGCCATTCCTATTATCTTCCTAAAGTTGCACCTTTAGGCCAAAATTTTATTATTTTTCTTTTCTCCCCATTTGGTCCAACTCTATTTGTTCTGCACAATACAAAGGTTCCTATATTTCCTCCATAATAATCCCATCAAAATCATTCAAAATATTACCAATATATGCCTTACCATTGTTTCCTCTCCATTTCCTCCACAACAATACTAGAGGATTTGCATGTAGATTCTTCCAATGAGGTACCCAAACCCTTGCCTTCAAAATTCAAAAAAATTACAAAATAAATCATTCATTGTTGACCTCTCATCTTCTACCTTCAAATCATTTTCTATCTTTAACATAATTTCTTACAAGATTTTTTGTTCTATCAACATTGTTAATAAAACATAAAAAATAACAATTAATTTTTGATATATTAGAATACATTTAATTAAGAACTCATTACTTGAAAACATGATTACAAGGTGGAATAAATTTAGTTACCTTGGAAATTAAAAGGTTGTTTTACATATTTATTGTCTATTTATCTAGAGAGATGTGTTCATTTCATTTATTGATGTAAATAACAATAATAAATTTTAAACAAATATAATTGAGTTGGGAATGAAATTTTAGTTGTGCTATGCCCTTAATCCTAGAGTATGCATAAGGCTATGATTAGTCAACTTGTGGCTACCTTAATTCTTAATTAAGTTATATGATCATTATTATATTCTTATTTATGTATTTAGGTCATCCTAAGTGTTATATTTAAGTATCTAAGTCAGCTTTGGTGGTAGCTATAATATATGTAGGGTATATAGAGGAGCTAGTGGTTAGTTTATGATCATCATATCATGAAGTGTGTTCTCACTAGAGATTTTTGGAGGTTTTCCCCTTTGATGTAACTTGTTATTGTCAATTATTAAAGTTATTTGTAGTATAGTTCCTATTATATTCATTTTTGGTGCACTTTTTCATCGCAAGTGGTATTAGAGCATGATCTTGGAACCATGAAGGCAAGAAACAAGATATTTTTAATTTATTTTGGAGTTTAATTTTGGTAGCACATATCTCTTGGATTTTAGCAAAAAATTATAATTTTTGAAGGTCAAATTAAGCTACTACAATATTAATTCAAAGTAAATTGGATAAGAATTCAAGGAGTTATTCTAGAATTAGGGCTACATTAGGTTTCCACCTTATTCTCTCCCAATGTTGAAAGTCAACAAAACAAATATATCTAGAGGGTTTATCAAGAACATATTTCTTTTGCTACAATTTAGATATGAGTTCATTTGGAGCATAATTCAAGGATTTATTATAAAATTAGGGTTTCCACCAAATTTCTCCCAAATCTACCCATCTATAAATTTATTAAAGATCTTTTTGGGCAACAAGATCTAGACCTTGGTAAGTTATAATAAAAATTTCAATTTTTTTAGATTTGTTTTAGGTGATTTATTATAAAAATATTTTTTTCATCATGGTGGGGCATGCAACAAGAGACAAAAATAATTTTATCACAACTAGAAAATATCCATTCCAAGATGATATAGAAAATGAGGATATTAATCCTAATGGTTAAATCACCAAGGTTAAGGAATAAATTTATCAATGAAGGAGGAGATGACATCCATGAGAGATATGATGAATGGATTTTCAAGGAAAATGGATTCCCTTATGTGTGTTATGAACTATAAGGGACCATATTCACATAATAAGGTGGAAGAAAATGCTTCTAAGGGAAATGATTTTTACTAGTTTGGATCAGATTTCAAGATGGATCAACACTCAAATAAGCCTATGCTTGAAAAATTCAAACAAAAATTGGATGTGAGAAATTTTGATGGAAAGGATCCAACCATTCAACACTACCAAATAGATAAATCTTTTGATCTTAGTCATGTTCCTTTTTTTAAAAAGGTGGTAATGAAATATATACTTGGAACTAGACCAATTCATTTGGTATTGTTGATTATGTGAAGAGAAGAAAAAAAATTGTGTGGTCAAGTAGAAAATATTTCAAGTGGAACTCACTACACATTATGGAGAAAATTTAATGGATAAATACTTCAACCAAATCGCCAAATTGAAGTAAATAGGTATGGTTAAGGATTATGCTCAACAATTCTAAACCTTGTGTTTAAGAGTGCAGAATGTTACAAAATAATTTTTGAGGGAATTATTTTTTAGGGGGTTTAAAGGACCACATCAAATATGAGGTGCATATGTTCCAACCAAAATATTTTTCCCAAGCAATACTTATAGCAAGGTAAGTAAAGAAGATTATTTTTTTCCAAAAGGCAACAAGAGTTTGTAATCATAAGAGATAGGATCTCTCTTGCACAATAGTTTCCTCAACCTACCAAATTGATTTCACAAAAAAATGAAGAGAAGAGAGGGAAATGGTTATGTTTTAATTGTGATAGTAAATATAGTCAGGCTCATAAATGTGCTAAAAATAAAATATTTTGTATTGAAGGTTCGTATAAGGAAGAAGAGGAGGAAGAAGTAACATTAGATGGAGGTAATGAGATAGAAAAGGAATATAGAGTATCACTCAATCATCCCTTGTCCTACACTTGCTATATTAAACATCCCACAAACTCTCAAAGTGGTGGGTTTCAAAAATAAAGAGAGAGTGATAATGTTGAGACTCTGGAAGCACTCAAAACTTTATCAACAAGAAGTTAGCAATTCATCTAAACTATTTTATATTTCTATCCCTAGAATTATAGATCATTATTATAGATGTGGGTACTATTAATTGCTCAAGGAAATGCAATAGCATTTAATTATCCATAGGTGCATAATATATTATTTTGGGAGTATAATGACTCACTACTTTAGGAATAATTGAGATGAACTTCCACGAGCTATTCGTGAGATTTTACTCAAAAGGAAAGATGTTGAACTAAGAGGTTTGCATGAAAATTTCCACAAATGTTAAGCTCCCATCAAACATAAAAGATGCTTAAGAAAGGAGATGATGAATTGGTGGCCCAATTTTTTTATTAACAAACTAGTAATCAAATGCTACTACCCATCTATATCTACAAGAAATTTTAAATTATTAATGTAGCTTTTGGTGATAGGCCTAAAGGATTACCCCCTAAGAGGGATCATGATCATTCTAATCAACTATTATTAGATAGCCAACCACCCAACATCAAGCCTTATAGATACCCATATATACAAAAAAATGAGATTGAAAATATTATTTGTGAGATGCTAGAGCTAGGTATTATCAAGCATATCTAGAGTGCTTACTCCTCGCTTATTATAATAGTAGGTAAGAAGGATGAAACTCAACACATGTGCCTTTACTACATAGTGCTCAACATGTACACTAGATCAAAGATTTAAGTTTCCTATTCCAATTATGGATGATTTATTAGATGAGTTGAATGGGCTATATTTTTTACAAAACTAGCTCTTAGACTAAGCTATCACCAAATTTGAACTCATGAGGGTCATTATGAGTTTCTAGTGATGCCATTTGGGCATACTAATGCTCCATCTAGACATTTTGAAGTTTGTTGGGTTTTATATATAAGCCTTTTTTGAGGAATTATTGGTTTATAGCAAGATGTGGGAATACCATTGCACAATATAGACAAAGCATTATAAGTTTGCAAATACTGTAAGCCTTCCAAGTGTGCTTTTGGTCTCAAAGAGGTGGAGTACTTAGGACAAATAGTATCTCATGAAGGATAAATGTTGATCTTAACAAAATTAAGGCTATAATAGAATGACCTATTCCTAAACCCACTAAAAAATGAGGGGTTTCCTAGGACTCACTAGACACTATAGAAGACTTATGGAGAACTATGGTCACATAGAAACACCCCTCATGGCTTTATTGAAGAAAGATGATTTTTAGTGGAATGAGTTAGCTAATAGAATTTTTTCTAAGAGATTGAAAGAGACTATGCGTATCATTCTAGTTCTATCCACTCCATACTTCACCAAGGATTTTGTTGTGGAATGTGATGCTTTAGATAATGGTATAGGAGTAGTTTTCATACATGAAGGTAGTCCCATTTATTTTGAGAGTCGTTAGTTGAATGGTAATATCAACTCAAACATGTTTATGAGAAAGAAATGTTAGTTATTCTTCATGCAATAAAATAGAAAAGGCCGCATTTAATGGGAAGACACTTTGAAGTTAAGACAAATCATGATAGCCTAAAATATTTTATGGAGTAAACATATCGTTTATAGAGCAATAAAAATGGGTCACTAAGATGTTAGATTATGAATTTGAGATTGTATATAATAAAGGAAAGGAGAATGTTGTGGTAGATGTATTATCTAGGAAGGATGAGAAAAGTGAGGTATAATTGTGTATCATTTAAACAATACAAGCAGATTGGGTGGATGAAGCCAAAGTAGAGTGGAAGAATGTTCCTGTTGCAAGGTTAGAAGGAAGATGCTTTTTATAATAAAGAAATATTATACTTAATACAATAATTCCACTCTCAAACATAATATTCTTGAAGAGATTCAAGGTTCTTCAATTGGGGTCACTCAAGATATTTGAAGACATATCAACAAATCAGACAAGATTTATTTTGGGAAGGGATTAAAGCTAATGTTCAAAATTTTGTGGTTGAATGTTTGGTATGTCAAAAAATAAAGGGGAGATAATTAAGAAATTTGTTCTTTTGCAGTTCCCTTAGTTATTCCTAGCCAATGTTGGGAAGAGGTCTTCATGGATTTCATCACAGGCCTTCCAAGATCTAAAGGTAACCATGACATCATAGAAATGGTGGATCACTTCACCAAATATGCCCATTTTATTGCATTATCTCATCCTTTTACAACAAGTATGGTGACAAAATAATTTATGGAGAATATACAAAGTTATATGGTTTGCCCAAGATTATTATGAGTGATTATGATCATATCTTTATCGGTAACTTTTAGACATATTTTTTTCTCTTGTTTTGGTACTCAATTGACTCTCAACTCTTCATACCATCTTTCGTTAGATGGTAAAACTAAGGTTGCTAATAAGTTTTTATAAAGGTATATACTTTGTTTCAATTCAAATAAGTAGTCTTAATGGGTAGATCAACTACTATTAGTAGAATAATGGTATAACACTTCCTTCCATAGTAAAAAATGTCTCCATTTATGGCACTATTTGGATAACATCCTCCATCCATCACATAATTATTGAAGGTGACACCGAGAGTTCAAGATATGGTGTTAGAGTAAAGGTTTAAATTTAATCATGTTAATTAAATTACCTTTAAAAAAAAACAATAAAAAAAAATTTACAATATAAATTTTTTGATAAAAATTTTTTAAAAAAAAATGTATGGAGGGTGGGCATGTGGGCCCACCCCCACGGCTTCCAGCGCAGGTGCAGTTGGTTTCCAGATTTGTTTTTTGGTTTTTTCCAGAAATCTTTTATTTTCAGCATGTTGTCCTATTTGACATTGTAGACATTATGGGCTCACATTGCATGTATTTCTCTTTTGTAAACGCACTGAGATAAAGTGCCTCAGCATTTTATGTGTAGTATTGGGTTTCTTGCACATCACTTTGTGCCTTATTGTACTTACACTATGATATAAAGTGCCATGGGGGTTGATGTTTGCCTTTGTTTGCCTTCATACCTTTCTCATGTGTATGTGATTTTTGGTTTCACATCCTTTCTATCAGCTTGTACTTTCATGTTTACACCTTCAGATACTCTTGGTTCCTCTTCATGCACTACTTTCTGGCATTCAATTTCAGTGTACCTGTCACGCCTCTCCCTTTTCAGCATTATGGGGGGGTTTCTACTGTTGGTGTTAATGCTTCCTTGGTTTCGATGGAGTGAGCTATGTATACAGTATTTGTTCCTATGTATTAGGCGGATGCAGCGGCTAGTTACCCATGCATTTCAGTGAGATGGATCACTTACCATATGGACACTCTTACATTCCTATTTTTTGGAGGCGACCTTCCACTTTTTCATGATCAATGTTCTTCAGACTATTGGTACTTGTGCCATCTATATCTTCGTTCCAGGTGTTTGCCTTTTTGCTATCCGATTCGAGTAGTGTCATTGGGGCACTCATGCAGATTGTTGTCTTCTTGATCCCGATCATCATATCTTCAGAGGAGGTTCTTCGGCACCGTAGCAATCATCTTTTGACAGAGTTTGCAGCTTCTTCATGCTTCTGTGATGTTCTACATGTTCTTCTTTTTCAGGACATTTCCTTGATTTGGAGGCTTTTTAGTCCTTCAATCACCTTTGATCTCTTCTTGGAGTAGAGTTTTGTTCCCACGAGGTTTTCTCTATTTCTACTCTTTATAGAGATCTTCTATTTGTACATGGGTACCTTACATGGCCTTGTTTGCTGGGACCCATCTTTGCTTTCATGCATTTTTTTCTTAGTGTTTTAGCTACTTCCTAAGTTCATCTTAAGGGGGGGTGTTAGAGTAATAAGTTGTTTTAATTAATTAATTTAATCATATTGGTTAATTAATTAAGTCACTTATCACTTTAGTTACTTAAGCTAAACTTAGGCACATTAATAATTATTTATTTATTAATTATTAAGTGTGCACACTAGGGTTTCCCTTTTAGGGTTTCTTGATCTCCTTTCATAAGGATTGATCTCATTATAATTAAACGAGAGAATATCTGTAGCTTTCTATCTTCTTGAAAGTTTCTCTCTTCTGTAGCTTTTTCTTGTTGAAGTTAATTGCATACATTTGTTTGTAGATCTCTTGCGTGGAAGGTGTATTTGTTTGTGTTTGATCCTGTGGCTCGTGGTTTTGTGTTTGTTTCACAATTCTAACATGGTATCTGTGCATTCAGAGGTTGCAATTTTTGAGTCTTTAGTTCAGTTTGGATTTGACATCTTTTGTTTCAGTTCAGACAGAGAGATTCTTTAGCATCCTATTATGGCACACATCTTGAGACAGATTGATTCTTCTCTCTTCACAGGGTTTCTTCATCTTTGTCCTTTGGATCCATTTCTTCCCAAGGGGAGGAATATTATATGCCGCTTCAGGACCTCTTTCTGGATTCTACCTCAGGCATCCATATGTGCGACAGGAGTTTCTTCATTGTGCGGGGCCCTTCTAATCTCTTTCTTTTTCTCCTATGGAGACCATTGTACATGTACTTATATGATAGAAGTTGTCTATGGGGGGGTCTTATGTTATCCACCTCCTATCCTTCTGTTATTAGTGCATTTGTTTCTTTATCTCTTTTGGAGTAGAGTTTTTCCCATGAGGTTTTCTCTATTTCTCCGCTTTACAGAGATTTGGTTGTAATTGGGTACCTGATCAGGCCTTGTTGCCGGGACCCAAGTTTACTTTCTTGCATTGTAGTTACCTTTGCTTTCTTGCACATGTTTGTAACTGCACTTTGCTCATCTTGGGTGTTAGAGTAAAGGTTTTAATTTAATCATGTTGATTAAATTACCTTTATTCCTCTCTTAAGATTTCACTTTAGTTTGCATTTTGTGACATTTAATAATTATATTAATTATTAAATGTCTACCTATTAGGGTTTCTTTTAGGGTTGCACAATATCATTTTATAAGGATTCATCATTGTAATTTATCTCTCTCTCGGATGAATACATTTTTTCAGCTTTCAGAGCACCCTTGCTTGTTTGTCTCCATCTCTTCTTTTTGTGACAGGTTATTTGCATGCAGGTGATCTTTGGGGTCTGTGAAGTTGGCTTTCTCAACTTCTACATATGGAAGACCAAATATATCATCAACAAAAAGTACTTTCAAGACTCAAGGATAATTTGTTCACGAAACAAAAAAAGAATGAAATAATATGCTAACCAACATTGCATCAATTGAAATTTTGAATTTGTGGCTAGGTTTTCTTAAGACTGCAACCTTATAATCAAATATCCTTGAAGAAAAAAATAAAGAACAAAAATGTCACCAAAATTTTATGGTCCATACCATATTTTGTAGAAGCTAAGCAGCACCACTTTCAAGCTTGAGTTACCTCCAACAACACATATACATCTATTTTTTTATGTTCCCTATTTAAATAAAGTGATTGGGAAAAAGATTCTTACATAGAAAATATTTCAAAGCTAGATGAAGAAGGAAAAATCATCTTGGAGTGTAAGTTAATTCTTTAGACATTCACAAAGAAGCTAAGGACGAGGATACTCACTAAGTATCTCATTTAGTGGAAGACTTTACCAGTTGAAGATGCCACATGGGAGGATGAAAAATTTATGCAAAAGCATCCACATTTGAACAACATGAGGATAATGCTTCTTTGAAGAGGGGTCCATGCTACACCTTTAATCCTATAGTATGCACAAGGTTATGAGTAATTAGCTTGTGGCTACCTTAACTCTAAATTGAGTTATATAGTCATTATTATATTTTTATTTAGATACTTAAGTCATCCTATATGTTATATTTAAGTATCTAAGTCACCCTTGGTGGTAACTAGGGCATAAGTAGGGTATATAGGAGCTAGTGGTTAGTTTATGATCATCATATTATAAATTGTGTTCTCATTGGAGATATTTTGAGGTTTCCCTCCTTTAAGTGGCTTGCTATTCTCAATTATTATCAAGTATTTACAACATGTTTCCTATTAAGCTCATTATTAATGCAAGTTGTTTCATTACATGTTGCTATTGTGTGAAGGAAAAAGGAAAAGTGTAAAAGAGTGTCTCCCTAATTTGGAGGTCAATGAAGGTATAAATGCTAAAGAAATTGAAATGAAGGTCTAGAAAATGAGTTCCACAAACTAGATTATGGACATAGATTGTCCTCACATGAGAATTGTAGTAGTGGCCTTTGAACCCACCTCCAATGTTCACTACCATCTAGAAAAATATAGGAGAATAAAAGAATATATAATGCATGTCATAAGCCTAACCCTCAAATCATCTTGTTGACCACAAAATAATGTTACCAACCCATACTAAATGATAACATCTCTTAGCGATACAACTAAAAAGTTTATAGGTATTAACGCCCTACTCTTACATTTCTTCTTGTTTCCACAAAAGCTAAAGTTTTTTTTTTTATATATAGATATATTTACACTTGAACCTATGTAAGAAGGGGGAAACAAGGTTATTATTTAAGGGATTTGCCTATGTTAGTCATATGGATGTCATATTTCAACCTCAATAATATTTAGAAAATTTGGGATGTGTGCAAGCCTATGTTGTAGGTGTGGAAAGTGGTGGATGCTCATAATGTAGCAAATAAGAATCCTAATAGGTTTTTATTACAATGTTTGTGTCGTTCTTTGTGAATGGAGAGGTTTCTAGGGAAGTGGATTCACCAATGGATTCCTTAATAGGGTGAAGATAAGAGGTTATATGATGTTGGCCATGAAGGATCTAGTAGAAATATACAAGAAAATAGGGTATAGTAAAGAAGAAGTTTGTTTGAAACTATCTTTATGGTTGAAGCTAGCCAAAAAAAAATTAAAAGATTTTAGAAATAAAAATGAATGAGATCCATTAACAACAATTATAATAGTATCTAAAATGTGCAATTACACTTGTATCTAAATGAATACAAATTTTATTAAAAAAATTATTATTTTTAATTAACATCTTGATAAAAAGTTATAAGCTCAAACCAAGGTAAATAAATTGTAAAATACTGTAACGAAATGAATGCCAAAACAAATGTACAACTTAAAATGTGAATTATAAAATATGCAATTTTCAAACTTTACACAAGAACTAATAAGCACTTACCAAGAAGATGATGGACTTTATACAGTTAGCTGCTGCTTGACATGAAAAATAAACAGATCGTCTAACAGGGTCAAGAGGCAAGGATGCGAAGTTGGCCAGCTACAGCAAAATTTTATCTATGGGAGGGATATCGTTTAATACTTCCTAGATAAGAAGCACCCAAATTAGAGGAAGCCATGGCTACAACAATCCTGAGTCGTTTCTTTCCACAAATGCCATGGGCGTTAATGCTCATTAAAGGTAAGCTTCCCTCTTCACTCACAACTTTCACTGCACGTCTTCATATTACCCACAGCACAAACATAAACAACCATAATCTAACTGTGAAAAAATGTTTGGATATTCAATGGCCAAGATTCCTCAACCCCACACATGTAACCCAACTCATCAAAGCCCAGAAGAGCCCTCTTATGGCCTTGGCTATTTTCAACGAAGCAAAACTACAACACCCAAAATATAAACACAACGGATTAGCCTACGCCACCATGATTAACATACTTGGGTCAAATGGAAAGTTTGGATTGATGGAGGATGTTATGGAAAACATGAGATTGGACGCTTGTGAATGCAGTGATACCCTTTTCACCAATGTCATTAAATGCTATGGAAAAGCAGGCATGGTAGAAGAGGCCATGAGGGTTTTTCAGATGATTAAGGAATTTAACTGTAGAAGCTGGACTGGGTCGTTCAATGAACTTTTGAGTTTGCTTGTTCAAAATGGGAATTTAGAGAGGGTGCATTATCTGTATGTTAATATGAAGAAGTGGGGAGTGCGCCCGGATGACTGTACTTTTGATGTGCTTATTAGGGCACTTTGTGGGCACAACAGATCTGATCTTGCACTTGAATTGTTCCATGAGATGAAGTCACAGAACTGTTATCCAAGTGAGGTTACTTATAGGACCCTGATGCAGGGTCTCTGCAATGATGGGAGATTGCACGATGGAACCCATTTGTTATATTCGATGCTTAAAAGGATTTCACAGGGGGGGTGTGGAGCCGATATCGCCACTTACAGTGCACTTCTGGAGGCTTTTTGCGAAAGAGGCAAGGTTGATGTGGCTGTTAAGATTCTTATTAAGATTTTGAAGAAGGGTGCTACAACTTCTAAACGGTATAGTCTTGATCAGGATGGGTTTAGTAAGAGACTTAATGCGCTCTGTTCGAGAGGAAGGGTGGAAGAAGTTAGGAAGCTTCTGAATGAGGTTTTGGTTAAGGGTGGAAATCCCAGTGCCATGAGTCACAGTGTCATGATAGATAAGTTGAGCAATGCTGGCCGGGTAGAAGAAGCGCAGGAGCTGTTAATGGATATGTTGAAAAGGGGTTACAGGCCAAGATTGTGTACATATAATAAGTTGGTCTGTGGGCTTTGCAAAGAAGGCAGGTCCTATGAGGCCACCGGACTTCTAGATTTGTTGATGGAGAATGGATGTCTTCCTGATGTTGTGAGTTATAATGTGTTGATTGATGGACTCTGCAAAGAATACAAAGTGCACATGGGTGTCGAATATCTTGAGGTTATGTTGAAACATGGATGTGTCCCAAATGCTGTAACTTACCAAACTCTAATAGATGCTTTCTGCATGGAAGGCAAGTTTTATGATGCCGCCAAAATTTTGGATAAGATGTTGGATAACGGCTTTAGTCCACATAGTACCACATACAGCACACTAATTGTTGGCCTTTGTAATCAAGGTAAACTTTATGAAGCCAATATTTTCCTTGAAGATATGGTGCAGGAAGGTCTAATTCCAGATATTCTTCTGTGGAACTCATTAGTTTTCAGCTTCTGCAAGGAAAAGAATATTAGAAATACAGTCAATCAGTTTCAGATAGATCTTAAAAGGATTGGTTACAGATTCCAAGGCTAAAACAGGAAGCATTATGGATAGCTTGCAAAATATTCTATACATTCACAAGGGGCAGAAAGGGACCATTCCAGTGATTACCAGAATGGTAAGGATTATGTTTTTGTAACCTTAAATAATGGATAAATGCTCCTAAAGCCATTCCAATAATCCATGGAATTTTTGAAAGAACATGATCATGAAAGGCCAAAAAGTAACGATGGATCAATATGTTATCTGATTGTTGCCCCTTATATTCACCACCTTGATTTATATTTGGAGTACTAAGAAGAGTAAATGCTGTGATATGGACAGTTGTAAATGGTTGGTGTTTCTGCAACTTCATTTCGAAAGCATTCACAAAACTGAAAGCAAAATTGGATAAATTCTGTGTTTCAAGCAAATTTGTTTCAGAGATAGAAACAGTCGGTACAATTATCAGAAACCTGTTTCTGGACAAATAATCTGTGTACCACAAGAAATGATACAACATGTTTGACTTGTAATGCATGTAAAACTTCTGATATATTCATAAAAGCTGAGCTTTCAAGGCCATCAAAGCAGGAAAAATTATTGTAAATATGGTTTCCTATTTATGTCTTTTTTTTTCTGTAACAGTAAATTTATTAGAGCAGTTTATTGCTCCTCTGTTTGTTGTTAGTTATAATGGAATACGAGTTCTTCTGGTATATAGTACCAGTGCTTACCCACCAATATGGCAGCACATATGTAATTTGTCTTTGCTTCAAAATAATACCTACAATCACCTGATTGCTTTTAATTTTGAGGGCATCTATAACATTTGAAATGAACTCTAGCTGCCATAGTCAATGAGTTTTTTGAAGATCATTTATCTAAAGTCACTGCAGAGACAGAGTGCATGAAAGTGCTGCCGTGGATTATTATAAATTATAATTGATAGTTCTGACTGCAAATTAGCTTTCGTTTGGGAAGAAAAATTATGATTAAGATAGACTTAATCGACAGGGACTTTATGGCATAAACAATCTCAGGCAGAGTCCTAACAAAATCTAAGGAGTATGGTGTTCATATTTTGCAAGCTTAACATAAAATAACTGAAGCCAACCAAGAGAAAATGCTACTGTATAAAACCTGTAACAGAACTGAGTGTAACATAGAAAAGTGGACTTCCGACCAGTGCCAGGACTAATGTCTTTTTGAGTTACCTCTTCTAATGTCATGATCAGCAGGGTCATCCAACTTGATGCCCAAGGTGTGAACTATAGCATGCTTATTGTGTTCTACATGCTAAACCCTGGTTGTCAAGCATTCCACACTCCTTTAAGCTTCCATAGCATGGCAGAATTCTGTCCTGAAATTTCTTAAGTCTTCCTTCCCAATGGCAATAGGAATTTCCTCCTTCAAAGGTGTGGTGTTCAATTATCATTCTTTTCGCACTGTTTGTGCACTATACCACATTCTAGCATCCAAATAATTCGGAAGGATATGGTCGTCCAAGATATTTGTTTCATCTCTTCAAGCCAGCTCATCTAGCTCAAGACTGGTATGCATAGAAATTAGAATTAAACATTCTCTTTAAATTCCCAACTATACATTTCTGTCCAGGTGAAGGGGCCACAACAGGATCTATAGCTCATTTATCAAGTTAGCAAACAAGAACCAAAGCGTTTAATAATCGAACAGCTTCTTAATTTCACTGTAAGAAAGAGGAAGACCTGCATCCTTCTATAAGCATTGGGAGTTTCCTCTAGGGGTAAAGGGGCAAGGCTTCTTGCACTTGTCTTTGTCCCTACAAGGCCTCCACTACTGCAATGGATACAGAGCAAGACTGCTTAGAAAAGGCCAGGACTCAAACCATCCTCTTAGAAAGCCCTTACAGAATTGAACTCAGGCTGAACAAAAAACAAATTAAAGCCAAAATAGGGGAGAGCTCAAGAAAGGAACTTACAACACCAAACTTGGAAGTCATTCCTTGGAGCTAACTCCATGATCTCAAATAGGCTATTAGAATGAGTTCACGGGCTTCACACTCATTATACTTAAGCCCCTTCAACTATCATGATTAAACCTTATGATTTTGCAGTCTTGAATCTAGAACGAAGTGCCATGCAGAGGACATTTTTAAAGCCTGTTAGTTGTTCCACGTTAGCGTTAATAATCCCCTTTGGAGATTAATCTCCAAATTTTTGGGTGGGAAGTTGACTACCCAAACTGCGCCCCTATAACAGCAAGTAAAAGTTATGATATTTTCAGGATTCAGCCATATAGTTTCGAGTCAATCTGCATTGACCCATATTTCATGAGTTAATGTAGATTGACTCAAAACTACGCAGCTGAATCCTGAAATATCATATAATCTGATGCACCACGTAAACACCACTTCTATATAAAGGTATGTTGTCAACGTACCTCACAACATACTCAGCCTCTTCTGTAATAAAGTTAAGGCGCTAGCAAGTGATTTTAGCATTCTTCATTGCCAATATAATTAACTTAGTCATCTTTTATCAACAAGCTTTTGATCCCTTTTTATTGGCTAGTTGCATGCATTTGACTAATGCTTATGTTCCTGCCTGCAGTCTCATTATTAGTTGCTCACTTTAATACCAAAAGCATAGTACCAAACCACAATCCTTTTATCATTTCTAATAGCTCCACTATAACTGGTATAACATGGGCCTCCTTTAAATACCATCTGCATTTGCTTAAAGAAATCCTTATGAGGAGGAGGTTTCTGATTTGCCTTTGCCTTATCAGGACAACCATTACACTCCCTTTTAGCAGGGGCCCCATGAGTAATCATTTCTTAATTGCTCAAAATATATATTGTTTATCTTATATATAGGACCTTATTCGGAGCAAATCAAGTTGCAACATCCTCAGAGATTGCCATCCACTCTGAGCAGGAATCTACCCAAGTTGAGAACTGAGTATCTGAAATTTTTATAATTACAATTCTTGCAGAGATGCTAAGAGATGATGGAGAGGGCGGCACTGATTATAATTTATTATGACTTACTTTTGCTTTGACTTAGAAGCTGCAAGATTCTAAAAGAGAACCTAAATTCCAAGGACCGACCCAATAGTGATTCATCTTGTTCATGAATTGCATCCAGATGTTCTAGTCAAAGTCACGTTGGATGACGGTGGCTGGGCTGCTCTGAATCCTCAGGAAGTAAGATGCAAACAGAGGGGCCTTGCATAACCATGAAATCTACTCTGATTCTAATCAGAAAATCTGAAGCAGAGTAAGTAACCATATGCATTGAATATTTGGCAGATTTGCACCAAATTCATCTTAATTCAACTTGTTCTGGGCCTTTTGTAAGTCTGAAAGAAACTAGGAGAGGGACATTAGCCTCTCTGTTACTTCCTCTGCTTATTCTTTGTTCCCTATGGACAAAATTCCTAAATAGTCACCATGAAGTTGGCAAATAGTCAGCTATCTGGCAGCCCAAAATTCTTTTGAAAGCATTTTTAACAATACTTATTGGAAAGGGATTTAGAGATCTGTCAACTCGCCATATGTTCTCCCAGGACATGGCCTCCTAGCAACCTGATCTCCGCTATGATTCATTGCTGACTTAATCTCCACATGATTTGAAGAAGTTCTGGATGTGTGATCCCCTTGTATAACCGGTTGCTGCATAGAGCCTTTCTAGGTTGAGTCATCAAGGTATTTGTGTCTCAGAATCTGACTTCAAAGTTGAGAATGTTCCTTAAATAGCCTCCAGATCACTTTTGCTTTTAGAGCTTTATTAAAAAAATCCACGTTTCTAGGTGTCTCAGACCTTTGGGAATACAAACATTTTTCCAAGACACAAATGGATTGTGAATGTTGAGGTAGCTTTCCCCACAAAATTCCTAAGGAAGCCTTCAATTCTATTAAAAGACTTCTTTAGGAATTCCAAAGATTAATGAACGAAATTCTGCTAGCCTGGCCCTTCGTAATTGTGGATTGGTGAAAGAAGACTGTGTTCTTGTCCCCATTTTTGAGCCTTCTTCGACATAAACTTCCTGCAGTTTCTGCAAAAGTTCTGTTTCCTTTACCTGTGTGTTTGCCAAGTCCAAAAATAATGATTATTAATGAACCTTGGAAATGAATTATGTGCCTTTAAGGCTCTGCTCTGGATGAGACATTTCAGGGAATTGTGAAAGGGAATGAGATGCTCTCTTGACAATTCTGAACACTAGTGAGGGTGACCTATGTCATGCCCACTTTTTCCATAAGATCTACGAATGTTCCATAAGCCCATTTTCCATCTCCCGTGGGCTTAGGGAAATAACATAAGGCTCTCCTCTGGATGTCCTAGACATTTCAGGGAATTGTGAAAGGGAATGAGATGCTCTCTTGACAATTCTGAACACTAGTGAGGGTGCCCTATGTCATGTCCCCTTTTTCCATAAGATTTACGAATGTTCCATAAGCCCATTTCCCATCTCCCGTGGGCTTAGGGAAATAACACAAGGAAATGAATTATATTATTTAAGGGTGTTTTCTTAAAGAACCACTTAAGTGTTTTTAAAGTGGATGTCCAAGTTATAGGGTCCTTTTGTGATATGTAATCAAGTTTTATAACTTATTAAAGTGGTGTTGACCAAAGGATTGTGGGTGGAGTTCTTTTGGAGGGAAAATGAAAGAATTTGAAGTTGTCTTTTGGAGGGAATGTGGGTGTGCAAGTGTCTATTTAATCCAAGTCAAAGATCAAAGATGGTATGCTTGTTTTATTAATTTGTTCCCTCAAATAGATTGGACACCCTATTTGTCCATCATTGGAGATTGGAGGATGAAAACCCCTAGTCCAATATTGTGCAATTCCATAGAAGGATTGTGTTTGAGCTCCAACAATCTATTACTTGGGTGGCTCCCTTAGCACCTAGGGTTTCTAATTTTGTGGTAGCTCCTTTAGTGCTATTTGTTGCTGATTTACTATATTTCTTGATAATAATAAATGCTGCAATTGGTCCCAAAAGTTTAGTATAAATTGAATCAATTGTAAGTTGAAACTGCATTGAATAAATAGGAGTATAAGTTATCGTTGCCATTGTGTTATTTATCCAAGGGGTTGTAATCCATTTTTGTATGTTCTATTGAGAATAATAATTGTTGCATTAGATGTGATTTTGAAGTAAATTCAAATATTTGTGTTGAATGGCATTGAATCAAATAAATAGCATATACATATTTCTATTGGGAATATTACAATGGTATTAGACTCTTGATCCTACCAGCATGGGGAAACAAGGGTTGACACAATCTAGTGAATTGTAAATAATAGTGTAGCAAAGGAGACACATGGTGGCAAAAAAGAGGAGGCACGATTTGACAAAGGAAGAAAAGGCTTAGGCAATGTTTGAAGTAGTGGTCAATTTGAATGTGAGGTAGAAGAAAATGACTTGAGCACTTAGAGACATGATGGCAACAATGATGTCAGCCATTCAAGGGTAGAAAGCTCCTGGAATGTAGGTATCACCTACTAGAAGAGGAAGTGCATTATGGGTTAACCAAACCATTAGTTCTTCACTCGATCTCTTCCAACCCAAATTTCTCTAACGAAAAGAAGATCTAGTGGAAGAAAGGCAACTAAGATAATAGATGATTTTTTAAGTCCTTCATGTTGAATACAAAGCTCTTGAGCGATAAATTTAGGATGATCTATCATTTGGTGCATTTTGCAACATCAAACTCCGAAATGGTCCTCAAACCAATAAGAAATTAGTTCGTAATTAGGCTGACAAGGAATTGCAACAACGCTAGGTAAGGATCCTTTACCTATGTAAGATGGGACACATAAGTGTTCAACTTGTGCATGGATTTAGAAGATCAATATGTACATGTGTCTAACTCAAATGTATGAAGAAGAACCCATCAAGTTTTCTTCTCTTAACCTAGAAGGGGTAGCCCATGAATGGTGATACCATGGCATGATGACACAAGGGCATAGTCGCATTGCTACTTGTGAAGAATTTAGCTAAAGATTGGTTGAAAGATTTGATGGGGTTGATCTAGAAATCCACTTTCAAGAATTAGCATAGCTAAAACACTACGGATCAATGGAGCACTACAAAGGGGAATTTCAAAGGATGTTTTTCAAAGTTCCTGATGTATGGGAGAAGAGGAATATGATTCTATTTTTAGAAGGATTGGCAAAGGCATTGAAGGGTTTGTTTGCATTGGATCCTTCCACTCTTCAAGAGGCAATCAAAAGAGCCCTTGCCTTAGAGTCTTCCTTGCCTTGAAATAATCTTATTTGAATGCTCTTCCTATAAACCAAAAGAAGTTCCAAAAGGGAGAGTCAAGAACATAAAATATTCCACCACTAGTGCAAAGAAATGAAGGCAGTAAAAATGAACTAAGAAGAAAGCATCTATGTTTCCATCACGAAGAAAATTAGGAGTGAGAAAACCAATGCTTGGGCAAAGGTTAGATGGACTATATTGAAGTCATTTCCAATGAGGAAGTAGAAGAAATTGAGTCTAAGAAAGTGAATGAAGAATCTAATTAATAAGAAGAAGACAAAGGTGAAGGAACTCTCGCGGCTCTATCTAGAACTCAAAGGTACAACCCATTCAGGATTTGCATGGTGTTGGTAGGCCAAAGGATTGTCATCTTGATCGATAATGGGGCAACCTACAATTTTATAAATAAAGGCCTTATGGTAAGAAGGGGCTTAGTCACTAAAATTTTTGGGGGATTCAATGTGGTCATGGTTGATGGGTTTACCATACAATGTGCACAAAAAATTCAACAATTGAAAATGACTCTTGGGGATCATTCAATATGTGAAGAATTTATGTGGTTAGATTGGGAAATAATGACATGGTTCTTGAAGTACAATGGCTACATTCTCTTGGATAATTCTCATAGAACTACCAATCTATGGAATTGAAATTTAGAAATGAAGGAAATGAAGTAGTTATCAAGGAAATCCAAAATAGAGCACCCCATGTAATCACTACTAAAAGGATGGAAACAAATTTTAGAAGATGACATGTAGCTTGGGTGACCAACTACTTGATCACACCCAAAAAGTTGTCCATGAGCACAAAGGATGCTTATCATATTGATGTAAAAGTTATGATGGACAAGCATAGCAAAAAAAATCATGATATATCCCTAGGAGTACCGCCTAACTGAGGGTTTGAGCACATTATTGTGCTCCAAACAAGTGCAAAGCCAATGATAACCATTCCTTACCATTACACCATGATCCAAAAGGAAGATATCAAGATGGCAGTGAAGGAGATTTTGGATATGGACCACATTAGGCCATGTTCTAGTTCATTTTCCTCTTTAGTAGTACTACTGAAGAAAAAGGGTGGTACTATGAAAATATGTGGCAATTGTTAGGCATTAAATAAGAAAATAATCAAGAATAGATATGCCATCCCTAGGACTGATGAATTGATAAATGAGTTGCATGGAGCTATACACTTATTGAAGACTAATTTGTGCTTAGGATACCATCGAATCCGTATGAGAGATGAAGATATTCATAAAACTACTTTTAGGTGTCACTATGAATACTTCGAGTTTTTAGTCATGCCCTTTGGCTTGACTAATGCCTCAACAACCTTAGAATCATGCAAAAACAAGGTATTTAGCAAGCAATTAAGAAATTTTGTCTTAGTTTTCTTTGACGATATTTTGATACTTAGTAAGACTTGGGGGGAACACCTAAAGCACTTGGATGAAGCATTTTGGAGAGATGCTCATTCTTAGCCAATCTAAGTGTGAGTTTGGGCTAAATGAAATCTTGTATCTTGGTAATGTCATTAATGAAGGGGTCCAAGTGGACCAACAAGAGATCCAAGCCATTCAAGAGTGGCCACCCCTTAAGAATATGTCACAATTAAGAAGATTTTGGCATAGGAGCATCCTAGGTGCAAGAGCAATCTTGCATCAACCAAAAAGATATTTTCATTTTTCAGTTTGTCTTATTTTTGTTAATTGTCCAGTTAGTTTTGGATATTTTCTTCATAAGGATTTTCAAATTCAATTTGGGTAAACTAATGACATCACCTTGTAGAAGAGCTTAATGGGTATCTGCATTTCAAATTTGGTAAAGATTGGACGAAAATTAGCTAAGTTATGACCTTGTGGGTTTTTGATCCGTTGTTGACCTTTGTGGAGATTTGTTGTTGAATAGGTCCATTTACAACTAGTTCCAATATGTGTCCCACACAACCTGTTCTTATTGGTTTATGTGTATTTGTGGGAATTACTTTCCCATTTGAGTCTTTCAGGAATTCCATATCCATTTGAAGTTTGCGGGTTATACATGGGCATCAAGATTTGCAAATAACTCAAGTGAACTAAACATTTCCAAGTTCAATCAATTGATTTAGATGAACAACTCTAACGATGATGTCAACATAATGTAAGCATGACATCAATAGAATAATGACATCACCACGTACAGATTGTGGAGTTTTGTTGGCCAATGAAACATGTAGAATTTCTTGTTTGATTCAGCCAATTATGGATCGTTTGCTTGCTATTGCATTTTTCGTTTCTAGAATGATTCAATTGTCGTAATGGCTAGGATTTGATTCGATCTAACTTTCTAATCACCAAAGGATAAATGGAGATCAATACATGCTTGGGGGGCTATCCATTAGAGAGGGAGATGGTTCACCATTAGAGAAAGGGTGGGGAGGAGAGAGAAAACTCCAAATAGAGAAGGATCCAGAGGAGGACGTGTAGGAGTTAATGCCTAGCAAGAGTAGAGGCCCATGAAGAAGTGTTTGTAATTTGATGGCTATTGAAAGCCTTGTCAAATGAATGTGTGAAGAACTCTAAAGCATATTATGTTCTGTAAATAATAATGTGTAATTTTGAATTTAAACCCAATGAATGTCATTTGCCATGTTTATGCTTCTATTGTGATTGCGAGTATTGTTGTGTTGGTTGTGTGATTGGTCACTTCCCTAGTCACGATTGTGTCAAACAATTTTAGAGCGAGAGTTTCTAAGTGTGTAGACAGACCACCAAACATGAGGTTGTTTGCATTAGGACCTATGGTTGGATGAAATGTGTGTGAGAGCATGTTGGTTGTACTCTAGTAGAGATTAAGATGGGTAGAAGGTATACGAAGTTACTCCACCAAGAGAGAGTGGGTAGATGAAACTTTGAGAGGTGCATCTTCTAGGGTTTCTATTGGGTAGAGGAAGGTTTGAGAGGTGCATCTTCTAGGGTTTTTGTTGGGTAGAGGATAGGTGTGTGTGTGAGAGGGTTTTGTAGCATGTGGAGGAGACCTATAAATGCAGACAGTGTAGGCTCTAAAAGGAAATTCTTAAGTTGTGAATTGTGAGGCTGTATGTGTGTGTAGATGGAATGTAGGAAGAGTATGGGGTCTATTTTAGGAAAGACTATAGGAATTTCATTCCTTGTGGGGAAAGAAAAAAAGATTAAGAGTTAGACACTGCAAGTGTTGAGAAAGAGTAGAATAGGTATGGAGAAGAGAAGAGAAAAGGAGAAAATGGGTAAGGCGAAGCCCCATTATTTTCTTGACAAAGATTTGCTTGCAAATGAATTTATGTGTGCAAAAAAAGAGGAAGTAGAAAGAAGGAAGATTGCAGCAGTGGAAGAATGCCTTTTGGAAGGAATAAAGGAAATGGTGAAAGAGGTTACAACAAAGGTAGAGGATGAAGAGGAGAATGATGTTGCATAAGCAATGGAGTGTCCTTTGGCAGATGCAAAGGTGTTGGAAGATGAAGATATATCAACAATATTGACATCAAGGGATGAGATAAGAGGATATGTTGCAACAAATGATGATAAATAATATGTTGTGGAAGCAAAGAAGGAAAATACTACAAAGGTAATAGATCATGTTTTTTATTTTATCAGTAAAGAAGATGTTGAGTTGTGTGCATATGAGATGATAAAACAAAAGATGGAGGAAAATGTGGTGATGTGTGAAGAGGAAGTGCATATGGAAATATTTAATTTCCATGATATTGTTAGTACATATCATAAATATAGTATGGGATTTAGTTACACCAAATGGTACCACTATGAATTTATAATTCCCATATCTAGTTTGAAAGGCCATTTTAGGATGTCTTCCTCCTTGATTCTTACTTGTTTCTTATTTAAAAGCAAAGTTAGGGCCCTGATTCTTACTTGATATACTAAGTGAAGACTATTTTTTGAAAATACAAATGCTACCTTCATTTGATAAAATTGGTTTTCTATGTGAGTGAATGGATATCTATTCTTCATCATTACTTTATTAAGCATTTGATAATCTATACACAATCTTAGTTTTCTATCCTTCTTTTCGACACAAATATATGGTGTTCCCTAGGGTGACACACTTGACAAGTTATTATTTCTTTTCCCAATTATTCTTGTAATTGCATCTTAAGTTCAAACAATTTTGATACATTCTTTCGATAGGGAGCATTTTACATGGGTTCAAATCTAAGTAAAATTTCAATAGAAAATTTAAACCTTATTTTAGAAGGTAGTCCTAGTAAATCCTTAGAAAAAAGATCATTAATTTTTTTAAGAAAAGAGAATATTTTAAAGTTGGGGTGACTTTTCCTCTTTCTTGTCTAATGTAACCGTAAATAATTGGGCTCCTTTCCTTCATACTTTATTTAGTTGCATTGTTGAAATAGTTTCCACATTTTTAGCCCTATATATTCCTTGCATCTTGACTTTATTTCTTTCATCATCTACACATTCTACCATTTTATAGTATCAATCCACACTTTCTTAATGATTGACTAATTAACTCATTCCAATGATCACATCATAAGACCCAGGGGTGCCACATACAAGTCTTCTTTTGTTTCAAACTCAAAAAATTGAATGGAAGTGTTCAACAAACATTTACTTACTTCTTAAAAGTCTTATCCCCGTATTAGACTATCCCCGATGTTTCCATATGACTAACTTATAAAGACATTTTTTCACATGTTTAAGATCAATGAAATATTTTGACGATTTTGTGTTTACTAGGATGGAGACAATGTTAGTATGAAAAGTGTTTATACCTATCTAGTTTTCTTTTAGCTAGTAGAACTATTTGTGCTACACTTAATCTCACTCAAAAAAATATTATATTTGTCTCACCTTATAGGGACTTTACACATGGCCTCACACTTTTTCCAACTATTCTACATGTGTCACATCTATTAGAGGGTTGGCTAGTTGTCTACCCTTACCTTCCTTCTTCCTCATCTTCATATACAAAGAGCATATTGTAGTATTTTATTCACATTTATGATAGTTTTTGGATTTTGATTGTGTGATTTCATTTGTGGAAGTTATTATAATTTGCGTTCATTTTATTGTTGCTCCAACATGGTATCAAATCCATAAATAGAAAATATCTTCCTAATTTATATTAAATCCCATAGCCCAATTATAAGTGTATTATAGAGCCAAACATGTACACCACCATTGAGTCTATAAGGCATGAGAAAGATAAAATTACCTATCATTTTTTATACCGACATTGTATGAACTTCATATGATTGTACTTGTATAGAAATATTTTTTATAAAATCTCCATTTTACAACAACTGAATTGGTGTTTTCTAGGCATTTTTTTATAGAGGTCCATTTTTATGCATGAAAGACATAAAAGATGTATAAGGTTTAGGATTGTCTGTGAACTTAACAAATTGAAATGTTAAAAGACATAAACTAAATGGAAGAAAACTAGCGATTAACTAGACCCATCAATAGCAAGCTCACGACCTAACTTTTGAACCTTGCTTTGATACCATATGTAAGAACTTGATAGGTTGTACCTAATTTTTTTTCTTATTAAAATTTTTACATATTATTTCACCTATATAATTAGGAAATAATACTCAAATAATTATTTTGTCCATATGAGCCAGGCATTCATCTGTTCATATGAGACATGTATTCATTTCTGCATATGAGAAATAATTTTTGCTCTACCCAAATACTTTGATTTATTAGGATAATTTATGTCTTGAGTCTTCTTGATAGACTACTCTACCGTATTACAACAACACTTAGGACACTATCTACCAATAAGTTTATAAGATCAAATTTGCACCCCAAAGTTCATAATTTGGCCTAAAACCTCAAGGATGCAAAAAGTTGAATCAAAACTCTTTTGAGTATATAATAATTCTTGAATTTATCTTTTAATTTCATTAAATAGGTTAGTGCAAGTTGGTCTATCTAATTTTTAAAAAAAATACCAACCACACTCTAGAGACCTAAGTACTGGGAACCCCCTTTGTTTACCTAGGCTATCTATATATTTATACCTATAGGATCAATGTATAACATATTTAGTTGTACTTCCATTTTTGATGTGAGCTATAAAGAGTGAGAATGAAACCCTTTCTAGGGCCCCTTTCCCTTAGACAATCCCCCTTTGACTACTACCCACAAAGGGAAGCATTGATTCACTATTTTTTTATCGTTTAGATAAAAACCTGTTAACTATTTATCTTAAACACATACTCCTACTTGAGTAAATTTTTATTTGAAATCATAAGGTGATAAATCTACTGGATACTTAAAACAATTGTTAGTTTATTTGTTTGAGGAAGATTTATCACTCACTCAGATTAAAAATAATGTGTCCTCATTAGTCCCTGATAATTTAAAGGGACAAAACCATAGATGTCATTGTTACAATTATGTTAGGTAATAGATGCAATAATTCAATCATGACGACTTGACTCATAAACCTAAAATAGAGGCATTGTTAAAACTAAACACTATGAACGGTTTTGTTTGTTTATAATATTTTAAAAATATAATATTATATCAAATATTTAAAAACTTAAAGCTAAAAATACTTTTCAACAATATATCGTTAGTTCTAAAATTCATAAAGATAAAATATGATATCATTAAGATAACAAAATGAATAATTATATTTAAAAAAAGAATAATTACTAACTAATTTTTACCCACATATATAAGAAGAATCAATTTCAAATCTTTTATATCTAAAACTAATTTGATCTAATAACTTGTCATATGTCACTTTAAATAACTAGCTCTAAAAAATCAATCGGATCAATTAACTAAGGTTACACAAAAATAATTGTATCGATTATAAGATAATATTTTATTATTTTAAAACATTTTAACACTATTACTCCATCATGTTTTCTTTTGGTCCCCGTCATATAGCCATCTAATGAATGTTATTCACATGCATAATAAAATAATTAATTATTTGTTTGATAAAATTGATTACTAAAATTGGATTATTTATAGATAGATGTACTAGTATAATATTTATATGATATAATAAAAACATGTGTTATTCAATAATTACAATCTCTTTGTTCCATAAATATGAAATTGACCGAAAAAAATAAAACAAATTATCATTATGCAAAATATTTATAAAATTGTAGTCACCCATGCATATATTCAAACTTTTAGCTGAAAGAAGAAATTTCTAATGAAATATATAATAAGTGATTGATTCTTAAGAGATTACTTGTATAAATTGCTAAGGCCTAATTCTAAATAGGATTGGAGTGACTAGAATATAAAATTATAAGTCATGGTGTACATAATACTTTTCAATTTGTTACTCCGATTTTGGTCATGACCCCTAAAATTGTTGCCCCTATTTGAATATTTTTCTTAGTATGGAGCATTGTCGGCATTTCCTTAGGTTTCATGAACTTCAACGGGCTCCAATTAGGTTGTTGTAACTTCTCCTTATGCTGACACTCTTTTATGAAGTCTTTCTTTTGTCCCTTGTTTCTTTGTGTCGTCGATTTTTTATGAAGTTTTTGCAACTTCCCGAAACACTAAAAGCTTAATGGGGATGTTTAAGTTTGAACATTCAAAAAGTTGTTGGACCATACCGAAGGTTATGTAACTTTTCAAAAGTCCACTAACGAAAGAAATTTAAAGAGTGAAAGAGAAGTGTCCATGCGTCATCAACATTTTTAATAGGTTTTGAAACCGTTGTTAGTCCTCAATAGGGTTTCACAAATCTCTTCTTTTGTTGATTATACGAAAGCGAAGGTGGTAAAGTACATGGTTTTGTAAGCGTGGTGGATTTCACATGATTTCTAAAACTTTCCTTATTAGGCGATGCCAATACAAGAAAATGTTAGATTAAGTGAATACAACCATGAAAAAACGTAAATATACAGAAATTTACTTAGACATCATTATCAAATGCAATGATAAATTAAAGCGAAGAATGCTCTAATAAAAGAACATAACACTGGATTTCAGAAAGTTTTATATTATATCATATTCATATATATGTTTCGATGTTACAAAATTGGAATTTATGCCTCAAAATAAAAAGCTATTAGCATATTTCTTCTAGTTGCAGAGAACAAACATGAGGACACAAATTCCTTCAGCCACCTCCTGCAGACACTCAATCTAGGTTGGCAACAACAAATTTTCATGAGATTGGATAAAGTGGGAAAATAGCCCCATATCGTTCCGCACCAACCTTGCACAAAGAAGAGTCATCACCTCCTCTATAGCCTCATGTTGGGTTGTAGTAGCAATGCATATGGTGTCACCCACAAAGATTGGTTCTAGGAAATTGGCTCAACCCTCCGATGGCCACCCTCACTCTATTGTGGTACTTAGGATGAACCAAACATTTTGTTGCCCTAACTCCCCAATCATGCCATCCAAAGGTGCAAACCACATTGTAGATGAAACACTCTAGGAGCTCTGCATTGTGGACATGGACATGGTTCAAGAATCCTTTCACTAGAATCTAGTGCAACACTTCCTCCTCTATCTCACTCTGGATTACGAAAATTTCCCTCAATTGGTTTGTTAACAGTTTGAAGAAGGGATTGCATTCAACTTCCTCAATCACAACGAAATCATTCCTTGAGGAACCATTACTCTCGATACTCACCATCTTTCAGGAATGCAACTTGAAATATGAAAATGAAGATCCTACTCACTAGATTTATAGAAAATAGGAAGTAAATCCAGGCTAGATTTTCTTGGGACTTGGCGATCAAAGGGGCAGTGATGTGGCTTGAGAACTAAATGCTAATGTGACAAAAATTTATTATAAGCCTGAGTTCTGCTATGAAAATTTTGAGTATTCTCTTCATCTAAATGCTCACACACGTGTATTTATGAAGACATGCATTTACCATTTAATTCAGGGCTTGAAACTTGCACCATTTGCGAGTATGGATGACCACATGGTAGATGTCTAAATAGGAAGCGCTTTGGCTAACTATCAAATCCAACTGAGGAGACAATGTAATGATGATTGTTCTTAACCTTTAATTCGTTGAGTTTATCAACTTCTTTAAGTGAAATGATTAGCTGGAAAGAAACCGTTGATCAGTCTAATGGCCATTATTGTAATTGCTAAAATTCAAGATCGAGGTGGGAAATAAAATTGAAAAAAATTGACTTTGAGTGGGGCCAAATTTTCTTTAATAGCATCGTGATCTAATTAAGGAAGGAGGAACATTTATGAGAATAAATTATGATTTTAGATTGCTTTTAATCTGTGAGTTATAAGCTTTGAGTATAGTATTTGTCATATCAGTCTGTTGGCTGAACTGATTATGAAGATTTGTTTTTTGTGTGGAATAATTTTTTGATACTATATTCTTCATTTGTGATCATATCTGTTCTTTGGTATTAAATTTATCAATCATTATTGTCAAAGTCTTTGAGCTTTGGTGTTAATGGTTTCTTTGATTTCGCCACACTAGTCTCATATTTACGGATTAGTGCTTGCTTTCCTTTTTGCTTTATGATTAAAAGCATACCTAAAAATCAATTATAACATATGAGGTAGCTATACCTCTAAAATTCAGAGGAAAGTCACAAATGCAATTATGATATTTCTAGAGCTGTTAGCAATATTGGTCTTTGTATCCTGGGCTATAGAGTTATTATTTGAATATTACATTAAAGGCCACTTTGTTTGCTAACATAATTCTACAAAAAAATTCAAGCACATGAGAGAATAAAAAATATACTACAATTTCTTTACATTTACTCTTTGGAATAGGCTCCAATACACAACATAGATTCTCCAAATTACCTTATAATTTATGCTCTAGGTATTGATTATTTTGATCTAGCTAATTATTCTTTAATTAGGTCAAAAATATCTTAAATGTTCCTTAATCATTGTTTTGAGCATATGTTGCTTGTTGCCCAAATATTGTGCATACTATTAAAATGACATGAAAAGAAAAATTGGAAACCTAGCCATTCAATCGAGGCCATAAATGACAATATTAAAGTATTAAGGTACTAGGTATTCAATTTGTTTGTATATTGAACAACCTATTAAACATGTTAGCGTGTGGGTGGATTGACTCACATGGCTTGGCTTGTGTGGAGAGAGAGTTAAGATCTATAGTACACACTTAAGTGATAAATCCTTGAGTTTGGTATTCACCCAACTGACTTAAACATACTTTTATCTATGTATGCAACAAATGCTTGAGGGGTATCACTATATAATGTACAATGGCATTTTCAATAGCACCTTACAAATGAATAGTAACAATTCCATCTAAACCATAAGACATCCTAATTGGAGCAACTAATTCCTAAGACTTATCCAATACTAATACTTGGAAATATTTTAATAACACACTAATTAATATTTTAATCATAATCATTTCCTAAATTTATTAACATTGATACAAAAATTTATTTCCTTAAAAATTAGATATGAAAATGAATAGTAATAATTGGCTTGCCTCACATTAGAGGAATTCCATTAGATGCAATAGTTATGAATACTTGATAAATATAAATGCAAAAAGTAGAAGCATGCACTAGTCATTCAAGTAGTTGAATAGAATACCTCAATGTAAAATAGAACATACATTTTAAAAGTGCAGTGACTATATTATTCCATAGATGGTCTCACTAGCAAATAGGGTTGACTAGCATACCATCAATCCTATCCCTTGTGCACTTGTGATGCACAATGTTAGTTGGAGATTTTGATGATTAAGATTATAGTGAATTCACATCAATCACCAAATAGCTCAACCATGAATTGAATTAAAATTGTTTGACAGTAATAACCATTATGTAAGTTATACATTTTAAATATTGTACCTATTTAAAAAATGAATATCATTTTTACAAAACAACTAAGTATCTATACCAAAAAAAGATTCACTATGATTTTATAGTTTGTGAGATTTTCCATTCTCAAGATCTTTCTCTCGTACGATTCTATATGCTTCTAAACAATTCTTTATCAAATTAATAATAGAAGCAATTCCTTAAACGTCACAAAGATATTTAGAATAAAATCAACTAGAAGGATATCAAGATCTAAATTAGTTAAGGTTGTATAACTTCCATAAAATGCTTCTCTTACCTGAATCTAATAAATTTTAAACATAAAATCCTATGAAAGATAACCATCATAAAGGATGTTTAGCACATACATGAATGTAGAATAAATTATAATTTGAGAAGAAGATTTCAACAACTATAAGTACAAGTAGGATATAGATTATTTTCACTCACATTTAAAATTTGAGTATATTTCTTTACAAAACACCATACAAAGGTACATGTTTATCTTAATTTTTCTATCAACACAAAGTAGTCTTATTGTGGAAAGTATCAATTCTAAATATAGATCAAAATTTGATTCTAGATTAAACTATATAAAGTAGTGATAGTTGGAGTTGTCTTCTAAAAGCTTAAAAATCATGTAAAGCTTGGAAAGAGAAACATATTACATATTTGTAACTAATTTGGTAGATATAAATCCAATTATTAATGCTTCCTCTTGTATAATTGATAATATAAGCTACATTTATATGGTGCAATACCATTAACATGAAGAGCCCAAAGGGCTAAAGTTCATCAAATCAAAATAACAAAAAATATCCAATTACAACATATAGATCGGACACAGAAACAACATAGTGACAACAAAATAACAACCAACTAAAAAACAAATAGAAACCCTCCCATCACCTAGCAATACCCTCCCATTCCTCCATGAGGAATTTTAGCACATCTTCACCAACCAAACTATTGTTGGATTCAGAATCAACAACCTTCTTGTTAACCTCATCCTTCAGCTCCAATGATAGAGTGATAGTGAGTGATGAATGACCTTGATGGTGAACCGGTTCAGTCTATTAAGGTTTCTTTCCAGTGTGCAAACATGGCCAAGCCTGCCACCAGAGTCCTCGTCCTTCGCAACATCTGACCTGTTAGTCTCTTTCGCCCGAGCATGATGATTTGAGAAGTCCAATGTGGAATCCTCCAAAATCATCTGGTTTAGCTCTTGGAAGTGATTGGGTCCTTTTGTGTACTCCTTCATTTCCTCAACTGTGTCATGCTTGTTGTCCTCCAAACCTTTTCCTTGCTTTGAGCTACTAGAGATGTCATCCACTAGGACCTTCGAACACTAGCCTGCTCCACTCCCATGTCAACGCTCATGACCATCACAATTCCCTCCTCAAATTCTTTGGACTCAGTGTCATCCTCATCATTTTTCGTGGGAGGTTCCTCGACATAGAATGTTATGACCCTTTTCCCCTTCTTTTGATCAACTTTGGTTTTAGTAGGAATTTTTCCCCCTTTCTTAGTAGGGGTGTTCTTTAATTCACAGAGCTCGATGATGGCCTTGGTTTGAGTCAACCCAACACTACCCTTCTTCTTTTTAGTAGGAGGCTTAGATTTAGTATGAATTGGTGGTTGGGTGACATTGGGAAGGAGCTTCCTCTTAGAGCCCACATAAACAGTCGAGGAGGGTTTTGAAGGGGAAGGATCAGAAGCTTCAGGTTCCTCAACTCCAATAGAAGATACGGGTTTCAGAGGGAAAAGGGCAAGGTGAAAATGGTAGAGGCAAAGGATAAGCCCTTGGTGGAGGGGTAAAGGAGGGGGTTTATCAAGATTCTTAGCGACAAGTTCCATGCTTTCCTTGATTGAGTTTTCAAAGGACAAAAGGAGAAAAATGGGAAACTAATAAGCATCCTATGATAGAGATGATTCAGTAGCGACAAATGATAGAAATAAAAAACTTTAAAACAACCTTCTAAGGTGATATATTTCATTATAGCAAGACACACTTGATCACACAGTGCAAGAAGTTTGGTCTGATCAAAATTCACATGGAGTTTAGTGGGTCGTTCATTCTCCCTGAAGAAGGTCTGCAAACTATCCATGTCTTGCACCTTCGTGTGCTTTGTTGAAAAATGAGGTGTTTTCTTAGCTTAATACTCTGTAAAAATTCAAAATTGCTATTCTATGTAAGTCTTTTATTTGTTACATAAATTCTTTGTGGATGATTATCTTGATTAATCCATTTTACTATTGTAGAATGTAGAGATAATTATTTAGAAGAACTAGACAGGATAATAGAAGGATCACACAAGATATACCATGGAGAAACCCTTTCGGGAAAAAACTCCACCAAGAATTATTCTATTATTCAAACTCCGAATTACAATAGCTCCAATTCTTGCTTGAGAATGCTTCTTCTGTCTTTACCAATCTTCTTCACACCTGCAATAACCAATCTCCAAACTCTATTCAACTTGAATGAGATATATAGACAATATGCAACCTTGTAATCTCCAAATGGTGATAATTACAATGCATAAGCTCAAGCCCTTGAAAAGGTACGCCATATTCCTTCAAGTAGAGTTCTTCAGTGAAGACTAAAGCTTACAACATGTGCATCATGCATTTGGGTGTCCCAAACTGAAGCTACAACTTCTCCTTCACTTCGGTGATAATTCCAAAGCTATTCCTCAAAGATGGCACCCACAATTAAAGCTACTTAACTGAGCCATCAGAAATATCTTATCATGCATTGGAGTTAATTCCAATAAAGCATCTTGGGCACCCAAGTTGGCTTCAAGTGCTTTATTGTTAACTGAAACATTTACTCAACACCATTCCCAAAGAATGGTCATCCCTTGTTAATTGGAAGTAGTCCCTGTTATTTGTCATACAACTCAATGTTATTAGCCATTCATTACAAGTTAACTGAAGCTAACTACATGCAACTCAAAATAACCAACATGCATGCAACTGAAGATAACTGAACTGAACTGAACTGAACTGAACTGAACTGAACTAAACTGAACTGAACTGAACTAAACTAAACTGATTCTGAACTAAACTAAATTGAACTAAACTGAACTTAACTGAACTTAACTGATCTGAACTAAACTTAACTAAACTTCAAGCATGCAAACATCAAATCCTAACTTCTAGGATCTTTACATGCATTCAGAAGTGTTAACTGTTACTCCGTATAGTTAACTGGACTCAAGGTGAGTTTCACCTTACCATGTGTGCACCCACATGCTCCTATTATTTAGGAATAAATACAAATGTCAATTTCATGATTTATTTCAGCCAAATATTAATCTCATCCTAATCTTAGTGTTGTTGAACATTCCAAGAATCTAGGAGATACATGAAATAATTAATGTTTAGGATTTGTAATTAAATGGCATCCTATTTTCAACATGCTTCTTAAGCTTTTTCCTAGAATAGGAAAGCATCGTGGCTTTGGTGATAACATCTTCATTAATCTCAAAAGAAATACCTCTCACAATAACCCTTTTGTCGCACCAACTATTAGCAAGCTGAGTTGAGAGTTTCTCATGATGGCCTTTTAAACACTCCATTAAGGGGGCTATACCACCTTCCATGCAAATGTTCCAAACCAACGCATCATGACAAAATTCCTCGCAAGATCCTGGTTCGGTTCTCACATGATCACCACCCATGTTCAAGCACATAGAGGAGTGAATGGTAGTAGAGGTAAAAAAATAGGATTTTTTTCAAATTACAAAAGGCTAGAGTACATGAAATCTTTTATCAAAGGGATAACTGTCATAACAAATTTGCATATCCTACCTAATTAAGGCTATGAGATCTTCCCACATACGATTAGGCATTTTTGAGGGAATTAGGGTAGCATATTAATAACAAGTAGTGATGAAGTACTTCGAGGAAGAGTGAAGAGCCATCATGACATCATAAGAAATAATTATCAAGAATTAAACAAAGGTTTGAGAGGGTTAACAAATATTTTAGCTGCCTGCACATTCCAAATAAATAATAAACCCTTAAATTTGGGAGAAGCCTCATACAAATGATAAGAACGCACATTAATCTTGTGGGTAATCCAGCTAGGCAAAAAATACACCTCAAACCACATCCTAGTCACCCTAACGTACTTGTCCATCTCATCATACATTGTCCACATCATACCAAACACAAGGGTGAAAAGATAGGTTGTCTAGCTTGTGAAGGAGGTATTAGTCTTCATCATAAATGGTTAAGTTTCTTTTTCTCCTCAAGGATAAATCCTTGAAAATTCAAGGGGAGGCCCACAAAATTCCTCTAACATTTTGAAGATTCCTAGGAAGATCCCAAATTAGCCAAAGAACATTATTGCCTTCTCGGAAGGTGTGAGTTAGCTTCATTCTTTCAAATTTGCTGAGCAAGAATTATATATCAATCACAATATCCTTGATATTCCAACCCTGATAGTAATTGTTGTTGATGGAGTCAATCATAGATTTCGAGTCTCCCTCCATGCGAGGATTCTTTATACCTAGTGTAACAACAATTTTGACTCCACTCAGTAGCACTCTTACTTTTGCTGTCATAGAGGTTTGAATCCCAATACCACCAACAAACCCAATAATCAGTCTACCATTCTAATCTCTAATGATGCCCTTGATGCTAGCCAAGCCAGGATTCTCTTTCGCAAAACCATCAAAATTATGTTTGTGCCAACCATCGGGGAGAGGGGGTGTTTCCAAATGGTTTTAGCCTTGCTAAGGCTTTTGAGTTGTTAAAGGATTTGAGATCTAAAGTCTTGTTCTAGGAGTTAGCCATAATGATTTCTAATGCTGAGGGAGGTTTTTCTGGAGGTTTCCAAACATACAAGGATATACTCTCAGTAATTAGTCTAAAGCAAATACTAAAGACCTCCTTTGGGACTTTTTCAACATTTTAGAATATTTTATTGTTCCTTTCCTTCCATAGACACTAGCAAATAGTGGGGGGGCCTATTCCCAAATTTCTTTGGGTAGAGGGTGGTAATAGGGACAAAGCCAATTATCCACAAAGCTCTTAAGATCTCCATTCATGGTCCAATAGATACCCAACTTTTGCAAGGCAGACTCCCAAACTTCAACAACAAATGAATAGTGGAGTAATAGGCGAGGAACAAACTCTTCATCATTTTTGCATAGCATACATCTGTTAGGGATTTGAAATGCCCTTTTTCTTAAGTTTTCCTGTGCGAGGATCTTGTTATGACTCGTTGTCCACCAAAAGAAATTGATTTTTGGTGTAAGTTTCCTATTCCAAATATGTTTCCAAACCCTATTTTGAGTTTCTTGCAGAGACAATATATTGTAAGCAGAATTTATCATGAGATTACCCTTGCTTTCCCTTGTCCACTAGAATTCATCCTTCTAAGTAGAAATTGGTATTCTAGTTAGAGAGAGAGTGTCTCGAAGAGTCTTAACAAGATGCCTTAACTCCAGGGAGTGAGGGTAATGTAACTCTCTAACATCTTCCACCTCATGGAACCATGTTGTCCACTCAAGTAGTCGATCACATTTTTTCCAAAAAAGGCAGAGACATGGGTCATCAAATTCCTAAAGTTAGATTGATTGAGGGGTATTTCAACTAGCTAGGGGTCCTCCTAGAACTTAATTTTTCTACCATTACTGAGTTTCCATCTCAACCCAAAGTGTAATAGCCTTTTGATCCTACATATATTGTTCCAAATTAAAGAACCACGGGGATGGTCATTTGAGAGACATTTGATTAGAGGGTTGTTATTGAGATACTTCACATTCATCAACGTGCACCAGTCCTTCCTATTCCTCAGCAAATCCCAGATAATCTTTGCAAGAAGAGCTTTTAGTAGGTTGATTTTTTTTTATACTAAGACTACCACTAGATTTAGGGACATAGATAGTATCCCAACTTAGCAAAAGAAACTTTTTCTTTTCCTCCGTACTAGACCAGAGAAAATTCCTTTGTATTCTTTCAAATTTCTCCACAATATATCTAGGAATTTAAAAAATGGATAGAAAGTACACAAGGATACCTCAAAGAGCAGCATCCATAGAGTGCAACTTACCAGCATGGCTCAGGATGGAGCCTTTCCATCTATCCAATTTCCTTTGCATTCTTTCCAATATCGAGTTCCAAAAGCGAGGGGTGACTTCCTTAATCGTGAGAGGGAGGCCAATGTACACAAAAGGAAGGGAAGCACTCTTATAGCCTAGAACAACAACCACTTTGTCTTGAAGGGCTTGAGAGTTGTTGACAAAGTAGATCATGCTCTTATTTTAGTTTATGCATTGACCAGAGCTAGAGGCATAATTATTTAGGCAATCCTTCCATTTCCTAGCTTCCACCACCGAAGCTTTCCCGAAGATGATGGTGTTATCCACAAATTGTTGAAATGCTTCCTCTTGTGTTAAACTCCTACTTCTCTCTGCTTTTTATAACCATAAGAAGTTCATTTTGTTTTCTATTTTCCCCTTGTGCTTTAATTTGCTTTAAATCTTATTTTCTTTCTTCCCTTTCTTTGTTTTCATTTAAATTATTTTAAAATATAAATTGAGAAGATTAATAATAAAATTATTAAAAACTATTATTTAATTTTTTATATTATTTACATATCCATTGTAAAATTATGTAATTATAATAATTTATAACAAAATCACAAAATTTTCCTCCTAAAACAATAATCATTTTTATTCATTTCAAATTAATCTATTATTTAAATTTTGCTTTATTCTATTTTTGTAATTTACTTTAATTTTTTTTTTTAAATGACCAAAATAAATTTAAAATTTATTATTCTTATAAGTTAATTAAAATACATTTTCCATAATTACTTTTAACATTAGCCAAAGATTTCTAATTTTGAGAAGAGAGAGGTTGGGACACTTTTGGTACACAATTAAAATTAGATCTATTTTTAGATTAGTCATTTTATTTGATTATTAATACTTCATTCTCTTCAAAATTCATACCTCAAACCTTTGTCTCACCTCAAATTCTCCTTTTCTCTTTGGTGGTTGAAAAATTCTCCTATCACATCCAATAAATACATTTCACATTAGTAGAATCTTACTCAATGTAGAAGAATAAAAATTACTCTCCTACTAACATAATAATTGATCAGTTGCATATGAAAATATGACTTGCTTGACCTCCCCATTCTTAGAGACCAAACAAACAACATATTGAAATTTTATACCAATAAAAGACATCAGTTTTCCATTCATTCTAAGTGCTGAAGTTTAAAATTGTACACTCCCAAATCTTTAATTTTGTTTTTTTTTCAGTGATAAAGATATTTTTTAAATATAGGGAAGGCAACTTGGGACCTTCCCCAAACAAAGGGGCCCTCCAAGGTTGGTGAAAATTAGGTTCACCAACTCACATCCCTTTCACACCATAAACCCAAGCAAAACAAAAATATAGCAGAATGAAGGAAATCCTGCAACTACTGGAAATTATGTTGACAATTAGCTTTTAAAGTGGGCCAGTAAGTGGCCTAGTTGGAAGTATGATGTCAGATATATAAGCAACACTGGCCTACGAAGCATCCATTTTTGCGAAGTGCAGAATATTGTTGCGTTGCATTTGCATTTGCAGCAAAGCATGGCAATGGCAAGGGCGGCCATGCGCAAGATCTCCACTTCTGCCTTATTTGGGCATGGATCCACTGTCACCCAACTCGCCCTGCAATCTACTGTATGTATTTCACACAAATCATAATATATTTTTTTGTTTCTCTATGCTTTTTTAAAAGATTCAGGCTTCTAATATTAATAAAAAGCCTTGAAGATTCATTTGAGGCGATGGATCACGTTAATGCTGGTTTTCAAATTTGATCAAAGGACTTTTGCAAAAGTTTTTTCTATTTATTGTGGGGCGTGGAAACCTTTAAAGTCTTATTTTCATTTTGGGTGCCGTTGCCTTTTTTATTAGGTTGCTCTGTCCAATGAGGCCGATTATTCTCGTCTTGAACAGCAGAAGTCTCATGTGACCGTGAGTTTCTTCTTTCCTTTTTCTCTTTATCGCTTATAAAATTATAGTCCCTGATTGATGCGCTATGTTAATAGAGAGAGAGGAGACTATAATGTGGATCAAAATTTCATCATAGAGATGTCGCTTTTGCAAATATCTTTTAAATAATGGACATCAGATGGATAACAATTGCAATTACAAGCAAGAGAGGGCTCACTGGGAATGCCACCAAAACTAGTTCAGCACATAATAATTTCAGAATAATGAAGCAAATATGAATGCACAAGTAGAAACTATATGGAAAATTATGTGGTTTTAAATAGGATGGGCCCTGTAAAGGCTTCAGCGTGACCAAGATCTAATGAGAACAATTTTTTAATCTGACAAAGAAACATTTAAGCCTGAAGATCTGATTAAAAAACATGACCAAGATAATGATGAATACAAGTTTTCAATCTGAGAATAAAGCATTGGAAGGTCTGACCAAGAATACAGCAGTGGTGATCAAAATATTAGAAAATTGATCTCACTGTTGCAAATAGCTTTTAAATAATGGACATCAGATAGATAATAATTGCAATTTCAAGCAAGATAGGGCTCACTGGGAATACCACCAAAACTATTTCAGCACATAATAATTTCAGAATAATGAAGCAAATGTGAATGCATAAGTAGAAACTATATGGAAAATTTTGTGGTTTTAAAGAGGAGGGGCCCTGAAAAGGCTTCAGCGTGACCAAGATCTAATGAGAACAAGTTTTCAACCTGACAAAGAAGCATTTAAGCCTGAAGATCTGATTAAGAAAACATGACCAAGATAATGATGAATACGAGTTTCCAATCTGAGAACAAAGCATTCGAAGATCTGACCAAGAATACAGCAGTGGTGATCAAAATATTATAAAATTGATCTCACCAATGTATATATCTGATACCATGCTATTTTTCCATGGATCAGAAGGACTCAAACCTAAGACTTCCAGTCAGCATGCTGGGACTCTGTACCACCAAGCTGGTGGCCCCTTTGCGATTGGAAGTGTGGATTGTTCTTCCAGTAGAAACCAAAAACAATGTTAGTACTAGACAGATATTGAATTCTAAGTAGGCTTGAAATTTGAAATCCACCACTGCCCTTCAGTTACAAATATGATGTTTTAGTGTCTGTTATATCATTTTGTAACAGAATTACTGCCTAGCAAAAGGCACTGAAAGGAAAGGGAACTGGCTGCATTTAAAGCAATGTATCTTTGCAGTTGATCTCCTGAAGCTTCAAGATAAGAAATGAAGTTTTCAAAGTAGCTGTTTTGTCAACCTAGATCCTTCTTCACACAAGATTGAATCAGATCTTTCTCAAATCTGGAATAATGCTACACTATTGTTTGCAACCAGTTTGAAATGTAACCGGTTTATTGTCATATTACAATCTATTATACAAGAGTGAAGATAAATAATTCTCTTTTAATCCCAATAAGTAATGTCAGTTTCCACAAGTAGGTGGATTTTTGTTTGAGGTATAAACAACAGTACAGTGTAACTCATTCAATAGTTATCTGGGTAATGTTGCCTTCAACTCTTAGTCACAGTAGTAAAAAATGGCAGTTAAGGAGAATTTATGGACTTCATGTTCACAATCTCTCAGAGTCTCAAGATATATACACTTTGATTGATGATGGGGAAATTTTATTGTCCAAAGTGAAATACATTCAAAACCTCTATTAACCTTCGAAATGGGTGTCAAATCTCAACCCTGATGTTAATAGATCAACCTGGAACTTGCACTGACAAGCCTGCTTCTTGGTTGGCAAAGCATTTTATAGATGACTTTAAACCTCAGAAACACGAGAAAATGTTGCTCTTAACATATTTTAATTTAAATGGATTGCTTCCTACATTGCTGCAAGTTTAAGATACATTGCTATTGCCTGTTACCTGAACTAGATAGAATGATGTAAATGGTCTGTTTGAGAATAAGTATATAAAGGAGATGGATGGATTCTCTTCGGTTATGCTTGAAACTTAGAATTTGAATCATTTTTTGAAGAGGCTAATGCTGTTTCTTTTTGCAAACATTGTAATGCAGTGGCCAAAGCAGCTGAATGCTCCATTGGAGGAGGTGGATCCTGAGATTGCGAACATTATAGAGCTTGAAAAGAATCGACAATGGAAGGTTTGAGTCTAATTCCTCAACTATAACTTCTACTAGTGTTAATTTTTGTTTTTTTTTCATTCTCCTTTTGTAATTCCTTATTTACTCAAATATTATAATTTGTATGATAACCTTTGTATTTTTGATCTCTAATGAACATTACATTAAATTATTTGTGACAAGAATTCAACTTCAATCAAGTCGGATACCTTCAGCATATGACAAGATGTAATGACTCTAGTGGTTGTTTCTTCTTAAATTTTTCATTTTCTGTTTAATTGCCTATCTCTTTTGAAAATTTCATCAATGCATCCCCAATTCTTTGTCAAGAAATAAACAAACTAAGAAGACTACCCAAGGCAATTTTAGTTGAGAATAGAATTACCTCCCTAGCTACTGTGTCTAGAGTTATGTGGATCACTTCCTACACATCATGAATGATGTTAACATCCTTTGTGCTGTTCTGGACTGTATTGGTCATATAGTTGGCAATTGGATATGTCAATCTATATGCATATGCTTTGGCCCTTTGGGTCAAGGGAAAGTCACATCCTGGACCAATTGAGCTTTTTTATTTGGATCAATAGAATTTGAGATCAATGAAAAAATTATTTTAGATGCCCAATTTATTATGAAAATTTAGATGGATGCTGTTGCTTTCTTTGAGGAGCAAGGACATTTTTTTTCTCTCAATTATGGTTGGTTGTTGAAGGATAAAAAGTTGCCATCCACATTTCATTCCAAATCCATTCCTTATCCTTCCAATTATATGTCTAGTTTAAAGCCGTTGGGCATAAAAAACCAAAAAGTTAGATTGGATTACAACATAGATCTTTAGTATGATGATGAAGAGCACAAAATAGAATACAAAAGAAGAATACAAGAGATTTGCACGATGTTCCAATATAAAATATGAAGAATGGAATTATAATGTTCTTTACCGGTCAACTAGCCCTAAGAAGTGATAGCCTTCATAGGATCCTTCAATGTTAGAATACAATAATGTCTGATGCATATCCTACAATGATTAACAGTGCACTTTATATAGTAAAATAGGGCAGTATGCCTATCCTGCATGCTACTCATTGATATCGTCGTGATGCATTGTACTATACCTTTTTATAGTAAAACAGGGGCAAGAAACTTTTCCCACATGCTATTCACTAATATTGTATTGATGCATCATATCATGCTGAGGATATACAAGACATAGAACATCACCTGCAAGTCTAACGTTGCCATTCATGATAATATGGTGTATCCTACCCCTTTTGAAGTACTTTGTTTTGGAACCGCAAGATGAGACTAAATATTAATACTTCCTAAGATTTACATAAAATTAATGCTATTCTCGACCATTCATTCATCCATATTTGATCTTAATTGTTGATGTTCTTTGATGGTATCATTCCCATAGCTTTTGTTCATTTGATTTATATATAGCATTGCCATATTGATGCTCCAAGTGATGATGCCTTGATTGCTTTCTATCATGGTGGTGTGGATTCTTAGAGTTCCCAACATTTATAGAAATATCCACCTCATCTTCCACATGTTCCTTATGCTCTGGTTTAGGTGGATGCTCTCTGCCACCCTTACAGTAAATTATGTGCTTAGTTTAGCTAAATAGTAAATACTGAAGGTTGAGATGTCCATTTCTCTCATGCCACAAAATGCTACTGTTGTTGTCGACAACTAATTTATGCAAATTAATAGTGATAGGATTAACTAGCTTTCACAGCCTACCATGTCCATTGTCTAGGGCAATCATTCTTCCCTGCATAACATTTGTAACAATGCACTTCTTACCACAAAATCCACAAACAATGTGAGGTTTATATGTAAGTTGATCGATAGATAACTTTTTTTTTGTGCAGATCTAGAACAAACCTAACATCCCTGACTATGAATTTTGTGGAACTTAACATAACCCTTACATCCTCAATTCCCTCATCTGCATTTGATCTACCATCACTCAATGAAACAAAATCTGTAGAATTGGAATGAACATTAAATTTGAGATAACGCTCCTATGGGAGGTGAAATAATGAGATGCACCAAAATCAAGAAATCAACATCTGTTTGCATCATTGTTGTCTTGGAAATATGCCATAAAAGCATACTCTTCCTGCTCAGAGCCTTGTTTTGCCTCAATTGTTGCCACATCAGCTCAAGCCCATGACTTCTTGTGGGATAGGTCATATTGATGCTTCCAACATTCCTTTTTGAAATGCCCCAAGTTATGACAATTTTAACACTTGAATTTGTATTTGAAATATGCATCAAAATTCTTTCTTTGTTTTGTCTTTGTACTATGCAGCAAGTTCACTTTCAAATTGTCTAGAATTGGACTCCACCATTTGTAATTGTCTCTGTTTTTTTGCGATAGATATGAGCCAACTTTTTCAAAGGTGAGAGTTTGACACTCTACCAATAGATGCAAGGGCTCCACAAAAGTTTCAAATGGTGTTGGCAGACTATTAGTTATATGAACAGCCCATCCTCTTCATCTACCTTTTTGTTAATGGTGGAGAGCTGATCTCTTATATCTTTCATCTTAAGGAGATGCTTAGAAAATGACCCATCCTCGCCCAACTTTGTGGAAACAACAAAATTTTCAAAACAAGACTCTCACCTTCTTTAGAGGCTTGGTACTTGCTTTTCAACCTCTCCCAAAGATCATGAGCAGAAGTGGCATTTTGGATCTTAGGAGTTAAATCATCAGAGACATAGTTTTAACAACAAAAGAGCTTCCTTGTGATGATTAACCAAATCAGCAAAAATTGTAGTCTCTCTGGTTTTTGTTCTGAGGATTATTTTATCACAACTCTTATACTGAACAATGGTAAGTATTTTGTGACTCAAGACATTAAAATTTTTGCTTGTTAACTTCTGGTTTTCAGGCAAAACAAGATTTTGAATATTGGCCATAACTAGAGTTTCTAACTAGGGTTTTATATGCAATTTCAAACTTAAAAATTTTCATTTAATTTTGGATTTGGAAAATTTAAACTATTCAGAATATAGCTCAGAATTTTCCCTAAAATGTTCAGAATTTAACAAAATTTCAGATTTGACAGCAGAATTAGTGCACAAAACTAAGTACCCATTTAATATTTCTTCCATGTGGCTAAGATTGGGGCTTCTGAGACCTGTAGCGTTTCTTTGACAGTATTTATTTGTTAATGAAAGTTGGCTTCAACAGAGATTTCAACCATTCGGCTTCAACAGGTTACAGTTGGCTCCTTGCATGACAATTAATTTGACAGCCCTCTGCTAGGGTTATTGTATTCTTCCTCCTGTCGGCCCTTTTACAGCAAATTTTTAGTTTTTATGGTCTTTGAATTCATCTCTTTCAAAGTAATTTGTTTAGAGTACCCTCTTCTAGTGCTTCTTTTCTCTGATACCAAATGTTAGAAGAATAAATGCACGGAGATTGAGACACACTCCAATGTGTGTATGCTGTATTTATGCTTGTACAGGGAAGCTACATTGGTAGTTTTAACTTACATTGTGTAAGTTACCTTTCTGGACATAACTAATGTGATGTTATTAGTTATTAGTTATTACATCATTATCATAAGCAGTAAATTCTTATGTGTAAAAAATAGTCAAACATTATATCATATTTAATATACTTAATAATGTTAGTTTATAATTACATATCCTAAATGCTTGAGTGAGATTGCATCCAAATTCGAGACAGATAGTGAAACATGTATGATCCGTTTTATTGTTGTGCTTGTAACTTCTAGGTTAGAAGATGGGGAATTCAACATAATCAACATAATGAAACATGCATGATCCGTTTTATTGTTGTGCTTGTAACTTCTAGGTTAGAAGATGGGAAATTCAACATAATCAACATAATGAAACATGTATGATCCGTTTTATTGTTGTGCTTGTAACTTCTAGGTTAGAAGATGGGAAATTCAACATTTTAAACCTACATATGTCTTGGGTGTTAGCTATAACAATCATAATCATTTGTTCAGCATTGTGATTTCTTATTTTTTAATGGTTTGACCATATTTGTACATACTAGTCTTGAGCTTCTGTAGGACTTTGAAGCTGTTTTGCCTGCAGAAGTTTTACTTGGTTATCATCTTTAATTTTGCTGTTTAATAATTAATTCACTATCAGATCCCTTTCATGTTAATAAGTGTTCCAACTTATTTTAACCTGGACAGAGTGGCAAGTTATTGGATTTCATGTAGATAGGAGATACAATATATGAGATCTGTTGTATCTCAGCACTGACAAATTCCATTATCTGATACAGGGGCTTGAACTCATTCCTTCAGAGAACTTTACTTCAGTATCAGTCATGCAGGCTGTTGGATCAGTTATGACCAATAAATACAGTGAAGGCTATCCTGGTGCAAGATACTATGGAGGAAATGAGTGAGGCCTTTATGCCTTATGCCTTAACTTGATAACTCAAATTATGTGATGTTCTAAATCACATAAATTTGTTTAACATATTTGTTAACTGCTTTGCAACAAGGACAGGTTTATTGACATGGCAGAGTCATTATGCCAGAAAAGGGCCCTGGCAGCATTTCGGCTGGATCCAGAAAAATGGGGAGGTTAGTAGCTATGTCAGTTTTGGCTTTGACCAGGGCCTCAAAATCTGAAAATCTATTTCATTCTAAATGTTAATTCATGTTCTACCCAAAATTTATGGAATTGTATTTTTCTTACTGTTAAGACTTATTTGCTTTCTTTGTTTAGCTTTTCATTGACAGACATCAGACTACAATTGTGTAGTGTGCCCTAATATTGCTAGCTTCTTTTTGGTTTTATGGCAACTGATTTGATCATAGTTAGCATACTTGGACTCAATTTGGACTTGGCAGGCCAAAAGTTCTACTCAGCAAAAACTTGGTATGCACGAGTTTCTCCAACAGACTCTCTAGTACTCACTGCAAGTTCAGCTTTGCAACTCACCCAAATTCATCCCCTGCAACTTCAAGTACTTAGTTACTTGCAAGTTGCAAGCATTCAGCAAGTAGTTGAACAATGGTTTTGATTATTGAAAGGTTTGATATGTCTATATGGACATGCTTCTTATGAATTGTATGCCCGACAGGCTAATGCTAATGTCTAAGTTCTAACAACTCCTTAGCTGTGGCACCTTGAAATGTTGTTAAATAAGTTGTATGTTACTAAGTCTTTTCTTGGTATTGGTAGAAGTTTCCACAAACCCAATATTGAAAACCTAAAATAATCATAACCAAATTTTTTAATATATTCTGTAGGGTAACATATAAAATCAGCAGTGCAAATTCAATTGTGCAACTGCTCTGATCCTCACAATCAGCAATTGTCATTTGCTTAGTCAAATTGTAAGCAAATGAAAAATGGTGCGAAATGCATGCCACAGGCCTCCCTCTATTTAAATCCCACTTCTTGTGTAAGAACTTGCCTTATCTTAATCGTGTTAACAGAATTCTTATATTTTTCAGCAGAATTCTGACTTGTATAGTTAGAATTTTCCTGGCTTCTCACTTGCTCCATCTTGATTAATCATTTTGGCATCAAAGCATAGTCCTTCTTACTCCAAAGGCCCATGTCCTTGCAGTCAGCTTGATCTGGGCTGGATTGTCTAACAAGATTGAACTCATTTATTTCCCAAAAATATCCTTTCAGATATTAATAGTTTTGCTCTAAAATTGCTTCAACTTTATGTTTTGGTCTCAATGTTCCTGCCTTAAATTGGTATTAAACTTTAAGCAAATTTGGTTTTATCTATATGGCTATGATTGTGAAGATCTATGCTATTGGTTCTGGTACAGATCTTGGTTTGGGTTCGTCCATACAAAAAAAATGTAAAAATCATATATATATATATATATTCTCTAAGATGAACCTAGGCAGGATTTGGGGGAACCCAAGCAAACCTAGGGTGAATTCATCCATTTTTTTCCTTTTTTTTAAAATTTTTTTTTCCACCTTTGACGTCGTGTTTTAAAAAATTTGAAAAATGGTGTGCACCATGAAGATCTATGTAGTTTTGAAGGTCTTCATTTGGGCTTGGTAGTGAGGGCTCTACCACTCGACCCTACCCTATATCACAATAGAGAATGCACCATGGGTGTTGCCTCCAGATCCCCATGAAGTTGTGGGATATGGAGCCAAAGCAAACTGACTTTTGGATGCTTCTACTTTCCAACATTTTACACTTGAGATCGAAAAGTGAACACACTTTTAGTGCGAGTGGCTATGGCATTGCTTGTGGTTCTTCAAATGTTCTTACATCATCTAATGTCAATGATTATACTCATGGTGGTGATTTAGAAAATCCTTATAACGCTGAAAACGGATTGTTGAACTTGATATTATTATTTTAATATTGAAGTTTGAAGTTTGAACAATGAATATTTTATAATATTTATTATTTATATTTTAAATGACATTAGAGTTTATGGTGGTTTTGTTGATTATGTGGCATTTTAGCTTTATTTTGTTTTGCAAATATATATATATATATATATATATATATATTTGCAAAACAAAATAAAGCTAAGAATGCCACATAGCATAATATAATCAACAAAACCACCATAAACTCTATATTTGCAAACTAAAAACAAAATAAAGTTAAGAATGCCACATAGCATAATATAATCAACAAAACCACCATAAACTATATATTTGCAAACTAAAAACAAAATTAAGTTAAGAATACCACATAGCATAATATAATCAACAAAACCACCATAAACTCTAATGTCATTTAAAATATAAATGATAAATATTATAAAATATTCATTGTTCAAAGTTCAAACTTCAATATTAAAATAATAATGTCAAGTTCAACAATCAGTTTTCAGTGTTATAAGGATTTTCTAAATCATCAACATGAGCATAATCATTGACATTAGATGATGTAAGAGCATTTGAAGAACCACAAGCAGTGCCACAGCCACTCGCACTAAAAGTCAATGATTATCCTTTAAGAGATCAAAGGAGGTAAAGGTAAGGAAAATATGCGATGGGATTCTACAAATCTCGGGTCAGTCATTTCAAAATTAAGGTAATTGGCCACCCCACAAAGTCAAATATCTTTGAAAGCCTAACCATAATCAATGGTGTTTATTTGTTATACCCAATGGTTGGGTGGAGGCTCTTCAATCTGAAGAGCACAGAGGAAATACTAAGAGGGGGGGTGGGTGTGAATCAGTATTTCAGACTTTTAAAAACTTTAAAACAGATTAAGCATGTAAATCAGAATTCAGATTATAAATCAGCAACATAAAATGCCATAAGCAAGATAAACACCAGGATTACATGGAAAACCCTTTCGGGTAAAAAACCATGGCAAAATATTGCTTTTATTTATATCCAAAGGGCACCAACCTTGATTACATAGATGAGCACCAACCCATTGAGAGCACCAACTCTCTTTTGAAGCACCAGCTCCGAAAACACCGAAGCACCAACTCCAGTGGCTGAAGCACCAACTCCGAAAACACCGAAGCACCAGCTCAATAGGCTGAAGACATCTCCCTTCACGCTCCATTTCACCCTGAATCTCCCACTTCAGACTTGATTCATTGCTCAGGGAAAGGCTCTGCCTTAAGATTTGCATTGGATCACAGCATCCTTCAACTCTCTCAAAGAACCAAACCTACCTACTGGTTAACTATGATTATTTGTGCGATTTTCTTTTTTTATCAGCTTTGCAATGATAATTTTATATGACTGTTCTCTGATCTCTGCTTTCCCTTCTCCATTTATCCATAGTATTTCTGGCATAGGAGTTTTGATAGTAGTATTTTCTTCTAATATAGAATTTTTCCTTATTAAAAAAAAGCAGAAAACAGAAAGGGAGTTTTATCGCTTACAAAATCATGCTTGAAAATTTGGCTTCAGATTAAGTGATGGACCTGCAGAGTGAGGTCCCAATTTGTTTTCCATCAATGAAGCAATGAATTTAATGATTCAGAATAATACATCTAAATATAGTTGTGGCAAAAATCAAAATATTGAGGGTATTGAAAAAAGTTGCGATCAGATGTACTGGTGAGCAATATTTTAAAATAGTTTCAGATGTCATACTGTCAAGTCAAATTACCCAGCCAAATTAGCAAATTACATTCATTTACAGCTTTTGAGATGGACTTCTGTAGGAATAATATGGTATCAAGTTATCAACATCAAGGGCTCAAGCAACAAAAAATTGACATGAGTCACATCTATGGTTATCATGCATGAAATATTTTTAATTGGTAAATGGGGAAAATCTAGGTGCTCTCACACCCTTCCAAACTTTAAAAGAAGCAAGAATGCAGATCAACAAGGTCAGGAGCACAAGCATTCACATGGTAACATGTTGCACCCAGAAGTATACAACGTATATTTTATTACAGCTTGAATGTCTGGGATATTACATCATACATTGGTTGTGGAAATCCCAAAAAATTTAGACACAGAAGCCTGTTCTTTATCTCCAAGTTTTGTTTCCCTCAATAAAATATATTTTTGCTAAAAACATCTACTTCATAAAACCAAACTGCTTGACAAAATGCCTTAATGAAATGTGATTTTATGGACTGTAATTGGTACCAGAGATTCACAAAAATCCTTGGAGATTTCTCAGAAAATGTAACTGACAGGTGTAAAGTGTAACTCACGATATTTGCAAACAATCTCCTAGCATGTGCTAAAATGAGAGCTTCAGAACAGGTTATGGAGACCCAACAGAAAAGGTTGAAAGCATGTTTATGTCATATGAAGAATTTGTAATTGTCCTGCTTAAGTTTAAAATTTGTTAACTACCCATACTCAGTCGTAGGGGTTTCTTGTCCTTTCAACTTCTACTCTTTCAAGCCATTATATTTCTCAGCTTCCATCAGCAGAGGCAGAAGTTAATTTGCCAAGAATTAGAATGATCAGCTGTTATCACTGGTAAGGCCATAATTGGAATGTTGAAATTTAAGCATTCTCATTTTCTCATTAACTGTGGTCCATTAGGAGGGTACCAAAAATTCGCTCAGATTGTTTGATATTTGTGATGTTTTTTGATGGATAAATGGGGGTTGAATGAGTGTCTCAAGTATGTTTTAACTTAAGACAGGCAGTGATAACAAGAGAATAGATAAATCAAGTGTCACACTATTGAGGTGGTGTAAATCATTACACAAACTGGATATTTTTGAACAATACTAGTAGTATTGTTCTTGAAGCATTTTATCAAAACTCTCAACATGATATCAGCTTTGCAAACATTAACCCAGGAATGCAAAATTTCAGAAATAGAGGAGACAAATATCTTAGGCATTGCACAAATGTATCAGTAGTCCAGCAATGCCATCCGAACCACATATCAGCATTGCAGCAGCATTTCAAACAAATTATTGATGTAGCAGCTACCCAAATCATTGCCATCCTCAATTTAGCTCATCAAATAAAGCAGGTCAAATGTATTTCATCTTCAGTCCATTATGATAACAAATCATACTATGCAGATCTCCAAAGGACTTGATATAAACTTGTAGTGGCTCTGATGTTTGACAACTGTGTTGGCTAATAGATAAACAGCTTTATTAGCCTCCCTGTACACATCTTTGAGATCATTGGATCGTAAATGTTTAGGAGATCAACGATAACCTGAATGACTCCATCCAACAGTCAATTATCTGCCTTGTCTTTTTTTATAGAATTTATAACAAGCATTGAAGCGTCCTGGATTTCAATTTTTTTAGTTTGAAAATCGAAGGCTTTCGCAAGTCCCTTCAAGAGGGCTCTAGCTCTGCAATATTGTTATCGGGTTTTCCATGATTGTCAGAAATGCATATTTCTGACAACAGTGATAATTTCTAAGAATTTGCACTGCCCCAGCAAGACAGGGATCACCTTTAACCACTCCATCAAATTTGGTATGAACTAATTGCCGCTTGAAGGGACCCATTTCACTTGTGAATCTGTGATTTATCTATTTTTATTGGGCTAACCTCCTTATTGGGGAATGTTTATGAAAATTTTAATATTTTGTATCTAGCACATTTCTTATATATTTATCATGCTTTTTTCACTAACATATTTTTTTCTTTACTTAGGGTAAAACATATTTGATTATATAATATATTGTATGTTTATGGCCTTATTAGAAGCATATGTTAACATTCACGTAACATGTTTCTTGTATCTCTTGCAGTTAATGTGCAACCATTATCAGGCTCTCCAGCTAACTTTCAAGCTTACACTGCTTTATTGAAGCCACATGAACGAATCATGGCTCTTGATCTTCCACATGGAGGCCATTTGTCTCATGGTTACCAGGTACATACAAAATTATTGTCTCTGAAGATGGTACTTTTTCATTTATGATTTAATTGGTGTCACAACTGTTGTAAGGAGAAGATGGGGGAAAATGGGCAGATTGTTGGCTGTGTGTGCATGCTAATTTATTATATGGCTGACATTGTTTGTAATTTACATTGTGTTTGTTAGTAGCATTTGACTTGAAAAACCTGCAATTAACCTTGAGTAATCACAGCTCACCAGATTTGCCGTGCTGTTTCTCCAGAGCTATTTAAAAAGTATATATATATATATATATATATATATATATATATATATATATATATATCCTATGGCACATTTTAACACTTATAGATGAGAAAACAAAGCAATGGCAGATTTAACATTTTTGGTATGGGGTTAGGGTATTTTAGTTTTCTTTAAGTTATACTTTGAACAAATCTCTTTTAGAAGTGAAATTTTAAACCACAATGAGGGTTTCTCTTTTAATTTTTACCCTAATGAGGGTTAAGCGAAAAAGACAGGGCTACAGCTAAAATAGTAGGTCATGCTTTATAACAGAATGGCTTACTGTTTTAGGACCAGCTGCATGACTTTTATATGAACCCTCTTAGGTGAAAGTAAAAATAGATTTTTTAAAAGCCCTATGCAAGTTTTATTATCAGCATTTTTTATAATATATAATGTTTGTTTATATCTATATCCACAATAGTTGACATGGAATAACAATTTTTTTTTCTTTCTATTTTTACAATTAGTACATTGTTATTTGGTTCCCAATTTTTTGCCCAATATTTCCCATTTCAAGCTCGGGTAATTGAATTCAATTTATACCATTACAGTGCCATGTCAATGCTGTGTAAATAAAATTCTGCTCTACTTATGTTATTAGACATAAATGTGCAAGTCTAATACCCCCTTAATGACTAAACCAGAGACAACCCCAATCTTGTCTCAAAATTTTAGACAAACTTATCAGGACCAATCTTGTCTCATTATATCTACAACTTGCTCTTGAGTGGCACAATAATGAAGAAAAATGTGTGCACTATCAACTAACTATTGAATGTAGTGATGATGAACTTCAATGTGTTTGTTTTAAGTATGTTCACCAACAAAACTTACTGATTCTTGCAGCACAGCGTGGTCAGTGTGACTAGATCCAGTTGCAAGTCTCATAGTATCCATGCAACCATTTGGCCGCACAAACTGCATTAACTACTTCCTTGTAGTCTGTTTCAGTGGAAGACAAGGTGAATGTATGTTGGAGCTTTCTTTACCATGAAACAACTCCAGAATTCATATCAAAAGATGGTCAATAGCAAAACTTAAAATATTATTAGTCATTCTCCTCATTTTATCCCTTAGCCTATGGGCTATGAAATAATAGACTACAGACTTTCCCAATGGATTTAATTTTGAAAAGGGGGACATGACAAGAAACACTAACCCCACCTATTTTAGAGGTTACAGTATCCACAAAACAAGTAAATCCAAATACAGTAACCACACTTTTTTCAGAGGTTCCACTATCCACAAATATTGCTAGGATCCCTTGCTTGCTCCATGAAGGGACACAAATGTGGTGGTACTTCACAAACATTCAACCATCTCAGAACGAGAAGCTAGCTCAAAAGTGGAAAACCTCTGACCTCCTTTGTCCTCCATTGTGACTTGTTTAGTCCTTAATAAAAATATTCCTCCTCCCATAGCGGGGAGAGTCTTCCTTATGTACTATAAAACCACAATGTTCTCTCTCTCTCTCTCTCTCAGTGGGAGGAAAAGCTTTGTTTGTCTTTAATTTGCCATCAATGAGGTCTTTGGCATGTTGAAATGTTATTCTTATCTGAACATATTCATTTTTTTGACAGTAGTAACATTCAAAAATTTAATTCTTACCTGCTGAAATGTTAAACTTCTCCTTGACAAGCAAAGTAGTTTTTATAGGAATTGAGTGATTTTTACTGACTCAACTTTGTTCATCAATCAAGGAAGAAATCATAGTTTCTAAACTCCAATTGAGTTTGTTTAATCATAATGTAAATACAACATTATCAAAACCTAAAACCATGCTACTCAATAACATTGCATTAGCATTATCATCTTCAATGTATATTTTTTAATTTATATTTGAAATAGTTTACAAATACAGCTCCCTCCAGCAGCCAAGTACAAATATTAACAAAGATTGAACAACAATTGTAACAAAGAATTCAAAAAGGACTGCTACAGAGTAACCGATCCACATTGCCCAAACATAAACCTAGCTATCAAGATACATCATAATACAACAACCATACAATTCCACCAAAACAAAGAATTAGATCGTGGTAACAACCAAATACATATATCATAACAACAAGAACAAATATCAGATATAAAGTTCCATTTGACAACATCTATTCGCACCACCCTTCTTATCCAACTTGTCTAGGAAAGACTCAACACCTTTTCCCAAAGGCTTAACTCTAAAATCCACACTCCTGAAGCCAAGACTTGGGGTACATCTTACTAGGCATAGCTGGCAGAGGGGAGACATACGTATCAGAATCAATATCAGAAGAAGGCCAAAGAGAATTCTGCACATGAAACTGTTCAACAACATCTGAAACATCTTTTCCTTTGTCACAAATGACAAGCATTTGGAGCACTAGGCTTGACAGAAAACCACCTCCACTAGGATGAACACCATTAAAAGAAGTAACATAATCATGGAAATAAACACCATCATTAGCACCAGCAGGAGGATGACTAGAAGTACTTTTAGAAACATGAATAGAAGAATCAATATGAAGAGCATTAGACTTAAAAGACTGCCATGAAGAGGCATCAACCGCCATCACATCCTTTTGAATTGGCCAACCATCATGGTCATAAATCAAATAATTAGGTACCATGCTGCATTGGACAGTATGAGGATCATAAATTGGCATAAATTGGTCTGCCTTCTAACAAATTACTGCTAAATATCCTCATTCTTATTATGCATCTGCATGGCAACAATATTGGCTGCCAAAGATACTGTGACTTTTTGAGAAAAGCCAGTAAGCATGCATTTGTTCCCCTGAAAATCATCTCCATTTCTAGCATTCCATAGAACTTCATAAGACATGACAAAACTCAACCTATCTAGAAATTTACCAAGAGGAGGAGAACACATGACCTTGCCACATAGACTATCATGCCAACTAATACTAGCTTTACCAGATACAGAAGTACAAGTAGGTAAAGAACACTGCCAAACCAACTTAGTAAACGGACAATCAAAAAACAAATGCACAATTGATTCAACTCCACCACATGCTAGACAAGATTTAGACAGAAGATTTATCATTACTTCACCAACAACAAGCTTATTAAATAACAACATCCATCTAAAAATATTTCTTAGTTTCTCTATAATTAGACCAAATCCTCTTTGATCTCTTAGCCATCAATGAGGTTCATCGCCCTATGACTTCAGTATCACTATGGTATGATCATAATTGCATAATTATGTCATTTGGATACTTTCCACAACTTGGGTAAGCTATTGAGTTATTATCTAATTAATTCACTTAAGTTGTCTAATGTTGGAAATATTAAAAGGACAACTTAGTGTAATTGTTCATTGAAAAGGTATTAAAATGTGTTTTAAGTTGGATGCTTAGGCTTGGGGGACTTTGCACATGAAAAATAATATTAATTCTCCTAAAAGGTCTTCGTGAGGGAAAATAGAAATTATTATATTTTAAAATTGGATATGTCCCTCGTAAAAAGTTATAAAAGGAAGTTGAGGGCTTATTTGTGAGTTTAGCCATGAAATTTTATTTGCTTTGCTGTTGGAGAGAACCTGAGTTCTTCCAAAACTTCTTGAGGATGAAAACCCTCTTGGAGTTGTTGGTTTTGGGGATGAAAACCCCCCTAGCCGGTCTTGGTGATTCCATTCAGGGATTACAATTGAGTTAAATTTGAAGTTTTCTGGTTTTCTGATCAAATGGAGGATTTGGATGTGTTTTGAAGGGGTTTGTTGTTGCTAATCTTTGGGAGATTGACTCATGTGATTTCAGTGAATTAATGAAGACATTCCAGGCAGGCCGTACCTCTGCTTTCTTGGCCTTATCATCATGGAAGTCTTCTTGCTAGGTAATGACACCAAGTTTTATTTTTTGAGGTGCTATTCATAATGTCTTGCAGACTGTACAGACAGATTTGTGAGTTTACTGGCCATACCACTTCCAATGGAGGTTGTACCATCTATGGATGAGGCGTTTGAATTTCTGGGATTGGAACACCTCCTTATTGTTGTCCATTCCTTCACAAATTGTGGCACCTAGTAGTTATTTTCTGCCTTCAAGTCTTCTTTGATTGAGGAAATTGCTGAATGATTAGTTATGAAGTATTTTATATCTGCTGTTCCTGCTATTACAGCAATAAAGTTTGCTGTTACAGTTCAGTTTTGAGACTGTTTTGGGTTTCCAGTATGCTATATCATCTTTAGTAATGTTCAGGGGTGTGTAGGGAGAAGTTATGAAATGCTCTTTTCAGTAGTTGATGTGTGGGTGTGTCGGATGCTTAATTCACAGGGTGTATTTCAACATACTACGGAAGTAAACTAGTTATGCACAGGATATAGATACGTACAACATATTCTAGAACACAAAATGCATGAAATAAGGAATGCTTATATTCATTTATCTATAGTAACGTATCAACATTACAATCACATGGCTGTGAATAGTATTCTCATCATAATGTATTCCCAACTACAAGGACACAATACATATAACTCTTGGCGATGGTTGAGCAACCAACCATCGTGACGTTTCATAACAACCCATTGACCACTAATTGGGACTTAATTACCTGAGTACACATGACATTTATTACATTAATTATTCGCACTACAACTATAGTTTTATTGAACATAAATGATTGGCCGACTACGACTGACTATGCTACGGCCGACTGCGGCTGATTACAACTAAAGACAAGCTGACTACGACTGACTACGACCGACTACAACTAAAGACAATTACAACTTACATCATCCCCCCCACAAAAGAAGTCGTCTTCCAGATGACATGGCAAACCAAAAAGGGAATGATATTACACATAATGCTAATGAGAGGAAGGGGGAAGTGAAGACGTCCTTGGATGCACTGATGAAGTTGGGGTAGTCGTCGGAGAGCGTTGCTCCCTCAATTGCCTCACTTCCTCTATATGCACGTGGAGGTGGCGGTCGGCGAGTATCTATCGTTCCCTAGTGGCTTTAACCATGCGAGCCGCCTCCATCAACTGGATTTTGGCCTTGTCCACCTCCGTGGCCCTTATTGCCAATTGCTCTTCCACCTCCTTTACTTGCTATTCCCATGCTTGCTCCCTTTGCCGCGCCTCTTCCTCCAAAGTGGTCACCTTGTCCTCGAAGGCCATTGCTCGAGCTTCCTCAACACTAGCTAGTTGGGTCTACTCCGTCAATTGTTTTTGAAGTTTCTTCATAGCTTCGATGGACTCATCTTTGACCTTTTGTAACATTCTGTATGCCTCCACCTTCCCTGCTAGTGCTAACTTAGTGGACAATATTTTGCGCTTCACGACATAAAAGATATTGCGGAAGGCTAACTCAATATGATAGACTCTCTAGAACCCGGGCATCCCTTCCTGCCATCCTTGGTGGTGTACCACACCATGCTCTAGGCATTGTTGGGGTCTCACTTGTCGGCCATCCTTGACTGGTGAAGATATGAGAAAACTTTGACTCACACCCCATCTGTACGAATCCACGGATCTGCTATACCTCTTGGGCCACAAGTGGGGAACGACCGACCTTGAGCTCTTTAGAGATGTGTCCCATTTGCATCATCACCCATCCCATGTGTTGGAGCTCTTCTACATATTGCTGCACAATCCCCAAAGGATCTGATGGATCCCGCTGTGACATCTCTATGACCAATCCGCTAGACCCAGTGGAGCCATAATCCTCTTCACCGCCAGATGCTAACGGTAACTCCTTGTCCGCCGCAGGGGTCTCCCTAAATGTCTGCCTCTCACCTTCCTGTACCCCTGCTACTATCTCCCTCTCCCTTGTAGCCGTTGGTTGTTGGTGTATCCCTTCCTCTTTAGCCAGCCTAGCAGTGACACTCTGTTGAGTTTGGAGGAGTGGGCCTCCCTCATCCACACCCCCAACCAAAGCCTCTGAAGGGCTAGGCATTGGTTCCTTTGCCACCTCAAGCGTAACACCCATTGACCCAAGCCAATCATCTATTTGTGCCACTCCTGGCACTCTTGCTGGTGTAACAAGGGGCTTGGCGATTCCGTCAATGTTGTGTCTTGTTCCTGCGTTGTAATCATCCCCCATGTAGTCATCGAACAAGTCGTTGGTGGTAATATTGGTGGTCTCAACTTTGGTATGTTTGGTGATGCGGCTGGGGCCGAGGTTCTTGCCGGTGTATCCCTTGAAACTACCGGTCCTAGTGGTGTATCCGTTGAAACTGCTAGACTTGGTGGTGTAACCCCTAAAGCTGCTGAACCTGGCAGTACATCTCCTAATGCCTCTCATGAAATTGTCGAACTTGGCAATGCCTCTCCTTAAACTGCTGAACTTGGCAATGCCTCTCCTGAAACTACCGAACTTGTCAATGCCTCTCCTGAAACTGCCGAACTTGGCAATGCCTCTCCTGAAACTGCTGAACTTAGCAATGCCTCTCCTGAAACTGCCAAACTTGGCAGTGTGGTTGCCAACCCTGGTGGTGTGGTAGTTGGTGGTGCCGAATCTCGGGCCAGTGTTGCCCAACTTGGCAATGCGCTTGGCACTGAGGCTTCTATTCTCAGTGTCCGCCCGACGCCAATGGGTGATGCCGGAAGGGTAAACGTTACGGTTGGTGATGGGCTCTCAATATGAACTGGTGGTGCTGGCAGGGTGGTATTACGGTCGCTTCCTCTACCTCCATCCCCGGTGTTGTCTAAGCACCTACAACCAAGGACACTTATTCGTTCGTCGACGAACTGGTGTCCGACGTCAAAGAGGACAATTCAATTGGTTCCTCTTCCTCCTATTTGTCGCTTTCAGTTGATGCTTCCTCTGTCGATGCTTCCTTTTCCATCGACACTTCCTTGTGTTTCCTTTTCTTCCCTACTTGCAAGGAATTTTCGCCAACTTGTTTCAGCTCTAACTCCGTCAAGTAGAATGTCGTCGGCAACCCTGGATCCAAATGGGTGAGTGGCTCCGGCCGACCCCATCTGCCTCTAGTACTTGTGGATGGACGACATCTAGGTACAAGGCGATTGCATGCTATGTCATGTGAAACGCCTTGTGCCTCTATGACGAAAATTCTCTCATTCGCTCTGAAAGTAACTGCCCCTAATTATAAACTTTGCCCACGCTTAGGCCAATCATGTAGTCTACCATCCAAATGGTGATGTCTGACACCCAACTTGCCGTTGTAAGTCTGCACTTCATCAAATCTAGCAAGCATTTCCATTTTGGGGTCACTAGGTAGTGCTTGCGCAACCCTCTATTGCCCGTATTCCATATGCTCTCCTTCTCCTCAGCTGTCAAGTTAGTTCGGCAAACTTTCTTGATGAGGTCTTCTTTGTGCTGTTGAGTCATTTTGTCGGGTTTGTTAACCCCCGCTCATGTTGCCAGGATTCCAAACACTCTCTTGAAGTCTTGCGGCCAAAACGACACTGTAACGACACAATCCCTGTAATCCAAAATGGACCTGTGTGAATGTCAGCAGTAATTCTCTACCATTGCCTTCAACCAGGGCTCGAATTCCCGAGCGTTGAAGAATGGCAATAATACTACCTTGTCTACCCGAGCATGCCTTAGTGCTATTTTGAGGACATGATCATCGACCGTATTCCGCCACCATTGCTTGAATTCATTGCCCGTCAAGCTCTCCCAGGTCATGGGGTCTACTCCTATATCTGTACTCATCTTCTTCTTTGCCGATGCCACCTTCCGCTTGTACTGTATTACTTTCTTTCCATTGTCCATTTTGTTGTTTTCTTGGCGTTGCAGTTCAACTATATTTCTTTTTGCCTGGTTATTAATTCTTGGCAAGAAATGGTTACTACAACTACCCGTACTTGTACTTAGGTTGTACGGTTCTAAGCTCGCCAAGCTCTGTACGATGTGCCAATACTAGAGAATGTTGAAGCTTACTTTTTTTGTGACTTGGTTGGTTTGAACGATTTGCAACTTTTGCCTTGGATTCTGCTGTACGTTGTGGAGCCTTTGTGTAGATTGCTGTACGATGTGAGGAGATACAAAATGCCGTACGGTTTGGGAACTTTGGCAGATGTGGATGTTTGCAAGGTGCTTTCTATGTTTTTGTAGACGTTGTACTATAAGCTTCCTTGGCTGCACTCTGAGCTTACTAGGCCTTACGCTGGTCTTTTCTGGCCGTACGCTGATCTTGCTTGGCCGTACACTGATCTTGCCTGGTCGGACGCTGAATTGTTTTGACTGTCTGGTCTCCTTGAAGCTATGTTCTCTAGTCCGTATGACCTTGTAATGTCCTCCTTTGGGATAACCCTGAATCTTGTCCTAGAATCACAAGCTTAATGTAGTTGGGGCTGTAACTTATCACTTATATACTTTAAACAAGATAAATCTCGGCTTTAGGTCCTTTGCATGAGTACACACACACACACACACACACACATATATATATATATACGTATACATATATATATATACCTGCTTATAGTTGTTGATCCTTATTTCCTTAATCTTAATCTGCCTTTCAAATCATATTATGTTCCTTCCTTTATTCACATTCCATTTTATTCCTTTCACTACTCATTCTTCCTCCACAATCCTTTCATAAAATCTACAAATCAATTCTTCATAATCTGCTCTTCTTCTGCTGGTATATTTGTGATATAATCATTTATCTTGCACACACATTAGATCTGCTCTTCTCGAGATTTTGAACAATATTTTCAATCTTCTCACCCCAAATTTAATGTGCATAGATATGGATAAGGCTCTATTTATATTTAAAGCTATGACCGAATAAGAAAGCAAGCTCCAAATTTGTTCCTTTAGCATGTCTTAAAACATAGAAGTTTGCTAGTGGAAAATGGAAATAGAATTAACTTCAGATGAAATCCAATCGCGCAAGGTCTAAACATGAGCACCACACAAGTATCTTCTTTCATATAAACCAATGACCTGATCTGCCATTGCCCACATTATGGCTTGTCCCGGAGGTATTCTCGTAAGCCTTGGAAGTAATCCCTTCCCCAAGGCTAACAACCCTTCTTCTGCAAAAATTGTCCTTATTGCATGAATCATGCCCTTATACTTAAGTTCTCCCATCTCAACAGATCTAGTTTGGGCCATTAATATGGTTTTCATGACATCAAAAGGGCCTATACAAATAGGACCTGCAATCCGTGCCAGAAATCCTGATATCATGGATCGCCATGGCTGAAGAGTACGCCTGTCACCTTCATGCTTTTTCCACATAACAACATCAAATGCATTCTTGGCAGTGAACATTGCTGATTGATTAATTCCATTTCTCATAACAGTTGTTGTTGCACCAGCCTAGAGGCCAAACAAAACCTTCCTCACACACAATGCTAGTTGCACAATGAACTGGGCCTTTATACTTCAGTAACTCCGAAGTTAGACCTCTCTGCTGTTGTAACCTAATCTTTACCACTTTTCATTGTTCAAAGAATTTCAAGTTCTAGTCATTCAATTATCTACAATTGTTCTTTCATGTTTGGGCAAAAGTAATAGCAGTAATATTATAGCTATTGTCTTCTAAAAGAATTAGAAGACTTGTCAACATGATCTCAAGTGACCTTGCTCCGTTCTTCTTCCTTTCTTCAATTCTTCTAAACGGTGAACTGTTTTTTCTCCATCTCCCCCATCAAACATGGGACCGAATCATGAATGGTTCGCTGGTTTTTCTTCCCCCCCCACTGTAATGTTCTTTTATTCTTCTTTATACCCACGGAGGCTGAGAGACACATCGCTTCATTGTATGCGTTTGTCCCAAAAGACATGCCTATTTATTAATGATCTAACATTATCCTTAATGTTGCCGCCGATTTCCCTTGAGTCGATAGAAGATGCTTTCATATGCTTTCATGGTTTGTATTTCATATTAATGATTGCTTATTTTATATATATATTTAATATTTATTTAATTTGACAATATGTTATATATTATTGTGAGTATTTATTATAATGATCAAAGTATTTAATATTATAATATTTGTATTTGATAAGTGTAGTATTATTTTATGTTTAGTTTCTTTATTAATTTTATATATCCATTAGATTATAATAATTATTTTTAATATTTATATCGTTATTTATAATATTTATTTTAATATTTAGAACGTTATTTAATATTTATAATTATAATATTGTTTGGGGCAATTATAATTATGTCAAATGGTTAATATTTTAAATGTGTATTTTATTATCTTAATGTCACGATTGAGGGGACATGACAAACCCCCTTGAATCTTCTCTCCTGGGTTTGTACGACCTCCTTCTGCAATGCCTTGTGCCTTATTATGTGCCGTGTGATTTGCCGAACGATGCTCCTTTGGTTGCTAGTGTGGGCTATGCCGTATAATTTACTTCCCAAACCGTGGTTTCTACCTTCATTTTTCCTTTGCACGGTGATTTCATGCTTTGTATCTTTTGCTCGACTGACCTTACTTGGGCCTTCTTTATGTCGTATGACCCTTTTGGCCAATATATAATCTTGGCAATTTTTGGTTTTCACCAATGTCTTGCCCTCGCTCAATGGCTGTATGATTTTTAATTTAATAATGATTCTTACTTTAATTTTTTGCCAAGATTTACTTCTCTTGGTTGCTTCTTTGAATGGCCGTACTATTTACTTTTTGGCCGAGACTTGGCTATCTTTTATTTTAATTTTTCTCACTTTAATTCTCCATGTCTCTTTTAATTTTTTTTAATCTTTCCATTATCCACTTCTAACTTTATTATCCCCCTCCTTTCTAATTTTTCTTCCTTCTTGTTTTTCATTTTGTCCATTTTAATATTCTCGACTTCATTTTTCAATACTTCTGCCTTTTTTAATTTTTAATTTTTTCCATTTTTCTTTCTCTCTCTCATTTTTGAAATTTTTTGATTCCCCCTCAGCAGTTTTTCTATTTTTCTCTTCTCTCTTGATTTTTCTCATTTTTTCTCTCCTCTCTCTTCAATTGTTTTTTCTGACTTCTCTTATCGTCTCTCTCCTCTCTCCGATTTTTTTTTTCAGGCTTTTATCATCTTCTCTCTCTTCTTTCTCATATTTCTTCTTCGTTCCTTTGGCTTCATTACCTTTTTTGACCTTTAATTCCAACACATAATGCCACTTACATACATACAGAGGTTTTTTGTAACAATCTTCATCACAACAAGTACCCATGTATTTGACATCAAACCATTTATCTAATAGAGGAGCAGGACCGATACCTTTAAAGTTGCCGTCGACATATCTTCCTCCGTACTGTTGGTACCATGTTACATCTTCCCCGTCTATTGTCGATGGCTCAACTGGGTTTGGTATTGCTCTCCACAGTCTATCTGTTGTTGCTATCCTCGCCACTTTCGGCACCTTCCTTTTGTCCATTCTCATTTGCTTCAATAGGTCTTCTGTGTGTCCATCAACATGTGACATGAACGCATCTTTAGTCATTATCACTATTTTCAGGCATGGGCCAATCTTCTCGGCGTATGCATTCCATTGCTTATCATCCCACCATTCTTCGTCTTCTTCGTCGGTGTCACTCGGTTGGCACTCCCTCCGCTCTGTTGCTTGCTCTTCTTTCTCTTTCTGAGCTTCTTCATCCAGTTCCTTGGCAAGTTATCCACTCCTTATGCCTTCGTACGGGGCTTGGTAACTCTAGTGTCCCCCCATTCGTCGCCACAAGGCGGGTGTTCTGAACACTGCATTCATTAGATGCTTGTGCACTTGAGGTACTACAATACCTTCATATTTCTTCTTTGCCAACCTTTCTTCAATAATCTTAGCTCCGCCTGATGCAACCTAGTCTTCTTAGGCCACTTATCCGCTTCCTCCTAGGCCCCATACTTGTTCTCTATTGGGTTCCTCCTGCACTAGCCAATCCTCTTTGGTTGCATATCCCAACATGTTTATTTGTACAGGTTCCTTACTTACTTTGTAGATCTTCAACTTCAACCTGTTCACCGGATCCTTCAACATAGTGTCGTCTGGTCTTGCTAATTTAACTGCTCCATTGCCTCTGACTTCGTGGATCCAAAATTGTCCCAACCGTTTGATTTTAAACTTGCCTGGCTTGAGTTCGTTACGGCTGTTGTATTTCAAAACTAATTGCCTTGGCTACAAGTTTGCTCGTCAGAGATATTTGTTGTGTCAAAAATTTTGTCGGTTTTGGTGTACCTTCGTCGCCCATTGAGCCAGTACTTGTTCGTCCAACTTGTTCAATTGGAATAATCTCTCCTTCAAACTCTCCGTATCACCTAGTCTATTTTCCATTGCAATTCTTAAACTCAACACTAGGTACTCCGCTGGTACTACAACTTCTTTCCCATACATTAATTGGAAGGGTGTATGGCTGATTGTTACTTTGTAAGTCGTATGTACGCTCATAGCACGATTGGCAGTCGTTTGTCCCCATTTGCCTCCTCAATGCCACAAGATTTGTGGATGACTGATACAAGTATTTTGTTAGTTGACTTCGCTTGACCATTTGCTCTTGGATAGTACGGGTTGGAAAGATTGTGTAGGATCTTGAACTCCGATGTCATCAGTCGTATGACGTGATTCATGAAGTGAGCTCCCCGATCGCTCGTAATCTGAATTGGTATACTGTATCTTGTCACAATCTGCTCGTACATGAATCTTGCCGTACTTACAACCGTGCTGTCTGGTAGTGCTCTAGCCTCCGCCCACTTCGTCAGGTACTTCGTGGTGACGACAATGTATTGACATTGGTGCATTTGATTGACCTTCAATGGCCCGATGAAGTCCAACCCCATCGCTCAAACAACTCTAGAGGCCGCGACGGGAAGAGCGGCATGAAGTCTCTCTTCAGTGGTTTACCAACCCTCTGGTAGGTGTCACATTCTACCACCCACCCCCATGCGTTAGTGTGTACCGTCTGCCACTAGAGGCTTGCCAATAAAAATTTTCTTGCTGTGGCATCCGGACCCATGTGTCCTCCAGCCAGTCCTTCGTGTGCTTCCTTCAGTACTCCTGGGATTTCTTCCTCCATAACACATCGTCGAAGTACTTGATCGGGTCCCATCTTATAGAGCAACTTGTTAATGAGTTGGAATGTTTTGCTCTTCAATACCAGTTTATGCCGTTCTGCTAGTGGCATGTCCTTTGGGAATGATGAGGTGGATAAGTATTCCCCAGTCTTTGCGTACCATGGGGGTAGAGTTGCTATTTGGAATAAGTGTGCATTTGGAAAGTCTTCATTTACCCCGTCCGGTGGTTCGCCAGACCGTACTCTTGACAATTGGTCAGCGATGGCATGGCTCTTCCTTAACCGTACAATGATGGTTAATGTGAATTCCTGTAGGAGTAGTAACCATGCTTACCCTTCCTTGAATGATTGGCTTGTTCACCAGGTACATCAATGCTTGATGATCCACATAAAACATGAAAGGAGTTGCCAATAGATAGTGCCTGAACTCCTGTACGGTGTACACCATTCCCAAAGCTTCCCTCTCCGTCTCCGCTCTAGACAATAGCCGACTGGCCAAGTACATTGGATGGTTCAGTCCTTGAACGCCCACCTGTGCCAGTGTTGCTTTGATAGCAAAGTTCAAAGCATCTACATGCACATGAAATTCCTTGTCCCAATCAGGGTATGCTAGGATTTGCGAATTGATCATTTGTACCTTCAATTCTTGGAATGCCGCTTCTTGTGCTTCCGTCCATTCGAACGGTTGCCCCTTGTAAGTATGTCTAGCAGGTACGAGATCTGGGCAAAATTCTTTATGAATCTTCTGTAATGTCTGACATGGCCAAGGAATGATTTCACTCCCGTGACATTCTGCGGAGTTTCCACCTGCAGGATCACCCAAATTTTGTCTAGGTCGGTCTTTAGTCCTACCTTGCAAACGATGCGTCCAAGTAGTTTTCCTTGAGGTACCATGAACTGGCACTTCTTGGGGTTGAGTGCCAACCGGGCTGCTTTGCATCGTTCCATACAATCCTGAAGGGCCTTCAAGTGTGTTTGCTCATTGCTGAAAATGGATGTCATTGAGGAACGCCTTGAAATTCCCTACGAACATCTTATCAAATATGTGTAGTGTGATCCGTTCAAAGGTTGCCGGAGCGTTGCATAGACCAAATGGCATCCTGTTGTACGCATATACTCCATCCTCAACAACAAAGGTTGTCTTGAGTTTATCCTCCTCGGCTATGCTGATTTGATTATATCTTGAAAACTCGTCGAGGAATGAATACATCTTGTGCCCAACCACTTCCTCCAAGATTGAATCAATGAATGGGATCGGAAAGGGATCCTTTATTGTCACCGCATCGAGGCTTCGAAAGTCTATGCATATTCTGATTTGTTCTGACTCCTTCAGAGATATCACTATTGGTGACACCCAGTTAGTCACTTCGACCTTGAATATAATTCCAACCTCCAACATTTTTTCAATTTCCTGTTGTACCTTCGCAGCGTAGTTTTTGTTCATATGGTACAGTCTTTTCCGTACGGGTTGTGCTCTAGGTATAAATGGGATTCGGTGTACGCACAACTTCGGAGGTATGCCCTTCAGATCCTTGTACGTCCATGTGAAGGCATTCTTGTACTCCATGAAAATTTTAAAGGCGGTTGTTTTCAATATGGGGTTCCAGTCATCTCCCACTAGGTTCATACGGGGATTACTTTCTTGCCCCAGGTTGACCTTTATATTCAGTTCCTCGTACTTGATGACTTTATCTCCTTCGAAGTGATGTGCTGGTGTGTTGTCCACTCTGGCCACTCCTTTATATTTTCCATACTTTGGAGGGAACGGTTGGCTTGTTGATGCTTCGTCCTCCCCCGTCCCTTCCTCTTTGACTTGTAACATATTGCAATCTTGCTAAAATACTTCGTATTCCTCCATTTTCCAGTGGAATAGTCCGCTCAAGGAATTTGTCTCATCTTCCGAGCACTCCTGGAGGTCTAGAATTCCTTCGTCATTCGGCTCTATGGTTCCTCCTTCCTCCATTTCACCTCCTTTGTCTGATTCAAAGTCTGATGCCAGTTCTTCACTCATTGTTTGATTTCTCAGGTCAATCACACACTTCCTTCCGTTGCTCTCTATGGACAACATGTTTCTTTTCCAATTATGATTCGCCTTCGCTGCCACTAACCACCCTCGTCCAAGCAATGCATCGTATGCCTTCCTCTGTAATGGAATGACTACGGAGTTCAGTAGGAATGGTTGTGTTCTGATCACCATCTTTTGCGCCATCAACTTTCGCAACGGTTTGATGCCATGTTGATTGGCACTGACGAGTTGGAATGTCGGTGGCCAAAGTGTTGGCTTCCCGAGACTCTTCCATGTGTGTTTGGGTAGTAGGTTGACTCCCAATCCTCTATCGATGAGAGTATTTGTCAAAATGTTCCCTCCGATCTCAATTTGAACAACTGTTGGCATCTTCCCGATGTTTGTTGTCAATAGTACGGGGTCAATGGTTTGCTCACCATACAATGATGGTTTTGGTACCAGTTCTTGCCTTTGGTCCTCCGATCTCGGTTGCTTGCCATCCCCAACGACGTTCGTCATTGCCAATCCCAACTGCAGCAAAGTTTGGAGAAGGTCAGTTACTTTTATCGGTACAGTGGTCTACAGTACCTACCATACCATGTTGGTTTTTTCCTCCGACTGCCAAGAGGTTCCAGGTTTCTCCAGAGGTGTTTTGTTTTCCTTCGTCATCGCTTGTTCCACTTCTGCTTTTGCTTCCTTCATCCTTTGATTTTCCGTACGTGGATCTAGGTAGGTTGTCTTCTTCGCTTGTGCTCTGGTGATCACCAATACCTCTTGTTCTTCTACTTCCAGCATCTGGATACCCTTTTGCTTGGGGCATTCATTGTCTTCATGGTCGCTTGGTCCACGCCACTTGCACAATCTTCCTCCCAAACCTTGACCGTTTTGGCAATCCTCGACGTAGTGGCCCCATTCGTTGCACTTCCGACATTGGATAATGGGCCTTCCTTTGCCATTGTACTGTATCTTACTTCGCAGGGTACTATTGTTGCTCCTTTGGTTATTTCGGTACCCTCCAGGGGATGTGTTGGAATTGTTTTGGGATTTTGGTGGTGTGTTCGCGGTGTCGATGGTTCTCCCTGAGCGAAGAGTACTTGTGCACTTCTTGCTTTTAAGTTGTATGGGCATTCCTTGACGGAATGTCCCATCACTTGGTAGACATCGCAAAACAACTTTTTCAGATAGTTCGCTTTCGTGTGACCTTCCCCATTGCAGTCCGTGCACCACAGTTCTCTGGCGTCCTTCGTGTTCTCCTTATTGGCCTTCAATTATTTCATCATCCTTAGCATATCCTTCCGGAGTGCTTGCATTGTTTTGACTCACCGTCGTTGTTGTTTGTACTCTCCTCGTCGTTCATCTTCCTTTTCCCTCGGGATGTTTTATTTTTGCTTTCTATATCCATCGCCTGATTATACGCTTTAGCGTATGACAATGGAGGTATAACTTTCAATTTTTTCCTTAGCAAGCCTTCGATGGTTAGCAAGCCTTCGATGAACCATCTTTTCTTTAGCCCATTGGCCGGCTGTGCCTCCAGTTTCCCCAACAAATCTTTAAGTCTCCAATTATAGGTACGCACACTCTCGTGCTTCCCTTGTTTCATATTGTAGATTTCGGCTATAATCTCACTGTCATCCCTTAGGAGTTTGAACTCATCTTGGAATGCCTTCTTAAGTAATCTCCATGATGCCTTGTGTACTTGGTCCAATTCTGAGTATTAGTTAATGGCACTGTCTCTCAGTGTTGTTGGAAATTGTTTTAACTAGTAATCCGGATCATCCTCTCCGTTGGCTACCCAAATCGTTTCACATGTTTTACAATGGCGTACTAGATCTTCTGACCCATTCCCTGTAAACTTCAGTAGTTTCTGCCGCTCGGCTGGCGGAGTCACTATCCTTCCCCGATGCCCTCCTTGTGTGTTGGACCTAACTGGACTGATTTTCCTACTATGTCTCGGTGCGTCACTTGCACTCTTGGCCATGTACGAGTCTCTCCCATATCTTCTGTCAGCGTCCTTAGCAACGTGAGTCTCCTAGGGTTCACTTCGGTACTCCCTTTGCCTTGGGGTCTTGGGCTTAGATCTTCCAGTCCTCAGTCCTTCGTCGTCGTTCGATATGGACAACTCCTGAATGTGTCGGATGCTACTGTCAAGCTCTTCACTTAATTCATTTTCATTGTCATAAATTCTGTATCTTTCTTCGTACCATGTACTGAAGGGTTCTTCATTCCTTCCCTCAACAATTTTGATGTTCTCTTCTGAGAGATTGGTCTATTTCCTCAAGATTTTCATGTGCTCTTCTAATGCTTTGGTTTATTTAAGTTAGGTCTTCATTAAATTCTTTATCAATTTGTCTTAGTCTTCGTCACCGGTTTTCTTGCTCTTGTAGCCTGAGTGATCGCCGAACCTTTTCCTCTTGAGTTTTGTGCCCAATTGGTACTCGGTTCTTGTCTTTGTTAGGCTGTACGGGCATTAAAGGTTGTTCACGTGATCATTAGTTGCCAGGAGTATGTCTCTGGCTAGTGTGTCGTTCCTCCTCTTCCCGTTTGGTTCGTTCTTCGTACCGTTGTAATATTTGTTGCCTTTGGCGTTCTTGATTGGTCTTCGCCCGAAGGTCCTGTAGGATGATGAAATGGTGGGCCATCAATCTTGGCAAACGGTTGAGGAGATGATCAACCTCGTCGTTTACTTGCAATCTATCCCAGATGATCGCTTGAGGGATCTCTTGCTTGAGAGCTTCCCTCTGTACATGGTCTCTTAGTGATATATCCCATAGATTCACCAAATCTTGTGTCAACTCATCTTCCCTTTCTTCATTAGTTTCTATAGGCTCTTAAGCCGGTCGACCCATTACGCTGCCATCTTACTAACGAGTGATTTCCCTGGTACGCTTAGGCAATGACGCCAAATGTTTACTTCACAGGGTGTATTTCAATGTACTACGAAAGTAAACTAGTTATGCACAAGATATAGATATGTACTATTAGAATAATATCTTTCTATTTATGTCGTAATGGTCATCTCATTGCTTTTTCTAACTTCGTCCTTTGTTCACGATTGTTTCTTTTAGAAACATCGTATTTTGTAATCTATTTAAGGAACATTCGTTCCTCTGATTAATACACAACAACATTGATTTTGTAACATGGTATCAGAGCCCAGGGGTCGTTTCTCAATTTCAAAAAAAAAAATTCAATAAAATTTTCGAAAGAAAATTTTTCTTTTTTTTTTGAATTTTTTTTCCAAAGGCATCGAAATTTTTTGGGCTTGAAGGTCTTTAGAAAATAGTAGCAGATTATAGTCTTCTTCAAATTCGTGTGTTATTCTTCTTTGCGCGTTTTTGATGTATTATGCTCACGTCGTGAGGGTTTCTTCTAGGAACCCATTTGTTTAGACGCGTTTTTGGGCGTCGTTGTTGTGTCTTCTAGGGCATGCATGCGTTTCTGTTTCCCATCTTCATTCGCGGCCTAGCCATCTGCTCGTGGCGAAATCGTGGCTTGTTCGACTGTGCGTGACCTTCGTTTTTTTCTGCAAGCTTCACACCCTTCAGCTCGCACGACCTGCGTTTTCCAGAATTTGTTGGGCGTTTGTAATCTGAAGAACGCAATTTGTTTTGATTCTCCTTGATCTACCCACGATTTTGGTGTCGGCCCTTTCATCTGCACATCGCATTTTTCTTTTCCTGTTTGCGATTTGAAAGGTCTTCATGCTCGCGTGCTTTTCCTTGACGGGATTTTTGGAGACGCTCGACCAAATTTTCTTTACTTCTGCCCGCATTTCTGAGTTCGAGCAGTGACGGGATTTCGTGGTTTTTTCCATGTTTTGGTTTCTGTGTGCTGCTCGGCTAGAACCTGTGAATCCATGATTTGCATTTTGACGGGATTTCTACATTTTTTCTGGTGCATCCATGGTTGCCTAGGGTTTCTGCATTTTCAGCTAGGGTTTTGACCCTCTGGTTCATGTCCGAATTTTTTTTCAATTACAGATTCCTTGTGGGTTTTTAGAGATCTCAACTGGGTCAGTCTTTGATTTTTCTAGGTGCATTGTTTTCAGTGCCTCGATTTTTGTGTAGCTTTGTTTTGGCGGCTAGGGTTCTAGACCCTCTGTTTTTGAAGCCGACAATCGATGTTCTGGGTTTTTAAAATATTTTTTTGTCCCATAAAAGAAAAAAAATCTGTCTTCTGGGTTTTTAAAATATTTTTTTGTCTCGTAAAAGAAAAAAATCTGTCTTCTGGGTTTCGGGAGGGTTTATAATTTTGTCCTAAAAAATTAAGAGTTTTTCTCCTGTATACCCTTGTCAGGGTTTTTGTCATTCAGGAGGGCTCTCTGGTTTTTACCGTTTTTCGAAAAACTATGATTTGTAATCTTGGGTTTGGCGATTTTTTCCTCAAAAATCGTGGTTTGGTGCAGTCAGTGTTTTTGTCGCAGTTGGGGCGAACATTTGCACATCTGGCTTCTTGCAGTCTGTTCTAGGGCGTCATGTCCATCTGCAGAAGATTTGAGGGTTTGCCGATTTTTCCTCAAAATCGTAGCAACTCTTCTCGGTATGTCTCTGGTTACAGGGAGGGATAGTTCTCCAACTTCAGGTTGGACTGTTGGTGTTGTTATTTCCAGAAGTTCTGTAGTTTCTGGGAGGGTTGGTGGCAGACTCATCTCAAATGGCAGAGTCAATGGCAAGCTCTTGTCTTTTGTTGCAGCAATGTTCTGAGAAGAAGGGGGTACCCTTCTCTGTTCTCTCTAGGTAGTTAGAATGATGACCATTAAGGGAGGGTATTAGAATAATATCTTTCTATTTATTTCGTAATGGTCATCTCATTGCTTTTTCTAACTTCGTCCTTTGTTCACGATTGTTTCTTTTAGAAACATCGTATTTTGTAATCTATTTAAGGAACATTCGTTCCTCTGATTAATACACAACAACATCGATTCTGTAACATGTACAACATATTCTAGAACATAGAATGCATGAAATAAGGAATGCTTCTATTCATTTATCTATAGTAAAGTATCAATATTACAATCACATGACTGTCAATAGTATTCTCATCATAATGTATTCCCGACAAGGACATAGTACATATAACGCTTGGTAGTGGTTGAGCAACCAACCGTCATGACGTTTCATAACAACCCATTGACCACTAATCTTGACTTAATTACCCGAGTACACATGACATTTATTACATTAATTATTCGCACTACAACTATAGTTTATTGAACATAAATGACTGGCCAACTATGACCGACTATGCTACAACCGACTATAGTCGACTACAACTAAAGACAATTACGGCTTACATCATCCACCCCACAAAAGAAGTTGTCTTCTAGACGACATGGCAAACCAAAAAGGGAATGATATTACACATAATGCTAATGAGAGGAAGGGGGAAACAAAGACGTCCTTGGATGCACTGATGAAGTTGGGGTATTCATCGGAGAGTGCTGCTCCCTCAATTGCCTCACTTCCTTTGTAAGCACGCAGAGCTGGTGGTTGGCGAGTATCTCTCGTTCCTTGGTGGCTTTAACCATGCGAGCCGCCTCCATCAATTGGCTTTTGGCCTTGTCCACCTTAGTGCCCCTTGTTGCCAACTGCTCTTCCAACTCCTTTACTCGTTCTTCCCACGCTTGCTCCCTTTGCCGCACCTCTTCCTCCAAAGCGGTCACCTTGGCCTCCAAGGCCACTACTCGGGCTTCCTCAACACTAGCTAGCCAGGTATGCTCTGTCAATTGTTTTTGAAGGTTCTTCATAGATTCGACGGACTCATCTTTGACCTTTTGTAACATTCTATATGCCTCAACCTTCCTTGCTAGTGCTAACTTAGTGGACAATATCTGGTGCTTTACGGCATAAAAGATGTTGCGGAAGGCTAACTCAATATGATAGAGACTTCAAGGCCACTACTCGGGCTTCCTTAGCACTAGCTAGCCATGTATGCTTCGTCAATTGTTTTTGAAGGTTCTTCATAGCTTCGACGGGCTCCTCTTTGACCTTTTGTAACATTCTATATGCCTCAACCTTCCTTGCTAGTGCTAACTCAGTGGACAATATCTGGTGCTTTACGGCATAAAAGATGTTGTGGAAGGCTAACTCAATATGATAGAGACTCTCCAGAACCTAGGCATCGCTTCCTGCCATCCTTGATGGTGGTGTATCACGCCATGCTCTGAGCATTGCTGGGGTCTCATTTGATTGCCATCCCTGATTGGTGAAGATACGAGCAAACTCCGACTCACACTCCATCTGCACAAATCCATGGATCTGTTGTACCTCTTGGGCCACAAGTGGGGAACGATCGACCTTGAGCTCTTTAGAGATGTGTCCCACGTGCATCATCACGTGTCCCATGTGTTGCTCTTCTACATATTGCTGCACAGTCCCCAAAGGATCTGATGGATCCCGCTGTGACATCTCTACGACCAATCCGCCAGACCTAGTGGAGCCATCCTCCTCTTCACCGCCAGATGCTAACTGTAACTCCCCGTCTGCCGTAGGAGTCTCCCTTGATGTCTACCTCTCCCTTGTAGCTGTTGGCTGCTGGTGTATCCCTTCCTCTTCTGCTAGCCTGGCAGTGACACTCTGCTGAGTTTGGAGGAGTGGACCTCCCTCACCTGTACCCCCATTCAAAGCCTCTGAAGGGTTAGGCACTGGTTCCTCTGCCACCTCAAGCATAACACCCATCGACCCAAGCCAATCATCTATTTGTGCCACTCCTGACACTTTTGCTGGTGTAACAAGGGGGCCTGGCGATTCTGTCAATGTCGTGTCTTGTTCCTATTTTGTAATCATCCCCCATGTAGTCACTGGCTGAGTTGTTGGTGGTAGTCCTGGTGGTCTTAACACTAGTATGTTTGTTGATGCGGCAGGGGTTGAGGTTCTTGGTGGTGTATCCCCTAAAACTGCCAGACCTGGCGGTGTAACCCCTGAAGTTGCCGAACTTGGTAGTATATCTCCTACTACTAAGCTCGGTAATGCCTCTCTTGAAACTACTGAACTTGGCAATGCCTCTCTTGAAACTGCCGAACTTGGCAATGCCTCTCCTGAAACTGTTGAACTTGGCAGTGTGGCTGCCAACCTTGGCGGTGTGGTAGCTGGTGGTGTTGAGTCTCATGCTAGTGGCACCCAACCAGGCAATGCGCTTGGCACAGAGGCTGCTACTCTCAGTGTCCGCTCGACGCTAATGGGTGATGCCAGAAGGGTAAATGTTATGGCCGACAATGGGCTCCTGATATGAATTGGCGGTGCTGGTAGGGTGAAGCTCACCGGCTGGAAGGGTGGTATTACGACTGCTTCCTCTACCTCCATCCCCGGTGTCGTTTGAGCAACTATGGTCAATGACACTTCTTCATCCGTCGGCGAATGATGGCCGATGTGGAAGAGGACAATTCAATCGGTTCCTCTTCCTCCTCTTTGCCGCTTTCTGTTGATGCTTCCTTCGCTGATGCTTCCTTTTCCAGCGACACCTCCCTACGTTTCCTTTTCTTCCCCGCTTGCAAGGAATTTTCGCCAACTTGTTTCAGCTCTAACTCCGTCTAGTAGAATGCCATCGGTGACCCTGGATCCAAATGGTTGAGTGGTTGCAGTCGACTCCATCTGCCCTTTGGTACTTGTGGATGGACGACATCTAGGAATAAGGCAATTGCGTGCTGTGTCATGTGAAATGCCTTGTTCCTTTGTGAGAAAAATTCTCCCATCTGCTCTGAAAGTAACCACCCCCAATTATAAACTTTTCCCAAGCTCACACAGGTCAATCATCTTGTCTACCATCCAAATGGCGATGTCTGACGCTCGGCTTGCTGCTGTCAATCTGCACTTCATCAAATCTAGCAAGCATTTCCATTTTGGGGTCGCTAGGTAGTGCTTGCACAACCCTCTATTGCCTGTATTCCATATGTTCTCCTTCTCCTGGGCTATCAAGTCAGTTTGGCAAACTTTCTTGATGAGGTCGTCTTTGTGCTATTGAGTCATTTTGTCGGGTTTGTTAACCCTCACTCCTGTTGTTGGGATGCCGAACACTCTCTCGAAGTCTTGCGGTCAAAACGACATTGTATTGACACAACCCTTGTAATCGAAAATGGTCCTGTGTGAATGCCAATAGCAATTCTCTACCATTGCCTTCAACCAGGGCTCAAATTTCTGAGCGTTGAAGAATGGCAATAACACTGCCTTGTCTACTCGAGCATGCCTTAGTGCTATTTTGAGGATATGATCGTCGGCCATATTCTGCCACCATTGCTTGCATTCATTGCCCGTCAAGCTCTCCCAGGTCATGGCATCTACTCCTGTATCTATACTCATCTTCTTCTTCTTTGCCGATGCCACCTTCGGCTTGTTCTGTATTACTTTCTTTCCCTTGTCCATTTTGTTGTTTTCTTGGCGTTGTAGTTCTGGCAACTAATTCTTGGTAGGAAACAGTTACTACAACTGCTCGTACTTGTGCTTAGGCCGTACGGTTCTAAGCTCGCCAAACTTTGTACGATGTGCCAATACTGGAGAATATTGAAGCTTACTTTTTTGTAACTTGGTTGGTCTGAACGATTTGCAACTTTTGCCTTGGATTCTATCGTACACTGTGGAGCCTCTATGTAGATTGTCGTAGGATGTGAGGAGATACAAAATTTCGTACAGTTTGGGAACTTTGGCAGGTGTGGATGTTTGCAAGTTGCTTTCTATGTTTTTGGAGACGTTGTACTATAAGCTTCCTTGGCCACACTTTGAGCTTACTAGGCCTTATGCTTGTCTTTTCTGGCTGTACGTTGATCTTGCTTGGCCGTACACTGATCTTGCTTGGTCGAACGTTGAACTCTTTTGACTGTCTGGTGTCCTTGAAGCTATGTTCTCTAGTTCGTACGACCCCCTTGAATCTGCCCTCCCGAGTCCGTACGACCTTCTGCAATGCCTTGTGCCTTACTAGATGCTATGTGATTTGCCGTACAATGCTCCTTTGGTTGCTAGTGCGGGCTATGCCGTATAATTTACTTCCCAAACTGTGGTTTCTACCTTCATTTTTCCTCTGGACAGTGATTTCATGCTTTGTATCTTTTGCTCGACTCACCTTACTTGGGCCGTTTTTATGTCGTATGACCCTTGTGGCCAATATATAATCTTGGCAATTTTTGGTTTTTGCCAATGTCTTGCCCTCCCTCGATGGCTGTATGGTTTTCAATTTAATAATGTTTCTTTAATTTTTCGCCAAGATTTACTTTTCTTGGTCTCTTCTTTGAATGGCCATACGATTTTCTTTTTGGCCGAGACTTGGCTATCTTTTATTTTAATTTTTCTCACTTTAATTCTCCATGTCTCTTTTAATTTTTTAATCATTCCATTTTCCACTTCCAACTTTATTATCCTCCTCCATTTTAATTTTTCTTTCTTCTCCTTTTTCATTTGTCCATTTTAATATTCTCGGCTTCATTTTTCAATACTTCAGCCTTTTTTAATTCTTAATATTTTCCATTTTTCATTCTTTCTGTCTCCTTATTTTTATATTTTTTGATTCCCCCTCGATGTTTTTTCTATTTTTCTCATTTTCTCTTTCCTCTCTTCAATTGTTTTTTCTGACTTCTCTCATCTTCTCTCTCCTCTCTTTGTTTTTTGTTTTTTCAGGCTTTTATCATCTTCTCTCTCTTCTTTCTCATATTTCCTCTTTGTTCCTCTGGCTTTATTACCTTTTCTGACCTTTAATTCTGACACATAATGCCACTTACACGCATACGGAGGTATTTTGTAACAATGTACATCATAGCAAGTACCCATGTATTTGACATAAAACCATTTATCTAATTAACTCTTCCATCAACATATCTTCCTCCGTACTGTTGGTGCCATGTTACATCTTCCTTGTCTACTGTTGATGGCCCGACTGGGTTTGGTATCACTCTCCACAGTCCATCCGTCGTTGCTCTCCTCACCACCTTCGGCACCTTCTTTCTCTTTGTTCTCATTTGCTTCAATAGGTCTTCTGTGTATCCATCGACGTGTGACACGAATGTATCTTCAGTCATGATCATTGTTTTAGGCATGGGCCAATCTTCTTGGCATATGCGTTCCATTGCTCATCGTCCCACCATTCTTTGTTTTCTTTGTCGGTGTCACTTGGTTGGTGATCCCTACACTCCTTCGCCACTTGCTCTTCTTTATCTTTTTGAGCTTCTTCATTTAGTTCCTTGGCAAGGTATCTCCTCCTTATGCCTTCGTACGGGGCTTGGTAACTCTAGTGTCCCCCCATCCGTAGCCACAAGGCGGGTGTTCTGAACACTGCATTTGTTAGATGCTTGTGCACCTGAGGTACTGCAATACCTTCAACTTTTTTCTCTGCCAACCTTTCTTCAATAATCTTATCTCTGCATGATGCAACCCAGTTTTCTTCGGCCACGTATCCGCTTCCTCCTAGGCCCGAGTCTTGTTCTCTATTGGGTTCGTCCTGCATCAGCCAATCCTTTTTGGTTGCGTATCCCAACATGTTTATTTGCACAGGTTCCTTCCTTTCTTTGTAGATCTTCAACTTCGACCCATTCATCGAATCCTTCAACACAATGCCGTATGGTCTTGGTAATTTAACTGCTCCGTTGTCTCTGAATTCGTGGATTGAAAATGGTCCCAACCATCTGATTTTAAACTTTCTTGGCTTGAGTTCGTTACGGCCATTGTATTTCAAAACTAACTGCCCCTATTGGAAGTTTGCTCATTGGAGATATTTGTCTTGCCAAAACTTCCGCTGGTTTCGGTGTACCTCTGTCCCCCATTGAGCTAGTACTCATCGTTCATCTAAGTTGTTCAATTGGAATAATCTCTCCTTCAAACTCTCCATATCACCCAATCTATTTTCTATTGCAATTCTTAAACTTGGCACTAGGTACTCCTTTGGTACTACAGCTTCTTGCCTGTACATTAATTGGAAGTGTGTATGGCTGGTTGTTACTTTGTAAGTCGTTCATACGCCCACAACATGGTTGGCAGTTGTTCCTCCCAATTTGCCTCCTCAAAGCCAAAAGATTTGTGGATGACTGTTACAAGTATTTTGTTAGTTGGCTCCGCTTGGCCGTTTGCTTTTGGATAGTATGGGCTAGAAAGATTGTGTAGGAACTTGAACTCCGATGTCATCAGTCGTATGACATGATTCACGAAGTGAGCTCCCCGATCACTCATAATCTGAATTGGTATCCCGTACCATGTCACAATCTGCTCGTACATGCATCTTGCCGTACTTATAGCAGTGTTGTCTGGCAGTCCTCTAGCCTCTGCCCACTTCGTCAGGTACTCCGTGGCGACGACAATGTATCGGCATCGGTGCATTTGATTGACCTTCAATGGCCCGATGAAGTCCAGCCCCCATCGCTCAAACAACTCTTGAGGCTGCGACGGAAGAGCGGTATGAAGTCTCTCTTTAGTGGTTTACCAACCCTTAGTGGATTACAATTGAGTTAAATTTGAAGTTTTTTGGTTTTCTGATCAAACGTAGGATTTGGATGTGTTTTGAAGGGGGTTGTTGTTGCTAATCTTTGGGAGATTGACTCATGTGATTTCAGTGAATTAATGAAGACCTTCCAGACAGGCTGTACCTCTGCTTCCTTGGCCTTACCATCATGGAAGTCTTCTTGCTTGGTAATGACACCAAGTTTTATTTTTTAAGGTGCTATTCATAATGTCTTGCAGACCGTACAGACAGATTTGTGAGTTTACTGGCCATACCACTTCCAATAGAGGTTGTACCATCTATGGATGAGGCGTTTGAATTGCTGGGATTGGAACACCTCCTTATTGTTGTCCATTCCTTAACAAATTGTGGCCCCTAGTAGTTATTTTCTGCCTTAAAGTCTTCTTTGATTGAGGAAATTGCTGAATGATTAGTTATGAAGTATTTTATATCTGCTGTTCCTGCTATTACAGCAATAAAGTTTGCTGTTACAGTTTAGTTTTGAGACTGTTTTTGGTTTCCAGTAGCTATATCATATTTAGTAATGTTTGGGGGTGTGTAGGGAGAAGTTATGAAATGTTCTTTTTAGTAGTTGGTGTGTGGGTGTGTCATGTGTGGATGTTTACTTCACAGGGTGTATTTCAATGTACTACGGAAGTAAACTAGTTATGCACAGGATATAGATACGTACAACATATTCCAGAAAACAGAATGCATGAAATAAGGAATGCTTCTATTCAATTGTCTATAGTAAAGTATCAACATTACAATTGTAAATTTTAGGTGAACAGATTAAATGCACAGAAAATAATTCAAAATCAGACAAAATAACACAGTAGATACCCTGGGAAAACCCTCCTCTTGAGGGAGAAAATCCCAGCAACAAAGATCTCTGTTATATTAAAAGAACAGTGGCTACAAATCTTGTTACAATTAGGTCTAACACAAGACCAATATTCAGAACCAAGTAATATGCAATGACAGATAACAAGCTGGCTCTTCAAATTCTGTTCTAGGATAGTTCACAACTTGCCCTGAGATCAATTCACAATCTGATCTTGTAGAACTGGAAGAACTTCACACTTTGACAGAGAACGGACCTACAGAAATTCGCACCTGGCAATATTTGAATTGACTGAAATGAACACCTACAGAATTCGCACCTGGAAGATACTATGCACTGTAAGATCTTTGCACTGTAGGAAGTTCGCACTTGTATGTTATTCGCCCTGTATGATATCCGCACTGTATGAAGTTCGTACTTGTGTAATATCCGCACTTTCAAAGTTCGCAATCTGCTAGCAAGAATTCGCACTAGGAGATGAAGGTAATTTGCACTTTCTTTTTCTGCTCACAGGATGATCTTCGCACTGCTGAACTCAAATATATTCGCACTTATGTGAATGACCGAACTGAATTGGGATTATTACAATGGACGAATGTTCTTGTATACAATTTAGAGAGGTCGCACCTCTTCATATAATGAGGTCGGCCACAATTACAATTCATAAATGATGTCGGCCCCAAGAAATCGCGTTTCTTCATAAATGGAAGTCGGCCTCAACAAATATTAAATGTCTTCTAATAAGAGATCAAGATGAATTCGTATCTTCCCATGTCGGCCATAATATAAAATGAAGATAATACAAAAATAACGAATATAAATTAAATAGCCATCGGGCTATCATTTAATTTATGTTCTCTCAATAGAGCTGAGCTGGAAGGAACGACTGAAGCTGCTATATCATTAACAACAATCACATGGCTGTGAATAGTATTCTCATCATAATGTATTCCCGACTACAAGGACATAGTACATACAACGCTTGGCGGTGGTTGAGCAACCAACCGTCGTGACGTTTCATAACAACCCATTGACCACTAATCGGGACTTAATTACGTGAGTGCACATGACATTAATTATATTAATTATTCGCACTACAACTGTAGTTTTATTGAACATAAATGACTGGCGGGCTACGGCGGACTATAGCCGACTACAACTAAAGACAATGACGGCTTACATCGGAAGCTTCCATTTAGAGATTTTCTGAGTATTCTAGAGTGTTTCTGTTCTGTACACAGCAGCAAAAGGTGATTATTAGATTTGCACCAGCAGTACAATTCATCTTAATAAGGTATTTTGCTGCTGTTTCAACAAAGAGTTGATTATGTCATGTTATTTGAATTATTCAGGGGTTGTTGCACACAATTATATGAGCTATAATTGTTTGACATATTATTGTAAACATTGGATGGTAGTACCGTCAGTGTGTTTGGCATAAGCTCTTGATTATTGTTCTTTCCCCACTGAACAAGTGGTTTCATTTGTACTAAGTTTTCCCATTGCATAAGGGAAGTGTCCTTTGTTTCCATTGAATAAGTGGAGGATTTGTATTGCTCATCATTGAATAAGTGGGTGAAGCTTGTTTTCATTTTCAGTATTGCATATGCACTCCACTGAACAAGTGGTATTTGATGGCTTGCTGCCTACTGCTTTCTTTTAGTTGCTGCAATTTAATTCTGTATAAGAAATCCTTTCACTGTATGCTCTCACCTTGCCCACACTGGGATTTGGGAGATCAGATTGTGAGAAATATGAAAAAATAATCTAGGGTGGTTATTGCACTTTCAAATGGGAAATATTAATCTTATACAAGCCTTTGAAGACACAAGACAACTTAGGAGAACAATAAATAGGGAAAAACTCAAATTTCCACAAGATGATGATTAGACAAGGTGGTAGGGATAACCTGAACCATATTATCATCTTGAATAGGAGAGATACAAAACAAAGACGTATCCACCATAAATCTGTTCAATCTATAAAAAATCCTCTTATTGCTCTTTCAAAAATTTGACCAAGTAAACCAAATTCCTTTACTATCCTTCTTACAACCCAACAAAGGATCTTAAACTTATCCCAAAAAAATTTCTCAGTACCCTTCCACTTAAATTTACAGCCACCATTTTTATTCACATTACCCTCAATCATATTAATTTTCCTTCTATGCTCCATGTAATATCTTTCATTTTAATAGCCTATCAATTCCACAAGTTAGCTCTGTTGTTATAATCATTAGGGCATATATGGAGTAGATACCAAAAATCTTGTCATCCAAATTAATTTCCACCCACATAACCCTATAACAAGGAGAAGACCCATGAGCCACAATATTCTGACCTATTTAAGAATTAAGAAGAACAGAGACTCCCCCCTCTCTTTAACATATCTAGACAAAAACACAATAGAATTAGGCCAAATCACTTTACAAGCATCTTTCAAATAACAACCCATAGACATAACCTCTTGTAACAGAAAACAATCCAAGTTAAACTTGGATCTATAAAGAGATTTTACCAAATATTTCATGTCATGGGCCTCAAGGCCTCTCATATTCTAACTCAGTATCTTCATAAAAAAAATTTGAAGAGAGGGCAGAGGATTAATTAGTAGGGGGAACATTTCCCTCCATGCTCAACCTTTCAAAATATGAGGTTATAGCATTACTTTTCAACCCTCTTATGGAAGATGCAAACTTACATTCATCCATAGACACATCACTCCCATTATCCCCACCCAAAATCAATTCAAAGTCACCATCCACCAAAGATTTTTTTATCTTTTAGAAGATTGTTTACAATTTTTTGAACCCGGGTCAGATTTACCAACAACCCCTTTACCATTATTTTGAGCAGAAGGCTTTTGTTTGAAAGAGCTAACCGAAGGAAGGCCTTGAGTTTTTCAAACCTTCTAAATTTTATTATTTCCATTAACGTTAGAAACCAGTGAAGGCAAAATAGAAATAGTGAGACACTTAACCAGACAAGAAGGTGCAACAGAGGCAGCAGGAATAACAATATACTCTTCACAACTTTCCTTGACAACCTGAGTGGGCAAAGACTCATTATTATGCAGCCTAAATTTAATGACCAGCAGCTCCCTAGGAGTGCCTTGATCTGCTAATAGAAAAGTATTAACTATTAAGTCTTCAAACCTGATCGATGCTGATTGCTTGGAAGTATGCCTCCTTTAATATCCATGAATTGGCCAAGAGATATAGCCCCTTATCGCACCGTCTTGTCAAAGGGCGTGCCTCTTTGTAAATCGCTGTTCATAATTAATTGATGCCTTTCTAATTCATGTTCGACTAGTCATGCACCCTTTGGGGAATTCCTGCCAATGTTATTTATTTAGAAATAATTTAACATTATTTTCCACAATAGCAAATTGCCAACCACATTGAAGTAGTAATTATTTTATATTTTATTTTATTATTCTTTTATGCTATCTTCTTGAGTGGTTTAAATTGGGTTATCACAATTTATGAGACCCATGGAGAGTAGCTTTTCCTATTCATGCATCGATATTTAAAAAAAAAGACTCAAATGAGGGCATTGCGTATGCTTTTCTCATAGTAAACCTGTGACTTTTAAAGCTAGAAATGAAGGCAACATATTTGAGACCAAGTTTGTTTAATGCACTAAATATCAACTGCACTAAAACTCTTGGGATCTAGATTTATAAGATCATTTGTCAATTCAATAGTTGTGAACCCTATGAGTTCTAGTATTTACTATACAACGTTTTCAGTTTGTCCCATGCCTTTGTATGTGTTTTACATGAATTAAGATGAAACAAAAGATCAAGGTAAACATAAGTACACAAACATCCAAGAACTTTAGTAATTCAAAACTAATTTAACTTACCCGTTTCCTCTTTAGATTCTTTGACTTCTTCTAATATCTAAGGAGTATTCATTAAAGCATTCCATGCATTTTGCTTACATGTCGCATGATAATACTAAGTTTCCCCATGTGGAGGAATGGGATAGCACTCACTGAAACTCAAAGTAGAGAAGATAAACACAGCAAGGCACCTCCCCGAATTACTAAATTTTTGATCTCCCCAGCAAAATATAAGTGGCACTTTAGATAAGTGTGTTTACAATACTGGTTTGTGTTTTCTAAAGTTTTTACATTGCCCAATAAGGACAAGAAAGCTAAAAGTATAGTAAAATTACAGCAAAAGAGCAATTAACTTGCACCAATGTATAGTGCTCAGAAAAATATCCACTTTGAAAAACACAACACTCAAATTTGAGTTCATTTGTTAAAGCTATTACTTATTAGGCCTACAAGTTCCAAAAGTTGTGATTGCACAACAATTTCTGACAAAAAACTGAAATTCTAGATAATTAAGTTCACTTGAACAAAAACGAATCTCACCACAACAAAGTACGTGACATTTTAGTTTGTTTTGAAAAAATTGTGTTGAAAACGGTCTTTGTATAGATATGGGCCTTTAAACTTGAATTGCAAATTTCAAAAGCCCAACAGTGAGGGGGGACAAAAGTTCAAATGAACCTAGTGACGTCAGCATGACATCACTGCCAACTTTGGCATAATTGCCACCAAGTTTGGAGGTTTTCCAATTGTAGAAGTTTGCCAACACAATTTTGGAACTTTGCCAACTTTTGAGGAGCGCAACTAAATCTGGAATTATCACCACTTTGGAAAAACTGCCAAAAAAGTTGCTAAATTTGGTAGAGACTTTGATGATTCATGTTGATGTAGATAGTTGACAAAGGTACAATTACTTGTTGATGTAGGCATTGTGCAATCCTGTGCAAGCACTTTAAAAACAGCTTTTGCCTTTTTTTTTAATTAAAACTTTGATTTTTCAATGCCTCATATGAGTCTGTAAAAAAAATTTAAACTTCAAAATAAAAAATCACACAAATTTAAAACAACTTTTAAAAAAATATAATAATTTTTTTTGAAAAAATTGCAGCACTATTCACGAGGGTTGTATGACTCTAAACTAAAAAAATGGCTGTCATGTCCCCGAATTGGAGGTATGGTGATTTAATTAAGTTGTCCAAATTATTGATATTTCATGAGGATAGCTTAATTGATGATTTAATTAAATCAAGAGGTGTTATTAAATTAATTATTTATTAAGTTATTGCAAAAAATAAAATATCAAAAGGGATGACTTATTATTTAATTAATTTAAAAATAAAAAGTGACTTAAGTGACTTATAATAAACTAATAAAATAATAAGATCACTTAAGGAATATTTCTGGAATCTTCTAGAAGTCTCTTGGTGATGAGGTTGAAAAAGTATAAAAAGAGGCTTAGGCTATGCATTTGGACATCTTGAGTTGAATACATCTTTTCTACTACACTGCTGAAGCTGAATGCTTAGTTTATTGTTTCCAGTCTTCGTTTGTGAAAGACCAAACCTAGCTGGTTATTTCCAATTTCAGTTGTGAAATATCAACCCTAGTTTGGAATTGTGGAGGAGTTACTTCAGACTTCTCACCTTGGACTTCATTGGAAAAATTAGTGGCCTTTGGCCAATTTTGGTTAATTCGATTGGAGCATTATATTCTCAGTTTTGAGGAGATGTTTTAGTCCTTTGAAGAAGGACGATTTTGTGCATTTGAAGAGATCACCATAGTGCTGGTTCGATTTTTATTTACTTTGCTGGAGAAATTTGTGGACTCCATTCCTTGCTGGCACACTACACCAAGGCTGTGATTTATTTCCAGATTTGGCATCAAGGATGCTTTTTTGCATACAGCGATTTCATCATAGGCTGTGAATGTTGGAAAGGAAGCACATAAAAAAAATCAGACATTTATCATTGCTGGGTGCACTTGTCTTTAGGGGCGATTTTGTCTAAGAAAGCTGTTAAAAATCAAGCAAGGTTTGGAGAGTGGTTGCTGGGCAAGAAAGAAGCTAGGCGCTGCCTTTTTGAGGTTATGGGATGCTTCATCCTACCATGGCAAAGATTTGGATTGTGGTTCGATGAATGTTACATATGAAAGTCCATTGAAGGCCCAAGATATAGAAGTGGATGTGAAAATTGATCCTTCACTTAGTGGAGCAGCCACTAGTGATTTGACTATACACGGTGAAGGTGACACTCTACAATGGAATGATATGATTACTGATTGGTTTGAGGACAATAGTATGATGTCTCATCATTCTCATGAGATAGGAGCTTGGGTTCATGATCAAACCAATGACACGATAGCAACCACTGATGGCAGCCCTACACCAATTGTTGGAAATGAAAACATCAAGCAAAAAATGACTGATTTTGTTTACTTTGGCATGGAGGAAGTAAGGAGATCTGAAAAGATGAACGAGGAATGGATGAGGAAAGCCAAAGAGGCTAAGTTGGTGGCTGCCAATGCAAGAAGACATCTTCAAGAAGTCAAAGCAAAGGTCAATCTAATTAACATTGCAAGGCAAAAGAGGATTGACAACATTAGAAGACTTCTTAAATCTGAAAATACATATGGTACTAAGGAGGATGATGAGATGTGCTTGGTTCCAAGCAAGAGGAAACAAAAACAGGTTGAGCCTTCTTCACATGAGGCTGAAGTTGTTCATAGCTTAGAGACTTAGTTGAAGGTGAAGGAGGATGAGATTATTGCAGCCTTATCTCATCATGATAGGATGCACAAAAGAATTGAGGAACATATTTGGGCAGTTTAGTTAGAGAGGAGACAAAAGGGGATTGGAGTAGAGTCTTCTCTTGATGATTTGCAGGTTGTCAAAGAAGGTATGGAGACAATGAAGACAAATTATTTGAACCTTCTTTTAGATCGTGACCACCTGATTAGCCTTGTTAAGAAGCTGATTCCTTCTAGGACTTGCACATTGGATGACAGTATTGATTCAACCTCTTTTCAAGGAGTAGATGGCATTCATGATAGTATCCTTCTCACTCTTGATATTGAGTTGGGACATTTGCAATTGCATTTCGAAGGGGGTCTTGATGACATGGCTGCATTGAGTTGTGCGACTTCTTCAGATACCGCTAGTTCAGATTGGGAGTGCACATGTGACAGATTCAATTGGGATCCAGGTGGTTAGTTGATAGGTGTAGTGGTCCTCCATTCGGGTATCAGGTGTTATGGCAGTCAAGTTGGATTAGTAGTGTGGATTGCTTGAGGGCAAGCAATTTTTGGGAAGGGAGGACTGTCATGTCCCCGAATTGGAGGTATGGTGATTTAATTAAATTATTTAATTAAGTTGTCCAAATTATTGATATTTCATGAGGATAGCTTTATTGATGATTTAATTAAATCAAGAGGTGTTATTAAATTAATTATTTATTAAGTTATAGCAAAAAATAAAATATCAAAAGGGATGATTTATTATTTAATTAACTTAATAATAAGAAGTGACTTCAGTGACTTACAATAAAATAATAAAATAATGTCACTTAAGGAATATTTCTGGAATCTTCCAGAAGTCTCTTGGTGATGAGGTTGAAAAGTTATAAAAAGAGGCTTGGGCTATGCATTTGGACATCTTGAGTTGAATACATCTTTTTTACTACACTGCTGAAGCTGAATGCTTAGCTTATTGTTTCCAGTTTTCGTTTGGGAAAGTCCAGACCTAGCTGGTTATTTCTAATTTTGGTTGTGAAATATCAACCCTAGTTTGGAATTGTGGAGGAGTTACTTCAGACTTCTCATTTTGGACTTCATTGGCAAAATTAGTGGCCTTTGGCCAATTTTGGTTAATTTGATTGCAGCATTATATTCTCAGTTTTGAGGAGATGTTTTAGTCCTTTGAAGAAGGACGATTTTGTGCATTTGAGGAGATCACCATAGTGCTGGTTTGATTTTTATTTACTTTGTTGGAGAAATTTGTGGACTCCATTCCTTGCTGGCACACTACACCAAGGCTGCGATTTATTTCCAGATTTGGCATCAAGGACGATTTTCTGCATACAGCGATTTCATCATAGGCTGTGAATGTTGGAAAGGAAGCACATAAAAAAATCAGACATTTATCATTGCTGGGTGCACTTGTCTTTAGGGGCGATTTTGTCTAAGGAAGCTGTTAAAAATCAAGCAAGGTTTGGAGAGTGGTTGCTGGGCAAGAAAGAAGCTAGGCGCTGCCTTTTTGAGGTTATGGGATGCTTCATCAATAAATAATCTCTTGCTGGCTGCCATTCTGTTTCAGGTTCAGAAGTTGCAAGATAACTGTTTGACAAAATTTCCGGAGCTTCAAATCAGCAAGTTAAGGATAGGATTGGCAAGGGACATTACAATGGCCCCACTTGGCAACTTTGTCCAAACTGGACAAATTTTATATGGGAATGGGGTTCTTGGGCATTTTGGATGCAATTGCATGTTTAGATTTGACCCAAAATGCTTAGAATATTCAGGTACTTGCTAGATTTTGCATGCACCTCCTCGGTAAAACTGTTTGTAAATTTGGCCCCCTACATCCAACAAGGATGCAACAAAGGGAAAATCTGATTTTCTTAGATGCTTTGGATGCAATGATGGTCTCAGGTTTGGTTTAGGTGGCTCCCAAATGTACTTGCAAGATAAGATATAACAAGAACCCCCTCTGAATGTGGTATTTTCTTTCACACTTATATGATTCTCTATAATCCTAGTTTATCTAGAGATGCGAGAGAAGAGCATACTCAGTGGTTAAGAAATATAAGATTTCCTTTACCATAATTTTTGAAACTATAGTTTATAAGATAGTGGTTTAGACACTATCTTGCTTTGATACCATATGAGAATATTAACACGAGAATAATAATGCTAAAGGAAAGCACAATGACACAAAAAATCAATATGATAGAATAACCTATATTCTAATCAAGGAATGAAGTACCAAAATACATAATAGACATGTGCTTGTATAGAGCAAGACAATGCACAAGATGTGGTAACTAAGGCTAAATGCTCGTAATAGTAAAGTTAGTCATGCCTAATGGGTGGAGCTAAGTAGTGATAGGAGTGTAACTCAACTAGGATATGTGGCAATTAGGTGCACAAGACATGGGCACATAACTAATTGACTCATTAACTAGATAAGTGGCAATCGAGTGCATAAGACATAGGCACATAACTGGTTGATACAACTAAATGAGTTTATCCTAACTAGGTGCATACAATGCACTATTGTAATAAACTAAATGCAAAAATAAATAAATCTCCAAGAGGGATGATGATGGAGGATGCTTCTTTTACTTCCACCATCAACACCCAACACCAGCTCTCTCAAACCTTCTACCTAAACCATGATGTTTCTTATCTTCAATCTTAGAATTGATACCACAAATTGATTGAGAAGAGATTGAAATGTATTGATGTATTGAACAACACTTTCATATTCATTCATCTTCAGGTCAAAGAGTATTTTCCAATGTTCCACGGAGTTTCGGGGACGGGGACGGGGGGACGGCGGGGGACGTGTTTCCGAGATGGGAGACGGGGGGCCTAAATTGGGGGACGGCGGGGGGACGGCGGCGGGGGGGCGGCGGGGGGGTGGCGCTAAAATACATATAGTACTTGAAAATTAAAACTTAAAAGATTAATAATTTAATTGTCTAAACTCTAAACACAATAACACATTGCAATAATATATCATTTCATTGACATTGGAAATGCAACAAGAACTATATCAAATGGAATGCAATGATTGCAGGATATGCAGTTGTTGTTGCACTGCAACAACAACTGCATATCCTGCAATCATTGCATTCTAATTTCTGATTCCATTTATTTGCTCATACTCATAGAGATGTCCGCTCATGGAATGCAAATTATGCAATGGTTGCAATTATTATTAATTTATTTGCTAACTCACAGAGATGTCCGCTCATGGAATGTAATGGTCGCGCAGCTTGCAGTTGCAATTATTATTAATTTATTTGCTAACTCACAGAGATGTCCGCTCATGGAATGCAATGGTCGCGCGGCTTCTGCAAACCCCGCGACCATTGCATTCCATGAGCGGACATCTCTGTGGCGCTCAAAAAACCAGGTTTCAACGTTTTGCATACAATGAAAATGAAATCGCGAGCCAAAACGAAGGGTTCGAAAAATGAAATACCTCAAATGCAGTCGAATGCACCAGACTCCAGTCAAAAAACCCTGCGGCTGCTATGTAAAATGATATAATTTCATCAAATGAAGTATAATAAAACTTAGGTTAAAATGTTTTTAACTTTTTCAATTTTTTAACCGGCGTTTCCATCGCGTTTCCATGGCGTTTCTGTGCGCAAAAGTCAGGGAAACGTCTCCCTTCAGGAGGAGACGGCGGGGGGACGGCGGCGGTACGCGGAGACGGCGGAGGGACGTTTCCCAGGCGTCTCCCCGTCTCGGAAACGTCCCCGTCTCCGAAACGCGGTGTTTTTCGGGGGGGACGCGTCCCCGTGGAACACTGGTATTTTCTTGATTGACATCTTGGCACTAGAAATTTGATAGCAAATAATGTATTGAGACCATCCCATATTTGTTTTGAGGTCTTTCTGATCAATGTGATGCAAGTATGAATTTGACAATCCAAGACCAATGAGCATTGTTGCTTTGCTTTTTTTGTCTATCTATTTTGTGGCTTCATTTGCATCCTGTGGCTTTTATATGTTTTCAGCCACAATATCCCATAGATAATTTTCAGTAAGGATCAACTGCACCTTTATTTTCTATCTATCAAAATTGTGATCCTCAAACTTGGCAGTAGCATATGATTTCTCCATTTTAGGTTCAAGCAAAATTATACAACTTACCCTTTTCAAACAGTAACACACATTTTTGAAATATTTTAAATTTGAACCTTGATCAACTTTCTATTAAAGCACCCTATAGCCGATTTAGCTATGCATCATACTTTGTCATAGTAACACCAATGTGTTTTATAAAGGTACTCACAATAGAAAAATAAGAATCAGTGCAAAGAAACCTTTACCAAGGCTGTAGGTTGGTTTCATTGTCAAGCATTTTGGTTTCAAGAGATCCAATATAATAGATAACTTATAAAATATTAAAATCATCTCTCCAAATTTGCTGCACGCTATGTTCCAGCACATAAGTCACACCTTAACAACTTCCATTCCAATTTATTCTTCCCAAATTACTAGCAACACTGGGGCTTGGATACAGAACAGGAAATATGCTTTCCAATTAGTCTGGAATGAATCTATATTGCTCCACACACCTTACTTATCTCAGACAAATAATATAGTGCTTCTCTTGAATATTCTTCAACATTCTTCTACCAATTCCTCACACTGGTGGCAAACAACAACAGCAACACAATGACAAATATGCCTGACATACATGCAGTCCAAGTTCTATGAAATGTACTCCAAACTTGAATGAATCTTCTCTTTATATGTAAGAAAATGCCTTAAAAGGATCAAACGTCCTATCTAACATAATGTATAGGACTGTGCATGCCCTTAAGGCTTTTGCAAATGGATTTACACCTTTCATGAAAACAACAGATTGATATTAATTAAAATGCTGGTGTGTTGTACATTCAATCAAAATATTTGTGTGTTCTGTGTTGCTGTGAGTAAACCCTTCATGCCTATTTTCAATATAATCATACAGATTTTCCTATTGGTCATAATATATAAATCATATTGCATTCTTCGTTTGTCCATACATCTTTACAAAGAGAATCACACATAATACTGGAAATACAACACTAGTGTATGATGCAGCCTGGTTCTTAACAACCTTCAAATGTTTAGAGTGTCAAAATGTAGAAAACTCTCCCTTTCAGTGCCTTATTCATACCTTGCAAATTCTGTTACCTTCCATGATGGTAAACCACTTTACATATTCTAAAAGATTCATTTTACAACTGCTCTGATACCATATTGAATTTGGTAGAGAAAATACACATGGATTACACCATGATTGCAGCCAATAATGAAAATCATATACCGATTTCTTCGGGATAATTACAATGTTCATATGTATTGGCTTATAAAGCTATTCAATTTTTACTGTACATCTGATAAGTAACCCTATGGAAAATACCAGCACAACTAACCTTCTCATTTATTTATTTATTACACTAACACTTATAAGGTTTATTTATTTAACAAACTTTTATTTATGTATTTATCTATCAGCTATACTAACTATAGATGCAATATATTAATTCAAACAACTTTCAACAATGACTATAAAACATGGCTTTGGTAAAGGACTCTGGAGGAGGGATTTTAGATGGGAATACAAAATAGATGTTGAATAACAAACAATGGCACTGGGAAACTAATCTTCTACTTTTGAGCGGCACTTGGTGTGTTGAATGTTGGATGCATCAAAGCATATGGGAGTACACTTAATGCTTACACTTCCCTCTTAAGATTTATATAAGGAGTAAAGCCCTTTAAATTGTGATTGACTTTTCTGTTTGCTGCACTACAGAATTTTTGAATTTATGAACTCCAAAGTTGAAGAGTACACAGAATGTACAATACATATCTGTTGAGTCTATTATTGTTTCATCCAAATCTAAGTAGCTATACAAATCAACATTAGTTCAATGGGGTTTAAAAAAGACTGAACTTTGAAGTTTATTTTGCTGGGTTTTAACAAACTGAGGACTAATGCTTTTGTTTTGTGGCTCTTAAACAGACCGATACTAAAAAGATATCAGCAGTTTCGATATTTTTTGAGACAATGCCTTATAGATTGGATGAATCAACTGGCTATATTGATTATGATCAGGTATTTTAGTTTGTCATATCTTATTTCTATAGTTTTAATATCTGTTGCAATAAGAGTTGATCAGAAAGACAGGGATACAAATAGATACCCACAGAAATAGTATTGGTGAAGCTACTTACATTAATCACTTTCATGCCTTGATTTTTTGAAAATGTTGATGAAAACAGTGGATGACATGATAGATGGATATGACATAGCCCTCCCTATTGATATTTTAAGAAGAAAGTTATCTGCAGTTGACAGTTTGCAAGCTACAGATATTGCTCTCAGTCTAAGTCAAAAAATTAAGACATTAAGAAAATGAAGGGAGAAATGAATAAATGTCTAGGGGTGAAGAAAATGGTTAATGAACCAAAAAATATCTACATTTGAGGTAAAACAAATTAGTGAGCTACCATTAGAATTTTGAAAGGTTTCCAAGCTAAGACTTAAAGCTAAATTAATTCATCAAGCAAGATAAAAGGAGATTAATATGTAAACTTTGGTATCTCCGTGGGATTATTAGTACATTACATACAAAACCTATTTTAGCCACAAATGATGCTTTCATAGATATGCACAGGCTCATCATCAAGCTTGGTTTATTCTGTATATTCCAGAGGGTAAGCCAAGTAGAGCTTGGCATAAACAACTTCTTTCATTCGTCTTGAACTAGGTCCTCCTCGTCTATCTTCATAATAGCTAGGCTAGAATGTCTTACAATCTTCCATTTTCTAATCAAAGAGGCTACTAGGTGAATTAGTTTCATCTTCGAAGTACTGCTGCAACTCCAATACTTCATCATCTGAATTGATTGCATTTGGTCAAGGTCATATTCTTTTTAGTCTGAGCCTGAAGAGTTAGATGATGCTGGATACTTTTTAAACGCCTAACTTTTGATTTCAATTACCTACCTCTTGCCTTGGTTCTCCATGGAAGGGAGATTCTTTTATCCAGTTATGATTGGCCGTTGCCTGCTATCAACCAACTATGACCTAATAGTGCATCACAAACCTTCTTCTACAAGGAGATGACTACAAAGTTCAGTGCTAATGATTGGGTTCCATTGAGCACATTTGTGCCATTAGTATACCTAGTACTCTAATATTGTACTGATTTTCTATAAGAAAGTTTTTTGTCAAATGGCTGGCTTCATAGAAACAGAAAATGGGAATAAAATGCCATTACCTGCATTTAAAATGTACCTGCCCTCCAAAACTTGCTGTTCTAATCTAGGTTGCCCAGTGTTTCCAATAAACTGGTCAAACCCAGGTCAAACTGGTTCAAACTGTTAGTTTTATGATCAGATGTAAAGCACAGAAATTTAATTAAAAATCAGACAATAACACAACATATACCCTGGGAAAACCCTCCACTTGAGGGAGAAAAACCCAGCAACAATATATCACTTATGTATTGATTCACAAAGAGAAACTCCTTTACAATAGAGGCCAATAATGAGGCCAAGAATATGCACCATAAACTGATGCAATCTCAGATCTAATTAGATGTAACTTGCTGAAGATGAATCTCAGCCTTCAAGAATATCGAAATGCTCTTGTATATGAACTCGATATGCCTTGTAGATGAACTCGCACTTGAGGTGAATAAGAATTGAATGAATCGATGATCAAACAATGAGATATCACCAAGTATATAGACAATGTGATGGAGGAAGACGTGACCTTTCAAAAGCAACAAGTCGGCCACCAAAGAATGTCTCTTGGAAATCATGTCCCAAAGAAGCATGAGGTCGGCCTCATTAAAATACAACTCCTCATTAAATCGTGCCTCTTCATAATTAAATATAATTAATATCGATCATGCCTCTTCATCAAAACGATGGCTCTATAAATTAAATAGCTTTGGCTATTATTTAATTTATCAAATCGGCTGGAAGTAATTGACCGACGCTATATGAACATCAACACTCCCTCTCAGCTAGGGTGAATGCTTCCAGCTGCACAAGACATATCACCTCATCATGATGTCTACCACAATGGCTACATCCATATGTGGAAAGGAAAGATATCACCTCATTGTGATATCAACCATCATGGCTACACCCATGTATGGAAAAGAAAGATATCACCTCATCGTGATATCAACCATCATGGCTACACCCATGTATGGAAAAGAAAGATATCACCTCATCGTGATATCAACCATCATGGCTACACCCATGGATGGTATGTACAAGTGCTCATCACTCAACGTGATGTTGTCACCTCATCGTGACGTTCACCATGGCTCTCCCAGAGGGTGAAAACACAAGTACAAGAAAATCATCACAAACTCTCTCACGTGATGTTGTCATGGAGTCACACACATGACATCCACCATGGCTCTTCCAGAGGGTGGAAACAAGGGCTTTCACCTCAAATCTCAAAGAGAAATGCATTAACAAGGGCTTGCACCTCAAATCTCTCTCAAAGAGAAATGCATTAAAGAGGATCACTGATACTGAGACTCATTCTCAACTAGGGCTTGATTCTCCACCATACCAAGCTTGCCTCGAAAGTACACAAACTTTATCCTGGAGAGAGGCTTGGTGAGAATGTTTGCCGTCTGCTCATCAGTGCTGATATACCTCAATTGAATTGCTTTCCTCAATACCATATCTCTGATATAGTGGTATTTGATCTCAACATGCTTAGTTCTGGAATGACGGAAAGCTTCTCACAACTTTGATTATCACAATGAATGATAGTAGGCTCCAATGATTGTCCAAACAATCCTGCAAGGAGCTTACAAAGCCACATTGCTTCTCGAGCTGCCACACAAGCTGCAATATACTCTGCCTCTGCGGTGCTTAGTGCCACTGAAGATTGCTTCCTGCTACACCGGGAGATCATCACAGACCCCAACCTGAAACAACATCTAGAGGTACTCTTCCGATCAACAACACAACTTGCCCAATCAGAATTTGTATAACCATGCAGCTTCAAGTCCACACCAGAAGAATATCTCAAGCCATACCCAACTGTGCCACGCAAGTATCTCAGGATATGCTTCGCTGCAACTAGATATATTTGCCCTGGTTCACACATGAACTGACTAAGTGCACTTACTGCATAGCAAATATCTGGTCTAGTATTGACTAGATACATCAACAATCCAATCAATTGCTTGTACATGGTGGGATCCACTGGATTTGAATTAGTTGTAGCCTCTTTTAACTTTTGAAACTTGGTTTCCATAGGCGTAGACATAGATTTGCAACCCATCATACCAAATCTCTTCAAGATGTTAATCGTATAATTCTCTTGACTTAGAAAGATCTCATTCGGCATCTGCCATGCTTCTAAGCCAAGGAAGTAATGCATGTATCCAAGATCCTTCATTTCAAGTTAAGAAGCTAACTCCTTCTTGCCTTTGATAATGAGGTGATCTTCTCCAGTAAGAAATAAATCAACTTAAGGAACCAAAATCAATTAGATTACCATCTTCTTTAGGTTTAGTAGGCTCCCTCTGAATCTTTAAGTACTTGCATCAACCTTCTGACCACATTGTCCAAGATTGCTTGCAACGCTTGCCTTAGATAAATGTTTTCCAGTGCACATCTCTGGTATTGTAGAGAGTTCAGGGTTGACCTCCTCGACCTCATTGCAGATCACTCTATTTTGAATAGGTTTACGGAGCTACCAATATCAAATCCAGATGACTGTCTTGTGCAATTATGATCTCAGCAGCTGAAGAGGTCTTTCAAGGATTTAACACTTGGCCTTGCAACACTGCTACTTCACTTCTTCTTAGTGAGTCACAAAACTCCCGCTTGATCCCTGCCTCAGAGATTGCAAAGAAGACTTCTGGAAGTGAACTCCCTCCAGCCACCAACTTAGTCCCATGGCTGCAAGTTGTGACTTCACACTTGATCATTTCTTTTGTCGGCATGACTTCCTCACAAGATGCCTCAAGCTTTTCATCACTAAGCAATCTCTCATCACCTTCTTGCTCCTAGATCTGTCCTGGAAACATTTTAGAGAGAGATTACTTACAGTTTATAATTATCCAAAGAAATATCAAGGCTAGAATCATACAAGGTTTACTATCTTAGGTTATAGCATGAATACATAAGAATTTATGAACAATATTAAAACATTAATAAATAAATCAACATACAAGAGAAATATATCAAAAGATCAGAATGAAGGGATAAAGAAACTTATCTTTATTGAATTATGATAGAACTCTTTCTTCCATCTTTTACTCCTCTCGAGAGTGCTAAACTCAGCACAACAAAAGACAATTTGAACAACTACAGATTTTTTTTGAATGCATTATGCAGTTAGCATGAAGAACCAACCCTCTCCAAGAGTCAAGGCTCTATCACAGCTCATGCATTAGATAATGATATCGATGTGATCAACTTATTACCATCAAAATTGCAGTTCTCTTTTTATTTTAGAGTCCAACTTAGAAATCTTCACAACTAGCATGAAAAATAACTTGGAAATAATAATTTGAATCTTCAAAGGATCTTATGCCAGTGAACACAATTCAAGAGAAACCACAATCTCTCTTTACTAATTACACATGATCCAAATAAATGATATAACTGAAATTCAACTTAGAAAGGTGATTTCAAACAAAACAAAGAATACTTATCTCTTTAAATATTCTGATGGTGCAATTACTGGACACAGTAAGATATGTTGCTCTTGTGCTCAGATTAGTCCACAACCTTCATGGCTTGAACACAGGCCCATGACTTAGAATAGAAATTCCCTAGAATCCTTTTGAGGAGAGATCTCATCCACATCTGCAAATGAAGCATGTTGATTAGGCTTGGTTGGGCAATCCTTTGCATAGTGACCAAACTTGTCACATCGAAAACATTGAACGCAAGATAGATCTTGTTCTTCTTGAATGCACGAGCACCATTTGACCCTTTATCTCCATTCCTCTTGAAGTATCCTTTCTTTCCTCCTTTTCCTTTCTTCTTCGAGGATTGAGTGGAAGGAACATGAATGTCTTCATTTGTAGAGCTTCGACCAATACCTCTTGTAGCCAACCTAAACTGTTCTTGAATACATTCTCCCCTCAAACGATCAAACTTGGGAAGTTTCGATCTTGCACTGATTCCTTGAATGTAATACTCCCAAGATGAAGGAAGACCATTAAGAGCCAACATGGTCAAATCCTTGACATCAACAATATGACCAATGGTAGAGAGCTGATCTCTCAATTCATAAATCTTCATGAAGTAAGCGATGACAAATTCTCCTTCCACCATCTCAACATGATGAAGTTGTTGCTTTAATGCAAGTGTACGGCTTGTGGTGTTGATCATATACATCTCCTCCAAAGTCTTAAGCATCTCTCTTGCTGTCTTCAACTTAGAGATGATTGGAACAATATGGTCCTTCACGGAATCAACTAACATCTTCTTCGCCTGAGTATCTTTCTTCTTTCATTGAATCTTCTCTTCCTCATCAGTAGGCTCGGAAACTTTGCTCTCCACGAACTCAGCCAATTCATTTTCCTCCAAGGTGAGCATAATTCTGAATCTCCAAGATGTGAAATTTGTTGCTCCCTCAAGTCTATCCTCAATCTTAAGACCGTTCACCATCTTGACGAAGGGATAGAAGTAATCAATGATAAGAAAGAGAATAAAGAGTATCGCTGTAATACAAAATCTGATCAAGATCTTCTTCAAACCCACTCTGATACCATGTTAGTTTTTATGATCAGATGTAAAGCACAAAAAATTAATTAAAAATCAGACAATAACACAACATATACCCTGGGAAAACCCTCCACTTGAGGGAGAAAAACCCAGCAACAATATATCACTTATATATTGATTCACAAAGAGAAACTCCTTTACAATAGAGGCCAATAATGAGGCCAAGAATATGCACCACAAACTGATGCAATCTCAGATTTAATCAGATGTAACTCGCTGAATATGAATCTCAGCCTTCAACAATATCAAACTGCTCTTGTATATGAACTCGATATGCCTTGTAGATGAACTTGCACTTGAGGTGAATAAGAATGGAATGAATCGATGATCAAACAATGAGATATCACCAAGTATATATATATACAATGTGATGGAGGAAGACGTGACCTTTCAAAAGCAACAAGTTGGCCACCAAAGAATGTCTCTTGAAAATCACGTCCCAAAGAAGCATGAGGTCGGCCTCATTAAAATACAACTCCTCATTAAATTGTGCCTCTTCATAATTAAATATAATCAATATCGATTATGCCTCTTCATCAAAATCATGGCTCTATAAATAGCTTTGGCTATTATTTAATTTATCAAATCGGCTGGAAGTAATTGACCGATGCTGTATGAACATCAACACAAATTGGCAAAAAGCTGCATTTTACTGGAAAAACCATAATTTAACTTACATGTAATTGAAAAAAATGGTGGGTTTTTCAAATTGTCCATTGGTTTTGGCCTATAAATCCCTCAAGTTGATTTTTTTATTTAATATATTTTGCAGTTTTTTTCCATGTTTTATAAGTATTTTAGCATTGTTTAATTTGTTTTGTTTTTCCTGTTTTCTCATATAATTGAATTCCATGTATACTTTTGGTTTCTGCGCCATTGCCGTATAAGTATAATGTGCTTATGGTTGACTTCCCTTGCTTCTGCCATGCCTTCTTAGGGGGAATGTTCATGTTCGAGCCCTTGTTGACATTGGTATTGCCAAGTGCCATCATCAACATCTCCATGTGCATGATAGCTGTTTTTCATGTTCATCATTAAGAGCACAGGGTCAATTGCCTAGTCACCTAACAATGGTTGTTCCCTATATGTTCATGTCCCTTCTTTATGATCTCGATAATGGGTGTTGTAGCTTGCTTTGTATTTGGACTATCCTTAGCTATGGTTGAAGTAGTAGCAATCACATTCACAAGGTCAGGAATTTATGTCGCATATCCACTACTTTAATTGGTATCATTGTTTGTAAGGCTTATGTTGCTATGTTTTTCCCTGACTCAAGTTTCATGGTCGTTGTACTTGTACTTTCATGGGACTGTATGCATTCATTGAACACAGTCTTCTCTACCTCAACACTTGCTTCAATCATCCCTTTTATATTGTCCTTTATAAGCCTATGACTGATTTTTGTGACTTTCACTTTAGCTGTCATTCATGTTGATACTTTCTCCCATACATTGCTTATGACAGTTCTTGTTGTTATGATTCCCCAGCTTGCATTGCTGATAGGGAATTCCTTCATTGATCTGATTGGTGGGATTGTCATAGGTAAAATGCCCCCATTTCCTCCCCACTCGTTACATTTTTGACATTGCACAATTGGTTGACCTTGTGCACTGTTATTCATCAAGTTGTACAGGTAGCCATTCATAGAATTACTTGCTACTTGACATATCTTGTAGAACATTTTATTTATGCAATTGGATCATATATAGCCTTTTGTTTTGCATCAATGCATTGGACATCTTTCCCATCCTTTATGTCCTTAAAATCTCTCTTGAGAGATTCTATGGAAGTTGGTTCACTATCATCACTTTTATTTCATTTATCACTTCATATTCTTGACCACATGGATTTTCACTTTTGATTTCCATTGCTTTATTGTATGCATCCTTGTACAATGAGGGTGTGAACACTTTTGTTTCCACCACAAAGAGGGTACCATTCTCTCAATGAACCACAATTTCTTTAGTTCATCGGCTTGTTTTTTCTCATGTTTCCTAAAAATTCTTTGAGCCTTCTGTTGTAGGTCTAGATGGACTCATGTTTTCTTTGGGGTGTTGTAAATAACATCGGCAATCTTGGTATTGTCTTTGAACAACTTAAAGTCTTTCTAAAAAGCTTTTCAAATTTTCTCCCTACTATTTTGCTCACAGTAAGTACTAATCAATTGCCACCCTTCTAAACATGGTTAGGAAGAATTGTAGCCAATGCTCTTAGTCAACACTCCATTGGCAGATTGTTATGCACATTTTGCAACATCGGACAGGGTCCTTCAACTGATCATCAGTGAATTTTGAAAGCTTCTGCCTCCTTGAATTAGGTGTCAATTGATTATCCCTTATTGTATTGGTCTCTAGATGCTGCTCCTATGTTATCTCCCTCAATTGGAAGGTTTGTTTTGCACGTTCTGATGCTCTTCCAACACTCTCAGATGCCTTGATTTTTTATTCTTCCCTTGGTCCAAGCAATATGTATGGCACTTCTGCTCATCTTCTGAGCTTCTTTTAGTTGCTTACTCTGCTTCATCCTGTCAGATGGAACAGATTTATTAGCTCCTCTTCATCAATAATTAAGATGAATTCAATACGCTTTATGTTCTCAACAAAGTTATCTCTCTTCCTGCCTATTAGGAAGTTGTGCTCTATTTTAGGATAGTGATTTCCCTCTTGCCAAAGGCAATGACAATTAGTTTGTCTCCATTGTAGTACCTTTCAACCCAACCTGGCCAAAAAGGTCTGCACCTCCTTCATTTGGAAGGGGCAATTGGATGGCAATCTCAATCTCTTCTTGTTAGTGAGCAATAGATGACTTTCTAGCTTTGAGTGAATCTCTCTTTGATTCCAACTTTTTGGTCTTTATTGGCATGAAGGTCTGAAGAGAAAATGTTCTATTGTGTTGCCAATAGTCTGAGATGACACATTAATCAATCAGTGTGTTTGCTACAGGCTAGGCTGTCCTAAATAGAATTTTTAGACACTGGAGCTTGCTTAGAATCTTCTAGAATGTTATCTTGTATGGATATCCCAAATAAACTTCAAGTCACTTGTTAATTGCTCTTTTGTTTCTTGGTTGGATTCATTTGGCTCTTCAACTGGTTGTCCAATGGACTCTAATTGTAGTATGTTGTCATCCATTTTTATTGACAACCAGCATTCTACTTGAGCCAGCCTTGCATATCAATGGTGCCAGAAATTTTATATCAATAAAGAACGCAACGACAAAGTAATTACCTAAGGATGAATGTACCTGTTGATGGTGTTTTCTGCACAACAACTCAGACAAAATGTGATAGTCTATCTCTCTTGAAAGGTAAATCTCTATCAGCAAGCTTCAAGAGATAACCCCAAGGTTTCTAATGTCAGGTCTTGACAATGCATAAACAACTCAGTGATAATGTGAAAATGCTGGTAATCACAAAGGGACCTTACTACAAGCAAATACTGAATCTCAAAACTTATTAAATTTTGCAATATGGTGATACTTCAAATCCTAAATCTAACCCAAATGATAAAATAAATAGCAAAAGATAGGGGTTTTAGAGAGATTATTAAATTTAACACTAATCCTGAAATTAACAATGCAAATGATAAAACACTTGAACTGGACCAATCCCTTAGAAACTGATTTGCAGTGGACAGTGCAGATCTATGGCCAATACCATATCTATCATGAAATTCTGCCATGACTCTTTCAACCTCTTGTTGTCCCAAACATCTTAAATAGACATCTTCATGGTTCTTTTTGTATAAGACAACTCCCTTCAGCATGAAACTATCACTCTTCAAATGCAATGCCCTTCTTTGTACAACATTTAGATGATCCAGACACCGTTGATTCAAGAGATAGTGAATGATATCGTTATACCAGTCCCCTGGAGAAACATCTTCAAGATTATAATGTTGGGCTGCAAGATCAGGACCTATCTTTGCCATTGTTCTTGTAAGTCCTTGCTCTCTTACCAGCTTCATAGGCTAAATCTCAATATCATACTCTTGCAACATAGTCACCCACTTAGCTCGGCATTCTCTCAGCTCATTTTGCATCAACAACAGCTTGGACTATTGCAAAGACCTTGTTCTTGAGAATATAATGCCTGAATTTCTTCACAGCTCTGACCAAGGTATAAGCCTACTTCTCCACACTTGGGTTCCTTAGTTCTGCATCTTTCAGTGGTGCACTCATAAATGCTATGGGGTGCTCATTTCCTTGATTAGACTTTTGAGTCAACAAGCCAGCATAGGAGTGATCAGAAGCGAATGAATATATGTAAAATGGCTTCGCATAATTAGGACTCACCAAAACTGGGGCCTCAGCAATGGCCCTTTTGATTTCTGCAAATGCTTCTTTAACTTCTGCACTCCATTCAACTTTAGCTTCCTGCTTCAACATGCTTGACTATTTCTGCAAATCCTGTGATAAACTTCCTGACAAAGTTAATTTTGCCAAATAATGACTTCATCTCCTTCTTGCTAGCTGGTGGCTGGATCTTAAGTATGGCGTCCACTCGTTTAGGGTCAATAGCAATTCCTCTCCCAGAGATGATATGTCCCAAAAATTTTCCTTCAGTAACTCCAAAGATGCATTTCTTTGGATTAAGAGATATGCCAAATTCTCTACACTTCTGAAACACTTTGCACAAATCGGATATGTGATCACCTCTCTTCTTGGAAAAGACTGTCAGATCATCCATGTAAATAATTATGCATTTACCAATTATGTCCTTAAAAGCAATGTCCATAGCTCTCTAGAACGTAGCTCCAGTATTGATCAAACCGAAGGGCATCCTCCTATAAGCAAAAGTGCCCCACTTTGTGGTGAAAGCAGTTTTATGCCTGTCTTCATATTGTACCATAACTTGGTTGTATCCAGAGTAGCCATCCAGGAAAGACATCATTTGAGACTCGTTAACAATTTGAAGTACCTCATCCAATGAAGGGACTGGGTAATTGTCCTTTTCTGATGCTCTGTTAAGGTTCCTAAAATCCACACAGTTTGATTTCCCCATTTTTCTTTCTCACAGGAACCAGATTTGCAACCTAGTTTGAATGTCTCTACTGGGAATATGATTCTGGCAGACAACAACTTCTACACCTCCTTTTGAATTACGGGCTCTAGTAAAGCATTGATTGGCCTTTGCCTCTACCTAAAGGGTCTTACTCCTGGCCTCAGAGGGATAGTGTGAGTTATAATCAAAGTGTCATATATTTTCAAGTCTTCATAACTCCAGGCTATCACATCTTGGTACGTATGTAGTGCATCAATAATTTCTTTCCTCTCCTCTGGAATACACACTTTGCCAATGAATACATTTTTGATATCTTCTTGAGTCCCCATGTTGTACGTTTCACATTGTCTACTAATGGATTCCTTCTTAGCATCTTGCTCTTGATCTCTGACCTTTTCTAAATCAAAAATCCTTTCTAACTGCACCATTCCTCTCAGAATAGTATTAGTCCTCAAATTAATCACCCCTTCTAAATCCATCTCTGCTTCTTGGGGTTCAATTTCATCGATAATCTGAGAAGCAAAGACATCTCAACTTGTAATAAAATCCAAAATATGCCTATCATCTTCAAATACCTGGAAATTGGTAACATTGTCAGGTACTAAAGGTATTGGGGTCAATTCCATTGTAAATTTTTTCAGTCCAGAAAGAGACAAAGGCTACAAAGTACTAGTTGCTTGAGCGAGGGAATCTGCTGTTCGGTTCTTATTGCGTGGTATCAACTGAATGTTGAAGGCATCTAATCCTTCAATAAGGTCCCATACTCCATGCCTATAATTGGTCATCCTTCGGTCATGACATGAGTATTGCCTCCTGACTTGTTTGACCACTAGTACAAAATCCCCAAAGACTTGCAGAATTTTGACCTTTTTCTTTAGTGCCATAAGCAACCCATGAACCAAAGCCTCATACTCCACTAGATTATTAGTACAATGAAACTGAAGTCTATGAGCAACAAAGAAAGTTTTACCTCTTGGACTGATTAACTCAAATCCTGCCCCAGCCCCTTGCTTTGATTTAAATCGATCAAACCTTAAAGTCCAACAACCCGCAACTGCAGACTTCCTTGCCGTATCTTTTACATTGTTACTGCTGGAGGGCTGTTCAAAAAGCATCACCTTCTTCTCTTTGGGATCCTCTTGAATATTTTGAATATTGATTTTTCCTACTAGAGTAGGGTTGATACATTTCTGCACTTGTTCTACTGCAGCCTGGCACAAGCAACAGTCGAGTTCAGAGTAGGAGGCATTGTGAACTCTACACTAGTTTGGCAAAAGTAATTCTCCAAAATTCATTCCTCTACCCAAATGAATCTGGTCTTCAATGCACTTATGAACGAATTCTTGGAAGCTATCCGACAAGCTGAGTTGATGATCTTTAGGAACCTCATCATTAATTGGTTCCACCAGGGCTCCAGTACCACTAGGTTCAGCTGCAATTTGTGTACCATGTAGCATAAGGATTTCTTCCACATTAGATTCCTCAAAAAGGGTTGCAAGTACGTAATTACCCATGCTCACCTTTGATATTAGTATCTCATTCAAAGTATTCTAATATTTTGTGATCATATATTTCATCCTGGGCTCTCTCTCAATCCTGATCTGATTTGGCACTCCTTTCTAGGGAAGCCACATATGAGAGTGATCGGTTGATACATATCCATTCAGAGCCCTAGTAAAGTCTCTTCCAAAAATCAGGTCGTAAGCATCAGGTATATCTGCCACCTGTATATTAATAACTTGCTGAATTCTAGGGTCAGAAGCAACCTGCATGTGAATCATGTTCAATTCCCCTACAACATTAACTTCAGTTCTATCGAGTTGAGTAACTTTCTTTTGTGAGTCAACAGGAATAATACCTAAAGCTCTACATACACCAAAGGGCTTTACATTGGTAGAAGCACCTGAATCCAACAAGCAATTGTGCAAGTTCTTACGAAATATACGAATAGAGATCAGAAATGGAGGAGTGTCTGTTTTCCCTTGAAACAGAGTTAAGGGAGTATCAACTTGAGCAACTTGAGTTTTATCTTTCTCTTTCCCTTTATCTCCAGGTAGTATGTGAATCTGATTGTGAATTTGATTCTGGCCTTTTACTACTTGGGAACTGGATGCTTTATTGACACTCTCACTGACTGATTTATCTTGTGATACTGAACTAGCATTGTAAGTTCCTAGAACTGCATTTCTAATAGTTGGAACTCTCAATAATTTAAATGTAGAGAGACTTACCTTTAGCTTCTTGAGTTCTTGTGCAACATATATGGCCAGTTGTTCTGTACTCAGATAAGCAAGAACCTCTTTTGGGTATTATACTACTTTATCCTTGCTTGTTTCAGTAGTCCGCCCTTTTGACAGATCCATTGGTCCTTGATCTTTAGATAAGTACTACCTAGACACATGAGGATATGTTGGATTATTGCTGGCATTGGGATCTGGAGGCGTAGTAAAGTTGTTTGGAGGAATAGAAGTGGTGAAGGGGCCTCCAGCCTGCGGACGTCTGTGTGGCAGATCCCTCAGATCATATTTCTTAACAGGTTGTTGGAATGTCTACACCTCATCAATATAAGTTTCTTCTTCATCCATTGGAAGAAGTGGTGAAGGGGCCTCCAGCCTGCAGACGTCTGTGTGGCAGATCCCTCATTATATTTCTTAATAGGTCACTGGAATGTCTGCACCTCTTCAATATAAGTTTCTTCTTCATCCATTGAACTGTGTGGCAGATCCCTTAGATCATATTTCTTAACAGGTCGCTCGAATGTTTGCACCTCTTCAATATAAGTTTCTTCTTCATCCATTAGGTTGCTGGAATGTCTGCACCTCTTCAATATATGTTTCTTCTTCATCCATTGAACTGTGTGGCAGATCCCTTAGAGCATATTTCTTAACAGGTCGTTGGAATGTCTACACCTCTTCAATATAAGTTTCTTCTTCATCCATTGAACTCAGATCATATTTCTTAACAGGTCGCTGGAATGTCTGCACCTCTTCAATATAAGTTTCTTCTTCAACCATTGAAGAAGAAACTTATATTGAAGAGGTGCAGACATTCCAGTGACCTGTTAAGAAATATGATCTGAGGGATCTGCCACACAGATGTCTGCACGCTGGAGGCCCCTTCACCACTTCTATTCCTCCAAACAACTTTACTACGCCTCCAAATCCCAATACCAATAATAATCCAACATATCCTCATGTGTCTAGGCAGTACTTATCTAAAGATCAAGGACCAATGGATTTGTCAAAAGGGCGGACTACTGAAACAAGCAAGGATAAGGTAGTAGAATACCCAAAAGAGGTTCTTGCTGGTCTGAGTGCAGAACAATTGGCCATATATGTTGCAAAAGAACTCAAGAAGCTAAAGGTAAGTCTCTCTACATTGGAATTATTGAGAGTTCCAACTATTATAAATGCAATTCTAGGAGCTTACAATGCTAGTTCAGTATCACAAGATAAATCAGTCAGTGAGAGTGTCAATAAAGCATCCAGTTCCCAAGTAGTAAAAGGCCAGAATCAAATTCACAATCAGATTCACATACTACCTGGAGATAAGGGAAAGAGAAAGATAAAACTCAAGTTGCTTAGGTGGATACTCCCTTAACTCTGTTTCAAGGGAAAACCGACACTCCTCCATTTTTGATCTCTGTTCATATATTTCGTAAGAACTTGCACAATTGCTTGTTGGATTCAGGTGCTTCTACCAATGTAATGCCCTTTGGTGTCTGTAGAGCTTTAGGTATTACTCCTGCTGACTCCCAAAAAAAGTTACCCAACTGGATAGAACTGAAGTTAATGTTGTAGGGGAATTGAACATGATTCACATGCAAGTTGCTTCTGACCCTAGAATTCAGCAAGTTATTAATATACAGGTGGCAGATATACCTAATGCTTACGGTCTGATTTTGGGAAGAGACTTTACTAGGGCTCTGAATGGCTATGTATCAACCGATCACTCTCATATGTGGCTTCCTTGGAAAGGAGTGTCAAATCAGATCAGGATTGAGAGAGAGACCAGGATGAAATATATGATCACAAAATATCATAATACTTTGAATGAGATACTGATATCAGAGGTGAGCATGGGTAATTACGTACTTGCAACCCCTTTTGAGGAATTGGATGTGGAAGAAATCCTTATGCTACATGGTACACCAATTGCAACTGAACCTAGTGGTACTAGAGCCCCGGTGGAACCAATTAATGATGAGATTCCTGAAGATCATCAACTCAGCTTGTTGGATAGCTTCCAAGAATTCATTCATAAGTGCATTGAAGATCAGATTCATTTGGGTAGAAGAATGAATTTTGGAGAATTACTTTTGCCAAATCGGTGTAGAGTTTACAATGCCTCCCACTCTGAATTGGACTGTTGCTTGTGCTAGGCTGCAGTAGAACAAGTGCAAAAATGCATCAACCCTACTCCAACAGTCAAAGTCAATATTCAGAATATTCAAGAGGATCCCAAAGGGAAGAAGGTGATGCTTTCTGAACAGCCCTCCGATAGTAACAATGTAAGAGATACAACAGGGAAGTCTGCAGTTGCGGGTTGTTGGACTTTAAGGTTTGATCGATCTAAATCAAAGCAAGGGGCTGGGGCAGGATTTGAGTTAATCAGTCCAAGAGGTAAAACTTTCTTTGCTGCTCATAGTCTTCAGTTTCATTGTACTAATAATGTAGCGGAGTATGAGGCTTTGGTTCATGAGTTGCTTATGGCACTAAAGAAAAAGGTCAAAATTTTGCAAGTCTTTGGGGATTCTGAACTAGTGGTCAAACAAGTCAGGAGGTAGTACTCATGTCATGACCGAAGGATGACCAATTATAGGCATAGAGTATGAGACCTTATTTAAGGATTTGATGCCTTCAACATTCAGTTGATACCACACAATAAGAACCAAATAGCAGATTCCCTTGCTCAGGCAGCTAGTACTTTGCAGCCTTTGTCTCTTTCTGGACTGAAAAAGTTTTCAGTGGAATTGACCCCAGTGCCTTAAGTACTTGACAATGTTACCAATTTCCAGGTATTTGAAGATGATAGGCATATTTTGGATTTTATTACAAGTTGAGATGTCTTTGCTTCTCAGATTATCGATGAAACTAAACCCCAAGAAGTAGAGATGGATTTAGAAGGGGTGATTAATTTGAGGACTAATACTATTCCTAGAGGAATGGTGTAGTTAGAAAGGATTTTTGATCTAGACAAGGTCAGAGATCAAGAACAAGATGCTAAGAAGGAATCCATTAGTGGACAATGTGAAATGTACAAAATGGGGACTCAAGAAGATATCAAGAATGTATTCATTGGCAAAGTGTGTACTCCAAAGGAGAGGAAAGGAATTATTGATGCAGTACATACATACCAAGATGTGATAGCCTGGAGTTATGAAGACCTGAAAACATATGACACGTCGATTATAACTCACACTATCCCTTTGAGGCTAGGAGTAAGACCCTTCAGGTAGAGGCAAAGGCCAATCAATGCTTTACTAGAGCCCGTATTTCAAAAGGAGGTGCAGAAGTTGTTGTCTGCTAGAATCATATTCCCAGTCAGACATTCAACCTGGGTTGCAAATATGGTTCCTGTGAAAAAGAAGAATGGGGAAATTAGACTGTGTGTGGATTTTAGGAACCTTAACAGAGCATCAGAAAAGGACAATTACCCAGTCCCTTCGCTGGATGAGGTACTTCAGATTGTTAATGGGTCTCAAATGATGTCTTTCCTAGATGGCTACTCTGGATACAACCAAGTTATGGTACAATATGAAGACAGGCATAAAACTGCTTTCACCACAAAGTGGGGCACTTTTGCTTATAGGAGGATGCCCTTCGGTTTGATCAATGTTGGAGCTACGTTCCAGAGAGCTATGGACATTGCTTTTAAGGACATAATTGGTAAATGCATAATTATTTACATGGATGATCTGACAGCCTTTTCCAAGAAGAGAGGTGATCACATAGCCGATTTGTGCAAAGTGTTTCAGAAGTGTAGAGAATTTGGCATCTCTCTTAATCCAAAGAAATGCATCTTTGGAGTTACTGAAGGAAAATTTTTGGGACACGTCATCTTTGGGAGAGGAATTGCTATTGACCTTGAATGAGTGGACGCCATACTTAAAATCCAGCCACCAGCTAGCAAGAAGGAGATGAAGTCATTCTTTGGCAAAATTAACTTTGTCAGGAAGTTTATCACAGGATTTGCAGAAATAGTCAAGCCATTGAATGCGATGTTGAAGTAGGAAGCTAAAGTTGAATGGAGTGCAGAAGCTAAAGAAGCATTTGCAGAAATCAAAAGGGCTATTGCTGAGGCCCCAGTTTTGGTGAGTCCTAATTATGCGAAGCCATTTTACATATATTCATTTGCTTCTGATCACTCCTATGCTGGTTTGTTGACTCAAAAGTCTGATCAAGGAAATGAGCACCCCATAGCATTTATGAGTGCACCACTGAAAGATGCAGAACTAGGGAACCCAAGTGTGGAGAAGCAGGCTTATGCCTTGGTCATAGCTGTGAAGAAATTCAGGCATTATATTCTTAGGAACAAGGTCTTTGCAATAGTCCCTGACCCTGCGGTCAAGCTGTTGTTGATGCAGAATGAGCTTGGAGAATTCCGAGCTAAGTGGGTGACTATGTTGCAAGAGTATGATATTGAGATTCAGCCTATGAAGCTGGTAAGAGGGCAAGGACTTACGAGAACAATGGCAGAGATAGGTCTTGATCTTGCAGCCCAACATTATAATCTTGAAGATGTTTCTCCAGAGGACTGATATGATGATATCATTCACTCTCTTTAATCAACGGTGTCTGGATCATCTAAATGCTGTACAGAGAAGGGCATTGCGTTTGAAGAGTGACAGTTTCATGCTTAAGGGAGCTATCTTATACAAAAAGAACCATGAAGGTGTCTATTTAAAATGTCTGGGACAACAGGAGGCTGAAAGAGTCATGGCAGAATTTCATGATAGATATGGTACTAGCTATGGATCTGCACTGTCCATTGCAAATGAGTTTCTAAGGGATTGGTCCATTTCAAGTGTTTTATCATTTGCATTGTTAATTTTAGGATTAGTGTTAAATTTAAGAATCTCTCTAAAACCCCTATCTTTTGCTATTTCTTTTATCATTTGGGTTAGATTTAGGATTTGAAGTACCAGCATATTGCAAAATTTAATAAGTTTTGAGATTCAGTATTTGCTTGTAGTAAGGTCCCTTTGTGATTACCAACATTTTCACATTATTATTGAGTTGTTTATGCATTGTCAAGACTTGACATTCGAAACCTTGGAGTTATCTCTTGAAGCTTGCTGATAGAGATTTACTTTTCAAGAGAGATAGAATATCACATTTTGTCTGAGTTGTTGCTGTGCAGAAAACACCATTAGCAGTACCAAATATTGCACACATGGAATTGAGATAGCTACAATTTAATTGATATAAATAACGTCTATCAACTAGCTTTGGTGCAAGGAGATAATGAGAATATGAGATCTCTCCTTTCCAACTTTAATAATTTAATATATAGTTTGGTTGAGAAAGAGGAGTCTTTGTGAGGCCACAACTTCAGCCATAAATTATTTAACTACATTACATGTGCTGACACATGTAATCTGTGAATTTATGTTCATTTACATAGCATAACACAAAACAACTGATTACAATGAAATTGATTACACAGGGAGTCCCAACATAATTTAAGCAAATGTAGTCAAATGTGAGTTTGTATAATTACATGTATTAGCAAATGTAGTGTAGTATAATTCTACATATAGGTTGGTTGTCCACATCTATTGAGCTAAATTAATTAAGTACACTATATGTGCCGATACATGTAATCATATGTAATCATGTTCAGTTACAAAGCATAATGCAAAAAAATGATTACTTATTACAGTGAAACGGACTACAAAGGGAATTCCAGCATAATTTATACAAAAGTAGTTGAATGTGATTTTGTATAATTACATGTATTATCAAGTAAACTGTACTTTAAACTACTCTCAAGCTAGGTTGAGTTTGTCCTGATTTCTAGAATCCTCTCCTAACATTGAGGTAAAAGCCAGCTAACAGCTTTCTGAGCTTCTGCAGCAGTATTAAGATGTCAAACTGGGGCTGAACCATAGTTCCAAGACTTAGACTTGCCTTGGTCTCGACAAGTTGATTTTCAACTCAGTATTGGACTTGGAGCCCAAACTCGGCAAATTTAAAATCCCAAGAAACTCAAAGATTTTTAAGGATTTAAAACTTGTTTCATGCACCCATTAGTAAATAAACCTTAAAGATACAATAACCTCATCAAATAGAAGCTACTTTGATCACATATACAAGTATACATCGATCAAATAAGTATAAACACAAATTTTAGCTGAAGGAAATAACACATTTAGATATATAAATATTGTCAAATGTATACAAAACTCGTGGAATATGAAATCCGTGGCATCAAAACAAATATCAAAACTTAAAATATAAATCTATGTGTATGGCTCAGAGGAGCTTGCATTACTCATCCCAACATCACGACAAGACATGCACTGGCGTCTAAGATAGGTCTTGGATGATGATGTAGCCTTGATATTTGCTTGTGTCTCAATGATTGGTGTTTATATTCAAGTGAGGAATTTATTATTAAAGTTTTCTTGAAGCCTTTAAGACTACATGTTTTGTTTTCAAGCTCATTGACAAAGAGGATCAGTTAAGTAAAAAGATAAATGGTTATGTTCTACTTTGACCTTAGCTAGGATACTAATAGATGGGATTGTTTGTAATGTTCCCGTTTTCGGTATGATCATTGAGATAGGGTGGATTAGCTTATTTGTCATCTTTGTAAGCTATTCCAGTTGGTAAGAAGGTGAAATTGCAAAGGAAAATATCAAGTTGGAAAGTTTTTCTAGAATTACGAAATGTCTTTTGGGGAGACATGAATTTATAAAAAATTTAAGTAATTATGGGGAAGATTATTATAATATTTTTAGAATATTATAATAATTAAATTGTAATTTTTATGAGTCTTTCTAAAATGGGCGGCCCACTTGGAGAGGGAGTTATTTTCTCTTTATTTTTAAATGCCTAGCCTTGGGTGGAAAAGAAATAAAATCAAAAGGAAAAGTGAGAATAGAGTTATGTCGGCTATAAAAGTGATTTTCCAAAAAGTGCTTTATAAGGAGGTCTTGGCATTTAATTTGGCCATTGAGAATTTGATACTGGATATCAGATATTTTCCTTTGAGCCACAAACTAGGGTTGCAGCTAATTCTAAGGACGAAAACTGTTAGAATCTGAGAGATTGGACGAAAACCCATTTCTCTCTTGAGGTGAATTTACTCCAGAATTCACATTGGAACTTCAATGTATTGTTCCATAGTGTTTTCGTGTTGTTATTTATGAGGATTCATTGTTGGCTGGTTCATCTCAGCTTCATTGAATTATTTCAGATTTGTTATCTTGCTGGGCATAGTCATCGAATTACTTTATTGGAGATTATTTCAGTTTGTGAAGCTCCATTGATTTTTTATTATTTTGGGACGATTTGGCATCTTTGGCAATCTGAATTTTATCAGATTATTTGAGGAAAAATTGTGGCCAAGAAGAAGTGTGTTTCAGTTTGCATTCATTATATTGCATGGTAAAAATCGTGGAGAAACTAGCGCTGTTTAATGCCCCCACTCTAGTCAGTATCAGTAGCTGGTGGGTTAGCCTATTATTTGGACCCTCGTAGGCTAATAGGTTTGGATAGGGGGTCTCAGTGGCAGATAATGGTGGGTATTGTCATTCCCACTCCTTCAATGCAGTATGGGGTTTAGTGTAGACCTTTGCAAATCAATGTTTGCTAGCTTCTGACAGCACGTCAAAACACTGAGTATTGAGGGAGATATTAATATTTTAGTGGTTAAGTTATTTACTTAACTTATGGGGATATTATAAAGTTATAATTTGACTTTATAAAAATTAAAGCCACTTAAATATTATAAAGTGAGATGACTTAAATATTACAAAGTGAAATTAAAACATTTAAGTCAAAAAGGTACACCCAAGTTGTGAAAACATTTAAAAGATTTCTAAAGTGACTTAAATACATTTAAATGTATTTAAATGACAAAGTCGTGGCTTTTTGGGGAATTGTGCCTTTTGGGGTTATAAGAAGCAAAAACAATTCGACCTCATTCACCTTTTGATCATTTGACATTGCTTTTGGCTTCTTGATACTAGTGCCTGAGACAAGGGTTTCAAAGTATTTTCACCATTGGAGAATGAGACTTTTTCAGTGTTCTGTGATTGTGAGGCTATGAAATACTAGCTGAATTGTTTCTTCTGAGAGGGCTTCATATAGGAGTCCATTTGTGCTTCATCAGAGATTTACTGTTCAGTATTTATCAGTTTCAATAAAGGAAAGGGCTTAATCATCTGGGATGCCATCTTTCCTCAGTTTTCTGCATCATAAAGGGCCGTACAATTCCTTTAGAGGCCGTACTTCTTCATTGGGAGGTGTGTAGCTTCTAGCATAGGCGTGTGAACCAGAAGGCTGAAACGCCTTCTTTTTGGGCCTTGTGTTGTCTCCACCTTGGACGCCTAGCACATTCAAGTCGTTTGATCTAGTTTTTGTGTGGGAGAAATCAATATTTGGAGGTGGGCGTTGCATTTCTTCAGGTTCGTCATTTCTTGCCTGGCATGTACAGATCTTCTTTATTTAATAATCTGAGGACTTCTGGGTACGTCTATTGTATGTAATTTACTTGTATCAATTGCTAGATCCACAATAGCATTGCAGTTACTCCTAATTTACTTGTTATTCAGTTTTATCTTCATTTCTTTTTTGGTGCACTTCTATATTATTTGCTTAAAATTTATCAAAACTATTGGAAAACACAAAACAAGACAGTTTAGCCTCAGAGGTTGAGTTGGAACCAGCTGGGTTCTTCACACGCTGCCAGTTGAAGAAAGAACCGTGGTCTTTAGGAACTGATTCATGTTCAGTACATCATCATTTTATGATCATTTTATCAGCATATTCAGTCAGGGTTTGATCAGGGCTGTTGCATACACGAGGCGCTGCAGATTGGGGACTGAATCATTCATCATTGGAGCCATAGTGTGGAGTTTATATTGCTGCATAACAGTCAATCCAGGTTCTTCAGTATTTCAGTTTGTGATCAGTTGCATATCATAGAATTTAATCTGATTTACTTGAGCTTTGTATGCAAGATAACTATTTGTCTTAGTACCATGTTACTGTAGTTTCATCATGAAGCTTGAAGGGTGCATGCCAACTGTTTGTAATAATGTCTATATGCATTCTCAGTCTGTGTAATCAGTTCTAAAGCTGCAAGAAAGGAGTTTGGGTTGCATATGATATGTTGGTAAAAATACCTTCCTGCTGTAGGTGATCTTACTGCATGATTATGTTTTGCATTGAAAGTGTTTGCTAAAATTCCTATCAGCTGTAGATGCATTTTCAGTCATCTTTCTTGCATTGGAAAATCTCAAAATGACTTGCATCTCATTTCTAGAGTGTTAGTAATCATTGGGCATTGCTAGATAAGCATTTAATGCATTATTACATCATTCAAATCAACAAGGAAACACAGACAGAAAATTATATTAAACCAAAGCAGTAGTTAGGACAACTGTTTGAAAAAATGTCCAGGGCTTAAAAAGGTGAAAACAAAGTCAGAATTAGCTAAGGATATTTCATTGTTCTATGAGTTGTCTGTGTAGGGCATGATTGATACATTTTTGCAGTATGAAAATGGCATTTCTTGCCAACTATGACTTAACTTGTATTCAACAGTACAATGATTGAAGCATGCTGACTTTGCCTATGGTTGTCCTTGTATACTAAACAAGTTGTCTAATGTATGAAACGAGATAATCCTTGATTGTGGCTTTGACTGTGAAGATGCAGAGATTTGGCAACAGGGGATATGTATTTTGTAGGTTTTGTGATCATGATTCATCATTGGCCTATTACTTGCTTAGACTTATAGTTTGATGGGGGTTTGGGGGAAACACCCCAACAGGGTCGAGGGGCAGCGACCCTCACAGGGGTTTGGGAGCAGTGCCCCTAGCGGGGTTGAGGGGCAGCACCTCTTGCGGGGTTGAGGGGTATTGCCTCGGGCACACTCCCCAAATGAAGACCTTCAAAACCACACAAACCTTCATGGTGCACACCATTTTTTTATATTTCTTTTGTAAATCCTAGATGGGCATGTCATAACATTGAAAGGTTGTAAGTTTTTTTTTTAAATTAATTAAAGTGGCCGAGTCTCTGGGTTGAGACTCGCTTAGACTTGGCGAGTTTGGCAAGTCCATCAGACTCGGTGAGTTTGGCGAGTACTCGGCTGTTGAGTCTCCCAGACTCGTCGAGGGTGGCTTGCCTCGGGACTTGCCAAGTCTAGGCGATTCTAGGTGAGTCTTGAAACTATGGGTTGAACTTACAAATAAAATTGATCATGGAAGCTCCAATTAATTAGAAATCTAATACTTATTTATCACAATTGCCTCCAGCTATAAATCTATGTAAATTACATAGTTTCTTAGGCCTTTCAGATTTGGATCAAATATTTTTCTTTGATTTATGTAACATAACTTGGCATAGTTACTCTAATGTAGCTACCTATTCTACACCAGAAAACTTGAATTGCATAACATTCATTGCATATACACCGGAACTATCTGCAACAAACACACACGCACAGTTGTCATATATAGAAGTACCTTGCAATGTGACTGGTATAGGATCAGATTCTCTAATTATGTTCAGGCCAGGTTCTCACATGATATTCAGTAGCCTCATTAATGGACAATTCTGAATGTACAAATTCAATGAGCGTATGTACTAAAGGGAATGGTAGGTGTGGAGTCTGACTGAGACAGTCTGTGCATTCCTAGCCTTATCAACTCAATAGTTCTTAGACTATTTGGGCCACCATTGAATTGACAAGATATTTGAGCTTATCCAGATATTCGTTTACATTAAATTCCTTTTTAATGAACCTATCTTTTGTGTTTGTCAAAATTATACCTTGTATTTTGTTCCTCTCCTCCCTGTATTTTGTTTTCTTCCTCTCCTTAAAGAACCTTTAGAGATAATCTAGGCAATCATTTAAGAGTATGTGTTTCTACATAGAAGTTCCCCTCATCATTATAGATTATGAAATATGTACAGTTCCTTATTCCCTTTTCACTCCATATGACATTGGCAATTGGAGTGAGTGTGTGCTCTCTTTATCTTTTTACGGTGGGAACTTACCTGCAACCAAGATGGAAAAATAGTAGGGTATCAAAGCACTTTCCAATACGAATTATCCCACTTTCAGATTCATGGAAAATACTGGTAGAATTAACCTACTTAACTTAGAGAGGGCAATAACATGTGAAAAAATCGTGTTGAGCCCTGGGTGCTCAGGTCCTATACAGTCCACTAGCCTGTAACTTCTGGGGCAAAAATCTCACAAATTGGGAGGAATTGGGTTGTTTTGTCTGAAATATCTGCCCACGGGGTGTTATCACTAAAAAATAAATAAAAAGTCTTGGTCAAACCATTTTCAGCCATTTGCAAATTATTCTAAATTAATCATCTCTTTGTGCTGATTATTTTGGTATAATTTTCTGGAAACCCCTCCAGCAGCCTTCGGTGATCAATATGTCTAGTGGCTGCAGATTGCAGGATCCACAGGACCTTTCCTTGGAGAGGTTGGATGAGGAAATCAAACACATACAGTCAATGCAGTCTGCTGTAGTTCAACAATTATCCAAGTTGGAAAGGTTAGATCAGATTGATCAACTTGACAATTGATTGATTGGCCTTAATGCCAAATGCAATTCCATGAGCCAACAATTCCAATAGAATAGGCAATCATAAATGGGATAGAGTTCTCACACCATGCTTCCCCAAACCAACAAAAACTTGACAGGACTCAATGTATACCTAAACTAGACTTCCCTAAATTCAATGGTGATGACCTTGCAAATTGACTGGACAGAGCAAAACAATATTTTGTAGGCAATCAAATTTTGTAATGTCCCTTGCTGATCTGGTCTAAAATTTTCTGTTTTACAACTTGGGAATGTTGACAAACAGTTTGCAAACAGCCTTTTCTCAGCTTATAGGATTGTCTTCTTGATCACGAGATGATGTCAAATGCAAAACTAAACTTCTAGCAATGATACCAAGGACTGAAAGTGCATTAAACTAATGTTTACAATCTTGTTTCAGACCTTTCAAGACTCACAATGGATCTGCACTTGTTCAATAAGCACCTACAGCCTGTAGACATTTAAGCGAACAGTTTCCATACAAGCTTCCACTTTAGTTATTGAATACAAATGCAATATTATCTGGTTTTCACTTCTAGGTATGACTGGAAATATAGGTCAATAGCCATTTGCCATTTTGCCATCCAAGTCAAGTGCAAACTCCAAACTGATATTATGACTTGCTCAATTGTGTTATAATGCTGGTATGACTCTAATTCTAATCTCTCTTAAATTATAGACAACTTTACTATAAATGCCCAGCAATTTATACAATTCTATGCCGATGCAATCAAGGCTGCCAAGAGTACTTAACTACTGCTGCTCAGACCAGCACATCTGGAGATGTCGATGTTGCCCAGCAATTGTGATAGAGAATCATATCTTTGAATTTCCCAAAATCAAGTGTCCACGTCTCAGCCAATGAAGACACCCTCCAGCACAAGACAATTGAAGATCTCCAGAATCAAATTAAGTGATTACGTCGGCTTCTTCAATAATAACTCTAATCTCCCGATAGTCTCTTAGATAATCACGACGAGAGCTCCTTAAATGCCTCTTGGCATAAAGAATGATTAAAGCTGCCCTTAAGGATATTATCTTTGTCAGAAGTCTAGTGAATATGACTCCATGGATATTGCAGCAGGATATTATCTTTGTCCGAAGTCTAGCAGATATTAGTAATAGCGGTGATTCAGATTATATGACCTCCAAATAGGTGCGATACTCCTTTAATAGTGAGATTGATTATTAAGGTGAGTATTGGTGCTTGATGATGTGAGGGCCCCACCAAATGACATATGTTACTGAGAAGTCAAGTGGCGGAAATAAATGAACTGACTGAGTCTTGTTCAAAGTCAAACCCATATATCGTCAGGTGTCAAAAATGTTATATGATATGAGCCCGATGACTATATGAATGCTCTATTAATCTTCACTTGAGAGCTCGATAACAATATATCTTTATTACTAATGTCTTCGACAGATAAGACAAAAGGGAGATTCTTTGTGAAGAGCCTTGCTAAATAGTGTTGCTTGGGATATCCATTGAAGATCGTTCTATCTCTGCCACTTAATAAAATTCGTGCACACCGACTGCAATGTTCACCGTGACTGCCGATCGAATATCTTCTTCTCCTTAACTTTGTATGATGTCCATTTCTGATGTAGGTATCTTCTTCTCATTCTCCCTATATCCTCTCCTTCCAGGCCACAAATGACTAAATAGGCTGCACGCCAGAGGTCGCATCTTCCCATTGATGTCTTTACCTTCTTACGGGTCCCTCCAGGGCGATTAGTCTTTGTTTATAAACTAATGCTTTGTTCACCATATGTTTGCTTAAGCATATGTTGATCTCCTTAATTCTTTATTTGCTGATTAGTGGATCCTACATAAGCCGTCTCCCTACTAGTTAGGAAGATATTCGATTCCGTGTAAATTTGATTATCTATCTATTAAAAATATAAATATATTAACATATACTTATCTTTAAATACCCCTTTGTGATGGGGACATCACAAATTTCCACAAAATCCCATAGCTCAAAAACTCCCCATAGCTTTAGTCAACTTGGAAGATGAAGCGATCAAATGGTATCAATCTTTGTGGAAAAACATATGGTTTCCTCACATTGAATGAATTTTGTGAGTACCTACTTGCCTGATTTGGCTTGAGTGAGTACGGGGATTTCATAGGGTCATTAACTAAATTACAGCAACTGACTACCATAGGATTTGCTTATGGGATGAAGATATCCCTAAGACAACTGACTACCATAAGATTCACTTACAGGATGGAGGCATCTCTAAGACTAACCTTTTGTGCTCATGAGGGCCAATATGAATTTATGGTGATGGGTCCCAATGTGCAAAGCCATTGAGCACCCAAAACTATGATGCACTTGCCTAACAAAAATGTGAAAATGATAGGCTGTAGAGTCTAATCCCCCATTGAAACCCTAACATTGTGACTTTTTCCTTTACAAGCCAATGTGTCTCCATTGGCAATCATCACCTCAAAGTTGTTGCAAGGATACACATAACAAGTTGCTTGTATGAGGATGCTTAAACTATAGCCTTTCACGTAGCCCAACACCAACAACATTGTTTTGGGTATGGTGGTCCTTGCCAGGCATGCAAATATATTTTAGGGGTTGAGTAATCACTTAGATCCGTCTCTTCGAGTTGTTTTTCAATGGGACTATCTTCTAGAACATCCATCATGTCGGATTATGAAGGTATCTCAACATTAGGAGATAGAGTTTTTGTTCGGTGCATTAATGAATGGGGGCATATTTCTCATTACAATTGTAGCTCAATCCCTTCGCTTGGTGAGTAGTAGTTAGGTGCTTGGACTTTGTGTTGGGTGGTTGTCCTAATTTAGTGTTGAGAAAAATGTTTATTGAGTTCTACTTGTGGTGATTCATATTGATGATGTTAGGTAGAAATTTATCGTCAACCAATTTAGCCAACTTTAGACTTTCATCAATGCAGTGTGTTTAATCATTTTGACTTTTGCGCAAATGTCTTCTTTTAGGCCATTATTAAAGCAAAATTTGAAGAAATTATCATTGAGCCCACTTGTTTGATTTGCCAATTTTTCAAATTGAGTTTGTTTGTAATTTAGTGAATGCTCTTGTAAAATCCTCATACTTACGCTAAATTGATTGACTAGGTACTCACAAAATTGATTCCATGTGTGGACACCATATGTTTTTTTCCAGCTATTGGATAGCTTCATGTTCCAAGTTGAATGAAGCTATGGGGAGTTCTTGAGCTGTGGGAATTGGATTGACAACAAAATATTGCTTTGCTCTATACATTGATACAACCAACTTGTAGGTTGTCACCATCGAATTTAGGGAAGTCTAGCTTAGATGTATGTTGAGTCCTTCCAAGATTTTGTGGGGAGTATTTTGTCCAGTGTAGTGTTCCATGGAAACATGTTCCCCCCTCTCTATCTGGCCGCGTTTCGGAAACAGGGATGTTTCGGAGACAGGGAAACTGGTAGTTGGCATTTCCCGCCGTCCTGCCATCGCCACCAGTACTCCGCTGGAGACAGGGAAACATCTCCGCGTCTCCCAAGGAGACTTGGAGACGTGGAGACGTGTCTCCAAGTCTCCTTGGGAGACGCCCAGGCGTTTCTTGGGAGGCTGGGAGACGCCTAGCCGTCTCTTGTGGAGCCCCATGTCAATAGGCCGACTTAACTTAAAAATTAAAAATAAATTTTGATTTTTAATTGTTTTGGGGTTACCCTAATTTGGCATGGGCCCCACCCCTTCCTCCAAAACAACACAAAACCTTGTAATTTTATCATTTCAATCACATTTTCAAAGACTGATTTTTTTTGCAGCTAGCTGAAGAGGAGGAAAAACAGTGAAGAAGTCTGATTGAAGGAGTGAAAAAGTGATTGCAAGTGTGATAGGAGTGAGAAGGAGCAAGAAGAAGAGGAGGAAGGAGATTCTACTTCATTTTGGAGAGATATTTCAAGCACAAGGTAGGTTTTTTGAAGTTTTTTTCAGATTTCTTGTTGTTTTTGTTTTATTTTCTGAGTTTAAACTTGTTTTTTCTTTCTTATTCATCTCAAAGACTCAAAATCAGATTTGATGTTGAATCTTGAGGGAAAAATGATGAAGATGAATGAATCATTCATCATTTGCCCTCAAGATTCAACATGAAATTTTTTATTTTAAAAATTTAATATTAAACTTGTTTTTTAATTTTTTTCTTATTCATCTCAAAATCAGATTTGATGTTGAATCTTGAGGGAAAAATGATGAATGATTCATTCATCTTCATCATTTTTCCCTCAAGATTCAACATCAAATTTTATTATTAATTTAATATTTTAATTTTAATTTTTAAATAATATATAAAATTTTTAAATTATAAATTGTAAATTTTGTTTTCAAAATTAAAATTTCAAATTTTTTTATTTCAATTTGTTAAAGTAGGCTGATTTTATTTTAATTTTGTGAAATGCAGTGTCACTTTCACAATGAGCACCCAAGACATGAGTGGGGATGACATAGAAATCCACTCTCATAGTGAACATGATTCAAATTTTGAACCTGAGAATGAGGGGGATGACCATGGGGCTGATCCTGTAGCCCAATCTAGTTCCATGGCGAGTGCACCAACTAGTACAGGTTGCCCTTCAGAGTTGTTGGCAAAGTATGCTAGGGGTGCTTTTGATCCTAAGGCTCCTCTCAAACAGTTTGCTTCAAGAATACAAGGCACATCACATTCAGGTGGGGGAACAAGGAAGTGGAAGTGCAACATTTGTGGGACTGAATGGTTTGGTAGCCAAACTAGAGTGAATGCACACTTTCTTTTTTGGACAGGAAAAGGTGTGGAGCCTTGTAAGTTTTTGAAGGATCCTAAAAATATACATTATAGAATGGAGTTTAACAAGCTTTGGGGCATTCCAGAGGACACAAATATTTTAGTCCCTACTACTTTGACTGCTTGGGCAGCCCTTAGCAAATCCATCATGCACCACATACTTCTCATGCTTTGCAGACTGGAGGAATGATGTTTGGATCTTCATCCACTTCCACTTCTAGTGCTGCTAGGGGGACAGCCGCAGGGAAACACAAGTTGCAGACATGTAGAGTAACCCCATAGCTGATATGTTTAATGTGCAGCTGAGAGATGAGATAGATGAATCCATTGGAAAGTTCTTCTTTGCCAATGGCATTCCATTTCATGTTACACGGTCTCCTTATTATAGGGAGATGATGGCTATGGTGGCGAAGGGAGGAACATCATATGTGCCACTAGGTGAGACGAAAATGAGGACCTCGATCTTGGATAAGTGCTATTCCAAGATTAATATTTTGATGGAGAAGATGAAGGCATGTTGGGTGGCATCTGGGTGCAACATAGTTATGGATGGGTGGATGAACATTAGCCATCGTCCACTCATCAACATCATGGTCACATGTGCAGAGGGCCCATATTTCCTTAGAGCAGTTGATTGTATAGGGCATCGCAAAGATGCTGATTTTTCAGTTTCATGTCCTTAGGCAGGCTATTGAGGAGGTTGGGCCACAAAATGTGGTCCAAGTAGTCACGGATGCAACCCATGTGTGTAGAGCAGCAGGGAGACTCATTGAGGCAGCCTCTAAACATATTTGGTGGACCCCATGTTGTATGCATGCCATGAACAATGCACTCAAGGACATGGGGAAGATTGATTGGATTAGAGGAGTGGTCACCGATGCAAGAGATGTGCAGATGTTTATCTGCAACCACCACACTTCACATGCACTCTTCAGGACCTTTGCGAAGGAGTTCTTGAAACCGGTGGAGACCTGATATGCATCATATTTCATTCTCTTGGAGAGAATGATTGAGTTGCAAGAGGCATTGCAACTCATGGTTATGACTAATGAGTGGAATAGGTGGGCCAAGGCCAAGACAGTGCCAGGGAGAAGGGTGAAGGAGATAGTGAAGAGTGATGTGTTTTGGACTGATGCGAAATACATTGTCTCCATCATTTCTCCAGTATTCCAGGTTATCAGATATGGTGATGGGGATGCACCTAACCTTGGAGAGGTGTATGAGTGCATCAACTCTATGCTTGACTAGATGAGGGTTGCTGTGCGAGTGAAGGACCCCTCTCTAGCATTCTACAATGAGCACATCCGGCCAATCATTCAGTGCAAATGGGACAAGTTGAACACTCCTTTGCATATGGCTGCCTTTTCCTTGAATCCTAAGTGGTACAAGGCTAGATCGGGTAGAGTGATACCGATTAAAGATGATGAGGTGAAGGCGGGTTTCTTTAGGTGCATAGATAAGATGTATGATTCTACAAATGCCGACACAATTCGCACTGAGTGGACCAAATTTTCCACTCTTAGTGGCCATTAAGATTCGGCAAAGATGGATATAAAATCTATGGCACAGGAGGACCCACTTTTGTGGTGGAATTGTCATGGTACGAAATCTTTGACCACCACTCTAGCTATCCATCTGCTATCCCAGGTTTCCAGTTCTTCAGCTGCTGAGAGGAACTGCTCTACATATAGCTTCATCCACTCTCTCAAGAGGAACAGATTTACCTCTAAGAGAGCAGAGAAGCTTGTGGCTGTACACAGTGCTTTGCGTCTCATGGACCGCAAGACACTTGGGTACAAGGAGAGTCCAGCGGCACGATGGGATGTGGAGCCAAAGTAGCCTTCACAGATTAATGAGGATGATCCTACCACTTTAGATGCGGGGCTGGTTGGTGTGAGTTTGACGGATCTTGACCTTGTGGAGTCCAACAGTTCCAGTGATAAGGAGTTTGCAGATGATTAGAGGCCTCCATTCACTACATTTTGAGTTTTGACATTTTGGCATTTTGTCTTTTGTAATGCTATTGCTATTAGTATCTGTATTTAGTTTTATTATTTGCCATTTTGATTTGGCATTTGCTACTCATTGCAATGATGAATCATGTAATCATCTTTATAGACTTTGTGGTATCTCATATGACATTAGATATTCATATTTTCGATATAATAGAAATCTCCAATTTGACAATTTCATTTGTCAAATTTTATTTAGCAATTAGCATTCAAGATATACTTTAAATGTTATAATTTTACTAATTTCCTATAGTTTCATTTGAAATGTAATTCTTATACTGTTATACTGATATACATCTTTTCAAAACTAGTTTTTCAAGTACTATAAGTATATGTCTATATCAGCACCACCACACTGCCACCCCCCGCCGCCGTACCTCGCCATCCCCAAACTTAGGCCCTTTGTCCCCCCGTCCCCGAAATGTGTCCCGAACGTCCCCCTGTTTCCCCGTCCCCCAGGCTCGTGGAACACTGGTTCAGTGTGAGCTCTATATTGACTATGATTGTCTACTTTGTTGGAATTGTTGGCTCATGGATCATATTTGGCATTAAGGTCAATCAATTAGCTGCCAAGATCATCAATTCGATCTAACTTGTCCAACTTGCACAATTGTTGAACTATAACCGATTATGGTGATTATATGTGGTTGATTTCCTCATCCAACTTTTCCAGGAAAGGTCCTATGGGTTTTGTGATTTGTGGCCGCTACCCATATTGCTCACCAGGGATTGCTAGAAGGGTTACTAGAAAATTATACCAAAATGATTAGCACAAAGAGAGGATTAGTTTGAGATAATTTGCAAATGGTTGAAAATGATTTGATGTAGAGATTTTTATTCTATGTTGATAATACCCAATGAGCAGATGTTTGAGACAAAAGAGCAAATTCCTTCCAATTTGTGATATTTTTACCTTGAAAGTTGCAAACTAACAAACTTATAGTACTTGAACACATGAGACTCATTTGGCATGATACCTTTGTTTTGGACATTGTGGTGCATAATTCCATTGTATCATTGTACAAAACTGTGCAGATCTGCCAATCACTGACCAAATATGCTCAAATCTATTCATGGCTAGGGTTTAAGTGAGAAATTTCTAGGCTAGGACATGTCTGGTTTGTTTGCTCTTTGACATACTCTTCCCATTCATAAATAGTAAACTAACCCAACATTTTAGAGCTCTACCTATGGAGGATTCCATTGTCCCATAGCTGCACTATCCCATCTCTGATGTACAAGGAGAGTAACTTCCTAGAGCTAACTATTTACTAGTGCACTATAGATTTTAGATGATGGATGGCTTCCTAAATTGGAGTTTCTCCTAATCCTAGAGTCTTTTGATATACTTGAAGGTACGTGGAAGCTCAACTTTGTTTGTAGATGCTTTCTAAGGGATGGGCATTGGTGAATCCTTTAACACCTCACTTCGCATGCTGAAATGTGCTTAGCCATGAAAGACAACTCTTTGTAATGTTTTAAAACCCCCTGACATAGGGTTTGTAACCTGTACCATTATTGTAGGGAAAAATATGCACCAAAAACTTGCTTAGTATCCTACCACTTTCACCACTTTTTGTTCACCAAGATCTTGCGAGGGCAAGGTGAGAACATATCGTGTACAGTTGTAGCAAGCCACTAAACTATTGCTTTTGTTGCAGATAGCAGGCCTAGAAATTGCTTTGGTACCACTTGGCAGAAACTTGCAAAATATTATCACATAGAAGCTAAGTTACCGATTCGTTTTTGGATTCGGGTACGGGTACGCGAATCCAGTACGGGATTCGGCAAAAATTTTTTTTTGGGTTTGGGTACGGCAATACAAATAACATATAAAAATCAGAAATATATACATATTTGTAGTAGTAATTAAGTTCAGAATACACCACCATATTAATAGTCTAATAACATAGCAAAAATACATCACCACTTTCATAGTCACTAAGTCAAATATTAAAATATTAGTGATTACTCGATTGTCATGATATAAAATTATAAATTAAAGTTCGAACATAAAATGTCAAACGTTTACAATCAGCCATTATTGATCTTTGATCAATCTGAATCATATGGGTCATCATTATCAAACAAACTAGCATTATTAGATGCTACATTTTGCGTAGAACCACAAATAGCATTCGTGGCACTCACACAAGCACTGCCACTAGCAGTAGCAGTAGCATTGACACTACCACTCTCACGATCAGTAGCTGCTCCAGGCTCATACTCATCATCAATATCAAGTGCAGCTAAGTGACTTGTGGAAGCATCCAAGTCAAGCTGCTCTGTCTCAATATCCCACCTCCTTGTGTCTTCTTCTTTGTAGGAACTTTGCTTGTGTGTAAGGAGGCGCAAGTTTGAATGCAAATACACCAAGTTCTCTGCCTTTTTTGAATGCAGCCTATTGCGTTTTATTGAGTGGATGAAGGAGTATGTGCTCCAATTCCTCTCTGAAGAAGATGAACTAGCAACCTATTAAGAGTCAAGACCAAATTAAATAGTTAAGAGTTACAAAATTTAACTAAACAAAATTATTAATTAATATAAAATTATAAATTAAAATTAAAATTACAAAATATAAAACTTACTTGGGATAAGATTTTTATTGCAATTGGTTGGATGTGCATGTATTCTTGCCCATGGAAGTACCACCAACTATGACCATCTACCCTGTACTTGTCTCGAAGAGCATCAAGATTCTGAGCAACACTACCGGAGCATGCAAAAGCCATGAACTCAGCCCTCACTCGATCACGTTGGTCACGATCAGTGAAGAGTCTCCGAATTGCTGCCTTGTAACCTTGAGCCACTTCAACATCCCTATATGGAGCAACTCTTGATGTAACAGAAAGAAGCTCAGGACTATAATATTTGGGACTCAATGCAAAAGCAAGAAGATGCAATGGAGTGGTCATTTTGTTCCATCTATCAACCATGATTTCCTGTAGCTCTTTGAAGAACTTTTCATCAGGATCTTCCTCTTTTGCATTGATGATGGTTTTCATCTTCTCAATCATTGAGTTGATACCATCATATACTTCTCCCAAACAAGGTCTATCCATGTCTGTGTAACGGATCATGCTCAGTATAGGCTCAGTGAAACTGACCAGGTACTCAACACGATCCCACCAACAATCATCTAGTATCCTTTGCCTGATCCTATTTGCCCTTTCACTGCTAGATTGCTTCCATATGGCCCAATTAGGGCTGATTACCATGGCACAAAGTGCCTCACGAGCCTTTATAAGTCGTCTCAACACAATTGTGTTGGAGGCAAAACGGGTCTCTGCAACCTGTTTGGAAATCAAAATAAAAATTAAAATGTAATTTAAATTTACAAAATCAAAATTTAAAATTAAAAGAAAACTAAAAATTTAAGAATATTGAGAATTTCAATTAACTTACCTTCAACAATTCCAATTTTGAGAATTGTCTAAATATTCCTTGTGTCATATGGTGGTTGGTGACAAACATCTGGATGTCTTCGCCCTCAGCATACACCTGTTTGATCCACTCAATTTTGGATCCAATTTTTTGTAGCATTAGATTGAGGGAGTGGACAGCACAAGGTGTCCAAAAAATGTGTGGATACTTCTCCTCAATCAATAACCCAGCAGCCCTACAATTTTTGGCATTGTCGGTTATAACTTGCACAACATTTTGATGGCCCACTTCTTCAATGGCTTGGCAAAGGATGTTAGCAATAAATGGACCATCTTTCACCTGTCCCTCACAATCCACTGCTCTCAAAAACATTGCCCCTTTAGGGGACACGGCAATAACATTGATCAATGGGCGATTTTTTACATCTTTGCATCCATCATAAACGATGGTCACCCCTGTTTCAATCCATGAATCCCTTATGGGCTTCAAAGAGTCTGGTACATGTTTCACCTCTTTCTCCAATAAGGTGCAACGTACCTTCTCAAAACTTGGGCCCTTATACCCCTTTGGAGTCTCATTAATAGATTTCACCATTTTTTGCCAATATGGTGAACGAACAACGTTGAATGCCAATCCATTGGCATAGACACATCTTGCTATGTCTTGATCAGCAATCTCTCTTGCCTCATTCTGAAATGAAACTTCCAACGGTCCCTTAGATCTTTTATTTGATGAGGGCACGGTTTGCTCTTGAGGGATGTTCATAAATGGATGGCTTTCTGTAGGTGGAATATAAGTAGGTGGTGTAGGGGGTTTCATGGATTGAGATCCTTTCTTCAAAGGATGGTTTTTTTTAAGACTAGCAGCTTTTTGATCTGCTTTTTCTTGCTCAGCAATATATTTCAACACTATGTCATCTGCAAGGCCTTTGCCATCACCTTCTGGAGGTCCCGGACAAGGTTTGATGCCAATATCAGGGATACTACACAAGTGGGCTTTCACTCGACTGTATGAGCTCGTGTATTGAATTTTGCAATGACCACAAATCCAAACAAATACTCCACCACCTGGACATTGTTGAACCATTTCTACATATTTCCAAAGGGGAGAGGTTGCACTTATTTTGAAACGAGATTGGCCTGAATTAGAAGCAGATGCCATTGTAATACCTAAGGGCCAAGGCACAATAGATTGAAATAATTTTGGTATTGAAATTTGAAACTAAAAAACTTAAAAGAATGAGAACAATCAACAAAAGTAATACAATAAAAACAAAACAAAATAGTTCATTTGTTAAACTTAAAAAAAATGTAAGAAAAAAATCAAAAAATTTCAAAGAAACCTACCTTTTTTGAACAAATCTTGCTCTACAGTCTTCTTGAATCTTGGCAAACACTTGCAAGTGCTTAGGAATAGCACAACAATCAACCTTGAACAACCAACGATCAGCCTTCAACTCTGTTCGAGCTTGTGCAAGCAAGAGAGCAAGTTCAGCAATGGAGGCAAAAAAACTCGTTTTTCTTTCACAAATTGTTAAAATGAAATTGTTTTTACCTATTTAGTGTGTTTGGAGGTCGAAATTAGGGTTGCAATGAATATTTTAATGTTTAGAAGTCAACATCTGGTCAAAAAAATAATAAAAAATGATTAAAAAAAGACTTTTTTGCGGACTGGGCGTTTTGACGTGAAAAAACGTTGCGGATTCTGCTCGGATTCGTCGCGCCGTATCCTGGAAGAATCCGCAATGATAGTTTGAATCTGAAACGTATCCACAGAGAAAAGTTCGAATCCTGGCCGAATCTGTATCGTACCGAATCCGAATCGTACCGTATCGTATCCGGAGGCTTAGTATGGCGAATCGGTAACTTAGCATAGAAGCAATAACCTGTGAAAAAGAACACTATACTTGGAAAATCCCTACAAATATTCATATAATCATGAATCTTGAAAAAGTATCATAGGCTCTTCAAGGGGCTAACCTCCTCAAGAGCAAAGCTTAAATACAAAATATGATCCCTAGATCTTCTCTTCATTATAACATCAATATGTAAGCATCACAAAAAGTGACTTATGAGGTGCAGCACATGGGATAAATTCAGACGCTTAATGTCAACTCATTACAAAATTACAACTTCATGTGATGAATTTGATATAAATCCTCACGAAGAGATGTTAATTAAATAACTAAAGTTCAAATATGATTATTACAATGTTCATAACAATATTAGAAAGTCAAGACGTAAGGATTTTGACAGTTTATATGTACTAGTCATATTCCTGCACTTCAACAAGTTTGTTGTTGTTATGAAGTCACCCAAATTTGATGGAACTGGAATAGATTTGGAAAGGACAGGGTAATGCCCATATACAAAATAATCTGTCGTACCTCACCTATGAGGACCCTAGATCCCTTGTTTCTCATGGTTTGTCTATTAAAATAGCCCTTACAACCAAGTTTCTCTACGTGAAAAATCAAATAATGGTCCATAACTAAAAAGTTCACTTGAAGATACTTGTCTTGGCAAGATCATGAAATAAAGAAAGTGATCATATTACCACTAAATCTTGGGCCTTAAATCCAAATAGTCTTGTAACTCCAAGAATTTCACTGTCCACAGGTAGTAGATAATCCATAAGGGATTACACCTGTTCGGTAAAAATATTTAGATGTGCAATTTCACATTATTTTTACAAGTAGTTATATGGGGCACACACCTAACCTACTTTGCAACTAATCCAGGGCCATGGGTACCCTTCTTATTTAGGATCAATGGAGGATTCCTTGCAAGATTTCCAAGGTGCTGTTACCAACTCCTATTCATTGAGAGAATTGAATTCTTTCTATTTGGTAGTTTCCTTGAACCATGCTATTACAACCACCAGCTTAGAATCCTTCTATATTGAAGCAAAGGTGATTAAAATGCTAATGTGCATATCAAGATACTATTTAGAACTTAAGATGAGCAATTGAAATGTTACAATCATCCATTTGAGGTCTTTAGACTATGGCAAAGGAGCTCTCTGTCAAAAACTAGTGTGAGAAACAACACATATTGGTTTTCAGCTTTGACTCTTATGACATGTGACAACTTGTACCCAGCAAGTCATTAAAGAGTCCTACTTGTCATTGAGGCACTAATGCTTAGTATTCGCTTGTGTTGCTAGTGTTAAGAAAATGAAGGTGTCTTAACCATTTTTTTTTCTTATCATTGATTTATTTAATATTTAATGTTGATAATTATCCCATGTTGTCTTGTAAGTTACAACTTGCAGTTTCTATTTCCGAGGAGGAGTCAATTGGGAAATTACCGTTTACAGGTGGAGTTGTGCATGAAGGCATTTTCTATTTTCGTGTTGAGTTTGCATAGAATGTGAGTTTTCGAGGCACAATTATTATTTGGCAGGTGAAGGTTTTGCATGTGTAGGTTTAGTGACAATTGGTAGTTGCAATGTTTGCATGTGGTGACAGTTGGAAACTTACTGTTATGCAAATGTAGTGGTTTTGGCGTTTTCCATGTTGCATCTTCAACCTTTGACATTCAATTTAGAAATGTCTAATTTATGCATTGTAAGCTCCTATATATTGAGGACTTGTATTTGTTGATGTTATAGCTGTGGGAGATATCCTCCTCTCAAAATCGAAATAATAAATGATATATAAATATTATTTTAAAGGCCGACCCAAGATGAAAAGTTGCCTTGGTTCTTGAATGAGGCTGACCCTTGTGAAGAGTCGCCTTGCTTGTGAAGAGGCACCTTACTTTGTATATATGGAAGGAGATGCTTATTCATTTGATTATCGATTTTATTCTCAAGAGACATTCGCACTTATCGAGGAGTTCGTGCATCTACAATAGATCATATTATTGCATAAAGCAGATAGACATTAAGGAGAGATCATATAATTGTGTATTTGCATCTAAGTGAGGTGCGATTCTTTATTGCATCATATCGGCCTTGCGTGTGGCCAAGATTGCAAGCAGATTTCTGCTCCTTTAAATTCAATATATAAGAGAGATATTTGGCTGGGTTTTTCTCCCTCGAGGAGGGTTTTCCTAGAATAAATTCTGTGTTCTTTGTTCATTGTGTTGAATTTTCTGTTAATTTGCATTTCTGATTAAAACAACATGGTATCAGAGTGGGTTTAGGGGAAATTCGATCAGAAGCAATTGCAGATTTAAGATCACTTCCAGGTGTGGAGGAATTTTGATTTTATTTTTAAGCTTCATGTGCTTTCAAGGAGTTTGATATTTGAAGCTTCAGTTGTGATAGAATATTGTTATAATATTGGATTAACAAGACAATATAGAGATATTAGGAGGAAATCGCGTCTGAAGGCAGCAAGTCAGGATTAGATATCATTGTGAGAACAAATATGGAAGTATATGACTGTGGTGTGGTTGTATATGGAAAATCACGGGCTGCTGTTGGTGTGAGTGGATGTGATGGTACTTTGGTTTCTTGACATTGTTTTGAAGATCTGTGCGGGCTGTAATGGAGTTATGTTTTGGTTCTTGTTGAAGACAGTGTGTAGGTTCTATGTTATCCCCTCTCATTCTTGTGTTGTATGGGATATGAGTTTAATGGAATGCTCAGGTTTGAAAAACAGTGTTCATTCTTCAAGTCATATGAGCTTTTGCGCATTGGTGTAAAGTTTGGAAATTGCCTATGGTGTATACATTTGAGGCTTTAGAGATTTCAGGGAACTCTATCATTTACATTTAACAGCTGAGAAGAGATTGCAAGACAAGCGCCTGACTACATCTATTGACCAACATAAAGAGATAAGTATTTTATGTTTGAATAATGATCATGAATTTTATAGTTAATAATAATTCATGCAATAACATTGGGAATAGTGAATCATGTATGCTTCTAGCATTGATATTTCTCTTTGGGATAGTTTTGAACTATTATTAATCTCTCTAAAATGCTTCCAGGATGGATCAAGGAGCAAAAGGATGACGAGAGATTGCATAAAGAATTCAAGGGAGGAAGAGCTTGCTGCATCCTGTGAGGAAGACACGCAGGCTGAAGAAATGAACAAACATGAAGACACAACTTGCTACCATGAGACTGAGTTGGTGGCACATAACTTCACTGGAGACATCTCTCGAAGAGGAAGAACCTATACAAATTGCGATTAGTTTCTTCGAAGAGGAGGAAATAACATTTAGAGGGAGTTTGACAAACCAACAGAGGCAACCTTGGACGAGGAGGTCAGGAGGTTGATTCAAAGGGAGTCACATCTTCATGAAGATTTGTCATAGTGTATATTCCTCTGAGATGGAGGAATATGAGGTGAAAGCCCTTGTAGTGTATATTCCTCTGAGATGGAGAAATATGAGGTGAAAGCCCTCCTCTGAGACGGAGGAATATGAGGTGAAAGCCCTTGTAGTGTATATTTCTCTGAGACGGAGGAATATGAGGTGAAAGCCCTTGTAGTGTATATTTCTCTGAGACGGAGAAATATGAGGTGCGATCCCTTGTTCATCTCTGAGACTGAGATGAGATGTCATGTTGAAAAACTCCATGACTACATCACGTTGAGAGACTCTGTGATGGACACTTGTGCATATGTTTCTTTGCACACATGGGAGTAGCCATAGTGGACGTCATGTTGAGTGACTCTATGACGATATCACGTTGAGAGACTCAGTGATGAACTTTTTCTCAAATGGGTGTAGCCATTCTGGATGTCATGTTGAGAGACTCCATGACATGGATATTTGGAAGGATACCTCCCTAGCTAAGAGGGAGTGTTGATGTTATAGCTGTGGGAGATATCCTTCTCTCAAAATCGAAATAATAAATGATATATAAATATTATTTTAAAGGCTGACCCAAGATGAAAAGTCGCCTTGGTTCTTGAATGAGGCTGACCCTTGTGAAGAGTCACCTTGCTTGTGAAGAGGCACCTTACTTTGTATATACGGAAGGAGATGCTCATTCATTTGATTATTAATTTTATTCTCAAGAGACATTCGCACTTATCAAGGAGTTCATGCATCTATAGCAGATCATATTATTGCATAAAGCAGATCGACATTAAGGAGAGATCATATAATTGTGTATTTGCATCTAAGTGAGGTGCGATTCTTTATTGCATCATATCGGCCTTGTGTGTCGCCAAGATTGTAAGCAGATTTTTGCTTCTTTAAATTCAATATATAAGAGAGATATTTCTCTGGGTTTTTCTCCCTCGAGGAGGGTGGTTTTCCCAGGATAAATTCTGTGTTCTTTGTTCACTGTGTTGAATTTTCTGTTAATTTGCATTTCTGATTAAAACAACAATAGTATTTTGGAGTTGTAAGTTGTGTTGTTGAGATATAGTTATGCTATTGGATTGACTGTAGAATTGTAACAGAGTCAAACTCTTGTAAGGGCTTGCACTACAAGTGTATTGTAACTATTTGTTTATAGATAATACATTGTTTAGGCTTTTGGAGTGTGGATTTTTTCTCCCAAAAGGGTTTTCCCCACGTATATTTGGTGTTATGTGTTTTTATTGTATCTTTGATGCCATTTATGTTACCTGTTTTGTGCATCTTCTTTATTTAATTGAATAAGTGTTTGAAATTGTAGAAATTTTCACATTCTCTCCTTTGATAGATTAGTGTTGGAAGCTTTTCTGCGTACTTGGCTTCCTTTCAGTTGGTATCGGAGCCTGATCACCTCTGTTTCCTATTGTGGGTTAAAGGGTTCTTTTGTATTGATTTTATTTTGAGTGGGAGCTTGTTGCAGAAATTTTTTGTTAACCTTGTTGCAAGAAGGAGATGGCGAGCACATCTGGTAGATTCGAGATAGAGAAGTTTAATGGAGGCAATTTTGAGTTGTGGAAGCTCAAGGTGGAAGACATGCTTGTAGATCGTCACTTATGGACAACTGTTTATGGAACTATGCCAATGGGCATGAAACAAGAAGATTGGGATCCAATGGATCAGAAGGCTAAGGGTTTGATAAGACTCTGTTTAGCTGATTCGATACTCCTAAATGTTCATGAAGAGAAGACTGTTGCACTTCTTTGGAAGAAACTTGCTCAGATTTATCAGGCTAAATCCCTAGTAAATAAGTTGTTCCTGTGAAAGATGTATTCTTTGCGGATGGAAGGAGGATCTGTTGCAGATCACTTGAATGCATTCAACATGCTAGTTGCCTAGTTGAACTTTGTTGGTGTAAAAATGGAGGATCATTGCATGGTCATGGCCATTGGAAGTACCTCTACCACCTTTAAGATGGATGAAGTGGTTGCATCATTGCTATCTGAAGAGATGTCGAGAAAATCTTTCAAAAAGGTTGAGGAGGCTCTAGTGGTTCGAGGAAGAACGAAAGAAAAAGGCAAAAAGAAGAACAGGAAGCAAGAAAAGTGAGAATCCAAATCCCATGGGAGATCTAAGTCTCTTGGTAAGATCAAGACAAAATTTTGGAATTGATTCAAATCTGGTTACTTCCACAAAGATTTTGAGGAGAAAAAGAAGAAAAAAAAGGCATTCTTTGATTTTGAATTTGATAAATCCTCTTAGGATGATGCAAATGCTTTTCTCATTGCCTTGGCAACGCATGCATTGCAAGATGTGTGATTGATAGACTTCGGTGCTTCTTTCCATATGACTTCACATTGAGATTGGTTCTCTAAGTATGAGAGCTATGATGGTGGGAAGGTGTACTTGGGTGATGACTCTCACTTGAATATCGTTGGCCATGGAGGAGTCAAGATAAGATTCCTATATGGTAGAGTGAAGGGGATCAATGGTGTCCTACATATCCCTTGTTTGGTACAAAACCTTCTTTCTGTAAGTAAGTTGAATGATGTGGATGTGTAGGTTGTCTTCTCGAATGGAGGATGTAAGATGATAAGAGGAGCTATGGTGCTTACTAAGGGTGTTTGGATAGGCACTTTGTTTTAGCTAGATGCATGCACCATTTAGTGCAATAGTTCTTCTATGGAAAAGAAGTAAAGAACTTCCTAGTCACTATCCTCACCATTGGAACCAACAACAAAGAAGAAAGTTGCATCCACTTCCGATGATTGTGCTTTCTGGGTATCCAAGGGTGCTCATGCTTTGGAGATGAAGTTACCTGCTGAGAAGACAATGCTTTGGCACCAAAGACTTGGTCATGTGAAAAGGGTTTAAGAACTTTGAAAAATAAATGCCTTGTTGAGGGGGCTTGATGATTGTAATCTTGAGTTCAATTTTTGCGAACATTATGTCTATGGAAAGAAAAACCGTGTTCTATTTTATCATAGTTCTCACAAATCTTCCGGGGTTTTGGACTATGTGCATTTTGATGTTTTTGGTCCTATAAATGTACCTTCGTTATCAAAATCTGTATATTTTGTTTCTTTCATAGATGATTATAGTAGGACATTTATTTATTTTCTTAAAAGAAAATCTAAAGTCTTCAGTCGATTTAAGGAGTTTAAGGCCTTGGTAGAAAATCAACTAGTAGGAAGATTAAGTGTTTGAGGACTGACAATGGTGGTGAGTTTTGTTCTGTAGATTTCGATAAGTTCTATAAAGATTATGGGATTGAAAGGCATAAGACAACTCCATATACCTCTCAGCAGAATGGGTTGTGGAGAGGATGAACAAGACATTGATGGAGAGGGCTAGGAGTATGCTAAGTGGAGCTGGCCTTAAACAAAAGTTCTGGGCTGAAGCTGTTGCCATTGCTTTGCTATTTGGTTAACAAATCTCCTACATCAGCTCTTGTTGAGAAGACACCTATGGAGGTGTGGTCGAGCAAGAAGCCCTCATTGAGACATCTTCGTGTGTTTGGTTGTAGGGCATATGCTCATGTGCCAAGGGAGAGAAGATCAAAGTTGGAAAACAAGGCTATCAAATGTATCTTCATCAGTTATGGTATTGGTGTGAAAGGTTACAAGCTTTGGGATCCAGTGGCTGAAAAGGTTCTCTATAGTTGAAGTGTTATCTTCAGAGAGATGAAACCTTCTTCCATTGTTTTGCAACCTACAGAAGGACAAAAGAGAGAAGATGTGGTTCAACTTCCTCTTGATCCTAAGAAAGTTGAACCTAAAACCTAGAATGGACCTGATGATGAGGAGAGCTTGAGAAGCTCTAAAAGTTTTGAAGAAGAAAAAGAACCTCAACCTCAACAATTAAGGAGGTCTATGAAAGATAGTTAACAACCTGATAGGTTTGGTTATTCACTTGAAAGGTTTGGTTATTCATTGTTGGATTCAAATTGTATTTTTGCTTTGATTGCTAATGTTGATGAGCAAAAGACTGTGCAAGAGGCTATGGGTATGAGTGATGTAGATTCTTGGATGAGAGCCATGGAAGAGGAGATGGTTGCATTGAAGAAAAATGATACATGGGATTTGGTACCCTTGGTTGAAGGATGCAAACCCATTGGTTGCAAATGGGTGTTCAAGAAGAAAGTTGGTCTTGATGGCTGTGTTGAGAAGCATAAAGCAAGGTTGGTCATGAAGGGTTATTCACAAGTGGAGGGAATAGATTATGGTGAGATATTCTCTCCTGTTGCAAAACTGACATCTATTTGGTTCTTGTTATCACTAGCAACAACATATGATTTAGAAGTGAAGTAGATGGATGTGAAAAGTTAAAACAACCTTCCTTCATGGTGACTTGGAGGAAGAAATCTATATGTCATGACCGAAACAGTATGTGGTTAAAGGTAAAGAAAGTTTGGTATGCAAGTTGAAAAAGTGTTTGTATGGTCTTAAGCAATCTCCTAGGATGTGTTACCAGAAATTTGAAACCTTTGTGTTGAGTTTGGGATTTCAGAGATCTAAGTCTAATCATTGTGTTTACTACAAAACTGTTAATGATCGTTTTCTCATCATTACATTGTATGTTGATGATATGTTGTTTTTTGGGAAAGATAAAAGTTTGATCTTAGATCTAAATTCCTAGTTGTCATCACAGTTTGAAATGAAGGATTAAGGTGTAGCTCGATATACCTTGGGGGTGGAGATCAGAAGAGATAGAGCTAACAAAAAGCTTTGGTTAAGCTAGAGTATGTGAATGCAGTGTTGGAGAGATTTAGCATGATAGCTTGCAGACAGTTAGTTGTTCCTATGTTGCAAGGGATGAAGTTTTTTGTGGAAGATTGTCCAAAGTCTCCTTTTGAGATGGAGGACATGACCAGAGTACCCTATGCTAGTGCTATAGGCAGTTTGATGTATGCTATGGTCTGTACGAGGCTAGACATTGCCCAAGCAGTGGGAGTCTGAACTCACTTTATGGCTAATCCATTGGGATGCAGTTAAGAGAGTGTTTAGATACTTGCATGGTACTTCTGAGTATGCCCTATGTTTTGATGGTTATCCTACAGGACGTCAACATTCAGTTTGTATTCGTGGGTTTGTGGATTCTAATTGGGCAGGAGATATTGATAGTAGAAGATCCACCAGTGGATATGTATTCATGATGTTTGGTGGTGCTATTAGTTGGATGAGTAAGTGGTAGGCCGTAGTCACTTTGTCCACGACAGAAGCAGAGTACATGGCCGCTGCTCGTGCTTGTAAGGAAGTCATTTGGCTTAAGCGTTTGTGTTCATATGTTGAGCTTGATGCAGGACAAACCACTATCTGTCGTGGCAGTCAGAGTGCCATTTGTTTGGCAAAGAATCCTACTTTCCATGCCAGAACAAAGCACATTGATGTGCAATTTCATTTTGTTCATGATATGGTGGAAGATGGAAAGGTGAAGTTGGAGAAGGTTCACCTTGATGAATGTTGCAGATGCATTGAAAAAGCCAGTGAGCACAAAGAAGTTTAGATGGTGTTCGAAGTCTATGGGCCTCATGACCTCTAGCAGTTAAATACTGTTACTTCCATTGACTCTTCAAAGGTGTTTGACAAGAGAATGTTAGGAAAATGAAGGTGTCTCAACCTTTGTTTTTTTTCTTAGCATTGATTTATTTAATATTTAATGTTGATAATTATCCCATGTTGTCTTGTGAGTTACAACTTGCGGTTTTTATTTCCAAGGAGTCAATTGGGAAGTTACCATTTACAAGTGTAGTTGTGCATGAAGGCATTTTCTATTTTCGTGTTGAGTTTGCATGGAATGTGAGTTTTTGACGTGCATTTATTATTTGGTAGGTGAAGGTTTTGCCTGTGCAAGTTTAGTGACAATTGGCAGTTGCAATGTTTGCATGTGGTGACAATTGGAAACTTACCGTTATGCATGTGTAGTGGTTTTGGCGCTTTCCATGTATCTTCAGCCTTTAGTATTCGATTTAGAAATGTCTAATTTATGCATTGTAAGCTCCTATATATTGAGGACTTGTATTTGTAGTTGTAAGCTGTGTTGTTGAGATATTGGTATGTTGTCGGATTGACTCCAGAATTGTAACATAGTCAAACTCTTGTAAAGGCTTGCATTATTGTAACCATTTGTTTATAGATAATACATTGTTCAAGCTTTTGGAGTGGGGTTTTTCTCCCGATAGGGTTTTCCCCATGTATATTTGGTGTTATGTGTTTTTATTGTATCTCTGATGCTATTTATGTTACCTGTTTTGTGCATCTTCTTTATTGTAATTGAATAAGGGTTTGAAACTGTAGAAATTTGCACATTCTCTCCTCTAATAGATTAGTGTTGGAATCTTTTCCGTATACCTGGCTTCCTTTCAGCTAGAAAGTAGTCATTATTCTATCAGATTATCATTACATCAATATACAATAATATTTAATGTTCTATCGGTAGGTGTGAGCTAAATTTGGTACTCTGGCATCTTTAACCTGTCATTTGTATACTTTAGTTTGATAGATCCTTTTTTGTCTACAAGAGACATTTTATTATTTTTTCATTTGTTGCAACTCATTGGCGGTTTCTTTGATTTCCTGCAAATTTAGCTTCATTTTAAAGCATACAATTAAACCTCTATCTGAGGTCTCATCATCACATATACATGTTGCAATGTCGAAAGTACATCTATCTCTGAATAATCTTTCTTTTGTTGCCACTTGTACATTTATTAATCTGTTGCGATTCTTATATGAAGATTGGAAGTCAGTCATCTTTCCTCCAATATTACTCCTTTGGAAGTCTTTTAATTGAAATTCTTAGATTATCTATTCCCTTGGTCTCACAGACTCTCACTTACACCCTTATGAATTAAGTTTCTGACAACTAATTTGTAAAACTGATTTTAATATTGGGGCAAAATTTTCTCATAACTTATCCTTTAGAAGGAAAACTGATTTTATTACACTTAATTTCTTATTTCTCTTTGTTATATATTCTGTCTCTTGCATTTTGTCTCAGTATATTTTCTTTGATTTGACAAGTTAAAGATTATTGTTTTATCCTTTGTTCTTTTCTTTTATCTTCAATTATTTTAAGCATGATTTTTTTTTTATGAGATATCCTTAACAGTACTTCTTAATAATATGCTTGGATTCAAGAATTTGTGTAAGTCAAAAAAAGAATATGCCAATATGCATACATGAAAATAGTGGTGTCTGTTTCTGTAGTTGGAGAAAAGTGCAGCCCTCTTCAGGCCTAAACTAATTGTTGCTGGAGCTAGTGCATATTCACGTCATTATGACTATGCTCGGATGCGCAAGGTATGGGAATTTTGGGTGGATTTACCTCAATTTTAGTTGTCTTCCAGTTGCTTCATTGAAAGTGGTTATCACAGTGATAACTTGAGCATTAAAAATTGTTCAATGTAGTGAAAAGTCCCAAAAAAATAAAAATATCTAAATAACTTGTCATTGTTTTATTGTTTTGTTGTAAAGGTCTGTGACAAACAAAAAGCTGTGTTGTTGGCTGACATGGCACATATAAGTGGACTTGTTGCAGCTGGTGTGATTCCTTCTCCTTTTGAATTTGCGGATATAGTGACAACCACTACACACAAGTCACTCCGTGGTCCACGTGGGGCAATGATCTTTTATAGAAAGGGCATCAAGGAAATTAACAAGCTTGGGCAAGAGGTATAAGACATAAAGAAAAAGGAGCTGGGATAAATTTATTGGGTCTAGCAGTAAATCACTTTATTTTATTGTGGAATTCATGTGTTTTGTTAAGTTAATCAATTGATAGATGCTATTTCCTTTTATTTTGAGGCACAATGCTAAAAATTTCAAGTGCAACAACATAAAGTGCTTCCTTTTCCTGAAGGTTAAATATGAGTTCGAGGAAAAGATTAATGCAGCTGTGTTCCCTGGTCTTCAAGGTGGTCCTCACAATCATACTATAACGGGTTTAGCTGTTGCACTTAAGCAGGTTATTCTTATGATACTAACCTCTCAAATTTCTTTATTTTGAAGTTTAATCTTAATTTTATTTCAATACAGCCTCATTTACTTTATTAGCAAATCTACATCTAAATTGATTTTTAATGCTAGACATGTTTGTCTAATAGATTGCTATGTATTAGCTCACGTGCTTGTTTGACATTCTAATGATTGTTTTGGGCATTTCTCTTTTCATCCTCCTCATGTTTGGGTTGTTATTAATCCCCATAAAAAAACAATCACGATTGGACAAAAAATCTATATAATTTATCTGTTAGTTCATACTAGGTAAAAAGTGCTTTTCTTTTTCATGCTACATAAATGTCAGGTCATCATGTTTAGTTATGTGAAACTAGATTTATTATTTCTAGAAATTATTTGGTATGTGAGTCAACTATTAGGATTAGTATTATAGGAATTGCTTAGACTCACCTAGACTCGGCAAGTCTTGAGGTGGGCAGACCCAAATGAGGCCCAAGGTCTCATGTCTTGGTTATTTGGCGAGTTCCACTAGGAAGATTTGGCCAAGTCATTGGAAATCAGAAAAAAAGAGAATAAAATATTGAAAACACTCAAACGTAAAAGTGTGAAAGTCAAGCTTTTTTTTGAAGGGTTTTGAGGACACTTGAAGTTTCGTTAAAAGCGATTAAAATATGAAAAATGGTTGCCCCTTGATTCACTGGGGGTACTGCCTCTAGACCTTCATGAGGGGTGTTGCACCTCAACCCTCACATGGGGTGTTGCCCCTTGATCCCATTCCTTGATCCCATTGGGGGTGCTGGCCTGAACCCCAGCTCTAGTTTTAAACATCAAAAAATAAAATTTATTTTGGGCCATGCTAGATGGAAAAACATTTTTTTATTCTTTCTACTTTTTCCCAATTGAATCCCAAGTAATTGAATTACATTTATACTTCTGGTTTGTTGAGGCAATTCCTATCGTAGTAATGCTCCTATGGTTGCAGCGACATTTGCAGATTTGTTTGAGTTACAAGTGCATGATTCCACATAGAGCTAGCAATGTTGGGATGAGCAATACAAGCTCCTTTTTACCATAGTTCATAACTCCATATTGTGATTTTTGTTTTTGATGCCATGGATATAATCCATGAGTTTTGTACACCTAAAACACTTGACAATATTATAAATGTTGTTTCCTTAAGCTAAAGTCCACTTTTATACTCGTGATTGATGTATACTTGTGCATGTGCTCAAAGTAGATTCTATTTGATTAGTTTATTGTGTCTTTAAATCTCATTTGCTCAAAGTAGCATGATAAAAGTTTTAAATCCTCAAAAATGTCTATATTTCATGGTTTTTTCAATTTGCAGAGTTTGAGATGAGTCTAAGTCTTGTAACATTCGTTAGAATACATACAATTGAACAAGAGGGATCTAACATCTCTTTGATTCGATGCAGCTTGCATGAGTGAGTGTTTCATGGGGATCAAGGCAATTGGCAGTTGATATCACTAAACATTGTGAAGATAACCAAAAATACTTGCTCCTACAAATTCTTACTTTTGAACTTCCTAAAATATTTAAATGAGTAGTTATGAGTGTGAGTTTTGATTACTTTGTACGATGGTGCCAGTAGAGTGAAGTATAGATTATGAATCTAATAAATTTATATTGAAGATATTCTTACCACAATAATAAGGAGAAATTTTGTCAGAAAATGTAGACTTTCTGCCTTGAGCTGACTTGATTGGATAGATTTTCTCATAAAGTACCATATTTATGATGGGAAGTAAGTTATAACTTGGACAAGTAATATTTAGAAAGCTACAAATAGGGGAAATACCCTCCAATTTTCATTGTCATCGGATGCAAAATACCCTGTGTAGAAACTGTGCTAGGAGAGAGCTAAGTTATTGATCTTGGTATTCGTTTCAGTTTGAGGATTAAGTTTGTGGATTTGGTCAAAATATTTTTCTTCGTTGGGTTTGTCAACACAAGAACATACAAAAATAATAAATCTATACATATCTGCAGCAGCAATTAAGTTAAAAAATATAGCATAGCCTCATATAACAAACAAAACTATCATAAAAACTAAAAATACTACTCTGTCAATTAGTCAAACTTGAATGTCATGATATATATTCATTGTTCAAACTTCATTATTAAAATAAAAAGTAACAATGTCAACAATTAGCCATTAGGCTTCAACATCATATAAGTCTTCAAAAATATCATCACCACTATCAATATTAGATGATGTAGATACTAGTGACAAACCACAAGTAGTGCCACAAGCACTCACATGCTCATTAGCTAGCTCGTCCTCAACTTCAAATGCAACAAGTTGGAAAGTGGAAATGCTCTTGCTCGATATCTGGGTTCCTTGTAGCAATTTTGTTTGTACAAAAGGAGATGGTAGTTAGAATGCATGAACATTAAGTCCTTTGTCTTTTGTGAGTGCAATTGGTTGTCTTTTATTGAGAAGATGAAGTAGTTTGTGCTCCAACTCCTCTCAAATGCAGATGAACTAGCAACCTATTAAGACAAAATTAGAGAGTTAGAGTTGCAAAATTAAAAAAATTATCAATGAAATTGCAAAGATATTTTTTTCTTTATAAAACTTGTGATAGAAGTTTGATAATAAGAGGTTGTAGGTATTAAAATTGTTTGCCATGGAAGTACTGCAAACTTTGAGTATCCTTCTTGAACTTGGCACAAAGAGCTTCAATACTTTGATCATTGGATTGCACAAAATAAATGAACTCACTCATGACTATATCTTGCAAATTAGGATCAAGAAAAAGTCTGCGAAATGCTGCCTTGTACCCTTCTGCAACTTCAAAATCTCTATATGGCGCAATCCTTGTTGGCATAAAAAGGATCTCAGCACTATAGTATTTTGGATTCTATGTGAAGGCAAGAAAATGTAGCAGAGTGGTCATTGTGTTCCATCTCTCTTCAATAGTTTTGTGCACCTATTTGAAGAAAGTTTCTTCAAGATCTTGGTCCTTATCATTTATGATGGTCTTCATCTTATCAATTATTGAGTCAATGCTATCATATCTCTCTCTTTCAAACAAGATATATCCATGTTGGTAAAATAGATCATACTTAAAATGGGCTTGGTTAAAGTAAGGAGATATCTGACATAATCCCACCGAGTGTTATCTAGGATTCTATGCTTAAGATTAACTACCCTCTCAATGATGGATTGCCTTCATATGGACCAATTTTGGTTTATGACCATGTTAGAAAGTGCCTCTCAAACTTTTTCAAGTCGTCTCAAGATAGTTGTCTTGGAGGCGATATGGATCTCAACAGCCTATGTAATAATCAAACTGAAAACAAAGAAGAAAACATAATTAATTTAAAAAAAATTACTAAATTAGAACATAAATATTAAAGTAAATTTTAATATTTCATTCACCTTCAACAACTTCAACTCCGAGAATAATCTGAATATGCTTTGCAACATGTGGTGGCTGATGATGAATATTTGGATTTGTTTGGCCTTGGTATACACCTATTTGATCTAATCATTTTTTGTGTTAGCCTTTTTTAGCATAAGGTTGAGGTTGGACAACACAAGGTGTCCAAAGATGTTGGAATAACTCTCTTCAACCAATAAATCAACTACTCTACAATTTTTGGTGTTGTTGGTTATGCTTTGAACAATGTTTCAAAGCCCCACTTTCTCAATGGCTGTTATGAGAATGTTAGCAACAAATACATTATCCTTTACCTCCCTTTCACAATCTATTACTCTAGAAAACATCACCCTTTTAGGGGCATTGCAATAACAATGATCAATTTTTTGATCAATGGCACTATCTGTCCCAACCTTTGGTTTGCCAAACATAGGACCCTAAAGATCAAAAAAATGAAGCAACTGCTCCTGAAGTATGGTTTCCCCCTCAGTGTTATACGTCTTATGAAGGGCTTTCAAAACCCCCCATCCCCCATCACCCCCCCATTACCTCATCCTCCTCAGAAGGAAGAATTTAGCTAGGTCTAGGTGAGTACCTCTTAGAATTACGAGCATACACAACCATATGAAGAGAGGTGCTCATTGTGTTCCACCGCTGTTGAAGATGGTCCCAACAGCCTTGGGGATGGCTAAATGTCCCCTAGACATTTTCTACCGTTAGGTCACATTTCCGAAATGTTTCTAAAGTTAAGAGAAACATACCTGAAATGCTATTGGGGACAAGGACTAGGGTTTAAGGGCTGAAGATGTGTTCCTGTGGAATGTAGATGATACCCGTTGGCTTCTTCAATACCTCTTTGTAAGTTTTCATTTGAATAATCCTTAATCAATCTACCTCTTTGTGTGTTGACAATTTAGTATCCTATTGCAGTCTTAAAGCTTTTGTTGTGTTTTTATCATCTTTGCTTATGGGTTTGAAATAATAGCAACTTGCATGTTTACAAAATAATTACTATATTTTGTTGATATGCTTTAAAACTTGGAGGAGAATTGAAGGGGCGTAGTATTTTTGAATTTTTTTCTACAGTGAATTGCATCCAAAAGCAAATTAGAAAAATGGTAAAAAAATTGATTCATTCCCATGTATAACATTATTTATACAACATTCTAATTTGCCAATTTTGTCAGAAGTTGTAATGTTTGTGGCTTCATGCATGTTAAAAATAAATTCACCATCCACTGACTTTATGTGCATGCACTAACATATGCAGGCAACAACACCAGAGTATAAATCATATCAAGAACAAGTTCTCAGCAATTGTTCACATTTTGCTAAGGTATGATGTTTTAACACATGAATTTATGTTAATGTACTGAAACATGATGTTTGTTAAAATGTATTTCACAGACAGACAAAGTTATATTTGGCAGCTTCTGTCAGTGTTCAAGTATGAACCAAGAAAACTAGAAACTTTTTTGAGGAGGTTATCATGGATTTAACTAAGTTCAGTACAGTTCAATAGAAAATGTATTTCTCTAATTTATGTATTATAAGAAAGGATTAAATACTGTTTAATCTTGACCATATATCAATTTCATCATGGCAGTGCCTAGGTGAAAGAGGCTATGAACTTGTTTCGGGCGGAACAGACAACCATTTGGTCTTGGTGAATTTGAAGAATAAGGTAAGTACACTGGTGTAAGATTAGTTGAATGAAGGTTTCTAGTACAAATGATAGATCTTCTCTTGGTGTTAATGGATGTGCTTGAAAGAAAAAAAGAGTTATAGCTATTTGACACTTCTGAGAGTCAAAGGTTACTTAACATCTATCACTTAAATTTTCCAACCATTTTCTTTGTTCCTGTTGATAACAAATAAAAACATAGTTACAAGTTACAACCCAAATATGATAATTATCTCATTGTTTATCATTTTTATGTTACACTTGCCATTTTTAATTTCATTTCTCTGAGGAAAAATTGAATTGCAGCTCTCACATTCTCTTTGTAAAAATTCATTTATTGCATGTTCTTTGTATGTTGAAGGTCCAAATGGTTCTGCTCTTGTGAATTACAGGGAATTGATGGTTCCAGGGTTGAAAGAGTACTAGAGTTGGTTCACATTGCAGCCAATAAAAACACAGTTCCGGGAGATATTTCTGCAATGGTTCCTGGTGGAATTCGCATGGGTAATAGTTTAAAAATTTGATGTATTCAACTCCTCTCTAAACTTGTATGTGTAGAAGAGCAATCCTTCTCTTATGTATCTCACCACATCTCTGTTCTTCAAGGTCACCAAATACAGTAATTATTATGGTATCCACCATGTTTTTCATTTTTTTAGTCCACCATGTAAAGATGTGAATAAATGCTAGGGCAGCTATATAATTAGACAATATTCTTTAATTTCAGAGAACCCTTAGTGTGGATGTGAAAAAACATGTATACTTTTTATAATGATTACACTGGTAAATAAACAATATGCAGAATACCATGGAGAGCTAAGTAGACAAGTAATATCCAAATTTTAATTTGTGAAAATGGTTACTATTTCTTTAAGTACATCTTACAACTCAATGTCACATGCCACTTATGATAATACTTTTGATTTTACTGCCTGTTGTACCCAAACCAAATTTATTTTTGCTTCATTGAGGCATTTTGTTTAAAATGGTCTAAACCTTGTTAAAATGATGTTAGAAGTTAGTTTTTGGGCAAATCAAGTATGGGCTTTTAGTTAGTTTGATGTCAGGAAGATATTGGCAAAATTTGAAAAAAATGAAAATTAGGGTTTCTGGACCCTTGTTTTTAGGTAAAAAATCCTAAAAAATTGGAACTTGTCAGAATTGACAAAAAATTGTTTTGATTGGCTTATTTTACTTCACAATCATAGTGGTGAAGTCAAATTCAGTTAAAACTCAGTTTAAGTCTGGTGGGTAGTTTTTGCTTTTTCAGATGGAAAGTTAGGACCTCCGAGGTCGTCAATGGTAGATGGCCAGATACCAAGTGTTGGAATCTAAGCCTAAAATGCTCAAATGAAGAATCTATGGCAAGAAAGGTGCAAAATGGTGCTTCATCTTGGAGGTGATTTTTCACCAGGATGAAAATCATCAAAATTAGTCTTACTCTGGAGCAAAAGAGCCCCTATTAGCCAGGGGCACCTTAGATTTCAGAGGCCCAAATTTCATTTTTGAGGTTTGTCACTTCCAAGAAGACTTCTCTGGAATACTGTCAGCTTCGTGATGAGCTTACCAGCCAGCCTGAAAGATCTGTCTAGCACCTGATGCAGGAGATTGTACGAGAAACGAGGGAGATGAAAAAATGACTAACACTGGAAGGAAAAGCGCGCCTCTTAGCTAGCGGCGCCCATCTTTTTGAGGGACTAGATGAAGGTTTCTGACCAAATGATACCTAGGATGTTTGTCTCGGACTTGATCAGGCTTCGCAACGCATCCGTCAACGGGTTAATCTAAGTTGTTGAATTGTCGGAATCATGAGTCAAACATAAGGTCTAATCTTGATCAAAATGTCAAGGAAAAAGCAAAAGGCCCTTGGAGGCTAGGGGCGCCCAAGGTTTTGGAGCCTTGAATGCAATCTTTTTGGTCATCTTAGGTATTCATCGTATCCGTGTTGCTTCCAGCTTTCTGTTGCATACCTCATCCAGGTTAGAAGACAAGTCAACAGCCTTGTAAGAGTTGTTGATGAACTCGAGCACCCAGGATCACCTGCAAAACCAAGATAAACCTTCCACACGAGAGCAGCAAGAGATAAAATTCAGGAATATAGTGCAATAACAAAATGATGTTATTATCACACACTAAATGATACAATATGCCTCAACTCTCCTTTGAATTGATTGAGTTAATATGAACTCATCTTGACTAGATAGGAGGGAGAGGTGAGTGCTGATTATATAGCACAATATGGGCAAATAATTCCAAGAGGGGTAATAACTCCCAAATAACCAAATTAGGTGGGAGTTATGCCTACTTGGAAAATGCCAAATAGGTGGCATAACCTACTCAGAAAGAGACAAATGAGTGGTTTTGTGAGGTGGCATATAAGGCCAAAAGAGGGTGTGAAACTCAACCACCTAAGTGTGAGTGGGAGCAACACATGTAACCGATGGATTACGCCATGTGTCCTCACATAAACCACATCTCCTATAACCTAAGGTATGCTTAATAATGTGTAGGAAAAATATTAAAAAACCTACACTAACAAGCCTACAGCTGGAGATTAAGTGTGATTTTAGCCAATTGAAAAATGGCCAAGTCTGGGAACAAAAGCGCCCTTGGAGGCTAGGGGCGCCCTTGATTTTAACCCAACAGAGGATGTTTTTTGGAAAAGTGTTCTCCAAGAGTTCTTGTGCAGAACGGAGCTTGCCTGTCAATTTTGAAGTTTTGTTGAATGCTAGAGAACGCGAGATGAAGGGAGGTCAAAATCACCTCCAAAGTGATGAAAATTTGTCTAACTCTGAAGCCAAAAGCGCCCCTGGAGGCCAGGGGCACCTTGAATTTTGAAGCCTCAGATCTTAGAATTAGGCTTTGTAGCCTCAAGGAGTTTCTTGTCAGTTTTGATCCTGCTCTTCAATGAAATTGTTAGCCAATCTTTTGGACACATCAGTCAATCAGAATCAGTGGTCAAACATGGGCTCTGGTGAGGGTTGGGAAATGAAATTTTCAAGAAAATTTCTAAACTCTGGAAAGTGACGCCTAGAGTCAAAGTTTGACTTTTTGACTTAAGTGCATGTAATTGCCCTATAATGGTGGAGTTTGTGAACTAAACTTAAATATTATTTAATGTTTAGTAATCCGACTTCAATTGAACTTATTTTTGCTTGCAAAAGGGGCGACTTATTTTTGCATGTATTGTTAACTGAGTTTGGTCCAATCAGAAGCTAGTGCCCTATTTAGGGCGAATTTTTCAATCAGTTAACTCAGTTTTGGGGGTCCAATCAGAGGGTGCCATACATTTTTGAGGTCCAATTAGGATGGTGCCTATTTGCATGCATATTGGGATGATTTTAGACTTAAAATTGTTTATTTAAGTCATTATTGGTGCCATTATTTGCATCACAGGTGCAAGCAAACACGATTTTCTTGAGCAAGCAAAGATCTGAAGGTGCTTCAAGTAATATTTTTCAGTGTTCTTCATAGTGCTAGGTCTAGATTGTTTAGAAGATTCATTTTCCAGACTTCAATTTTTCAGCGCATGCAGACTTCATCGAATCTAGCTCAAGCATAGGCAACTTTTTGAGGAAGAACAAATCAACTTCTATCTTCTGTCTAAAATTCTTCTATTCTTGTCTTAGGTTTTCTCTCGCATGTCAAAGTAAACAGCAAAATTTTCAGAATCTGATCATCTAGGTTTGCATATTTCAGCATCAACAGCAAAACCCATGTCTTAGATTTTTTCGAGAAAATTGCCCCGTTGCTTTAATTCTGAAGTACTGTGTTTTTTTCGGAAGATTTCTTTGCATGCGGACCAAGAACTTACTTTTTCCAAAATCAAATCATTTGGGTTGCCTTAGAATTCCATTGCCTACAAAACCCATGTAACATATTTTCTCGAGAAAATTACCCTGGGAAGCTCTAAAAACCCTACAGTTCTCGACTGAAAAACCTTTGCATGCCTTGCTAAAACTCATTTTTTCGAATTTCTGACGATCTGGATTTGCTTAGAATTCAATTCTTTACAAAACCCACATTTCAAAAAAATTCTAAAAAAATTTCCCGCAGCTGCCTATTTTTAGCCTCATCCAGAGCTTTTTTCAACTTTTTCTAAAAGTTGTCTGAACATACCCAACTTTACAGTCAAAAATCCATATTTTCAAAATACAATTCAATTTCAACCCCATAGATTACAAGGCCAAATCGGTCTTGATGCATGACTTTTGGAAAACCTTCAATTCAGACTTGGGTCATGTTTATCCAGTGATCAATTTGAGCACGTTGGAAGGTACCGACAACACTACAATAAAAAATCTTGAGCGTTCTATTTTGCTGGCAGCAGCGTCTATTCCTATCACGGTTTTCGATCTTGAATTCGTTCTTGCATGCATAAAACACTATGATTCATCCACAAGATAGATCAGACTAGCCGATGGGAGAGTTATTTGCAGCCTCAAGCCGAGGGACATTGAAAAGTGCCTTGCTATTCCTCCTCGCTCAGATAATTTCACTATAGTCATTGAGGCTTGTGATAAGATATGGTATGAGGACCAAGAAAAATCTCAGAGACAAGTTACTCAGAGATGGTTAAAAGTACAAAAGACCAACATGCCAAAGAAGGTTGGTCATGGAGAATTCAAGGATGAAGTTGCTGTTCTGATAACTTTACGCAACTGGGTTACAAGTAAGGGGGAAGCTAATATTTTCCGACTGTGGATGTTTTATGTCATTTCTCGGATCCTCGACGGTAAAGAACACTTTGACTGGGCCATGCTAATCAGCGAGTGCCTTCACCAGCAAATCATAGGATTCCTCAAAATCCATGAGTTTCACATGGTTTCTTTCTTGGATTACTTAATTGCGTCTCAAGGCAATTTTAGACATTTAAGGACCAATGGGACTCTTGGCGTTTAGCATGTTCACGAATATTACTCACAATTGGAGTTCTCAAAGGCTAAACATGATTTCAAAGTGGTGAATGATCACTTTCTCATGAAGATAGTCAGAGACCTCGACAATGAAATGCACATCAGGATTTCACCAGAGGAAAAATCAGCAGTGGAGAGTTGGGCTGATTAGTTCATTCAATTCCCCACTTTCACATATATTCGAGTGTATGGTTACACTGGAGAACCTCTGATACTACCGAGCTACCCGTCAGACAAGGTCCTTTTCATGGAGTTTCTAAGACAAGCTCAAGATGTTCACTCTTTTCTTTGCAGTCGCCATAAGACAACATTCACCTTTCCTTTTGGATGGGGTATTTACAAATGCAAGATCGCCATTGATTGCAAGTTAATGACGAACGAGCTAGAGAAATTCAACCTCAAGTATTGCATCGAGAGGTGTTCCTATGATCCCTTGGGTCATTATGCAGCTTAGTTGGAGCGAAGTATTTCACACAGGCCAACACTTGAGGACTTTTGGGCCAATTGTGAAGACGAATTTGAAGTGTGTTGACGTCATTATTGTAGACTTACTATTGCTCAGTTTTTTGATTTCCTATCAGAGGATGTTGAGGGTTTGTCAGATGATGATGGAGAGGTGTTACTTAGCTCTTTCGTTAAAGATCAAGTTGCTCGCTAGCCACTTCGCCAACTAGATTGGTACGCCAGGGAGAGTACTTCAATTGAGGATTTGTCAAAGTTAGTTATCAAAACTAGCATGCACTTCTTGGAGAGTAAGAGAAGGCGCAAAACAGTTCAATCACAGAGCCGCCAGTAGGGTTTTCTTCACTACCTTCTACCTCAAGGTCAAGGCCTCGAGTTAAGGTTATCTTGAAGCTGCCTGAAGGTGTTAGAGTCAGTGGGAACACAAAGGGGAGAAGTACCAGCAAGCAGAAGCAGAAGCAGGTTGAAAGAGCGCCTGAAGTTCCAATAGAGACAGTCATACAGGCTGAAGCACAACTTTCACCTCCTGGTTCACCATTTTCACAATAGTCGCCTCCCATTGATATAGACTCAAAGCCAGAATCACCAGTTCGAGGAGTCTTAGAGACAGTTGATCCACCATAGGTTGATACAACAACAGTCTCTCCTCGAGTTGATAACATTGCTCATTCGTGTTGGCTCGAGAAATCTTTGGGAAGAGAGAGGCGAGAGCCTTCATATCAACTTGATTTGTCTAAGTTTGGCGATCCTTGTCAGGGGAGATCAAACAAGAAAATCAAGAAGCAGGTGCACATAGAGAAAACTCCTGAAGCAGAGATCATCATAGAAGTTGCTATGCCACCAGAGGATAAGAGCCTGGATGAAGTTGAAGTTGGTGATTTCACCTTCGTCAAAGCTAATCTTGGTAGGAGCAGTTGACAAATGGACGTGAGCCTCTTCAGGATTGTCACAAGTAATCTTGAAGAGTGTGTCATGAAGGACGTAGAAGATAAAGCGCTTCTTAAGGCTGAAATCAAGCAAATCCGGCAGTATATTTCTGATCTCGTTCATGGAAACTGAAGTAGAGCACTTGTTCTTCCACAAGGGACACCTGCAGAACAACAAAAGTTGGACCAGTTAGTCAATCGTGGCAAACTCTTGGACAATTGGGTTGAAGACCTCATTGTTGCAGGTTGACACCTTCTCACAGGGTTATATCAGTTGAGGCACCAGGCATATGATCTTCGTGAGGGAGTTCATCAGCTTGAAATGACTGTAGCAGAAGGCAAGGCAAAGGACCGGATTCTCATATCTTAGTTAGCAGTTGCATATGACACCATTGTAGCAAAGGAAGAAAAAAGGAAGATTTTCGCTTGCAGAGAACAACACCTCTTCAGAGTGGAAATGTATGAGAGAATCTCTACAAGGATGAATGTGCTCAAAGAGGATGTTACTGAAGCTCTCAAACTCATCAACGAGTTTATCACTTAGATCCCGTGCCATTATCTTCGTGAAGATGGTACTCACAGTGATCTTGATATAGTACAAGCCGAGTTTGAAAAGCTGGTTCGTGATAATCTTGATGGAGATCCTATGGTGTCCAAGTTGGATCACTTCTCAGTGATGACAACTAGTTTCAAAAAGGCAACTGAAGAGGTCAAAGAATGTCAAAGGGCAATCAAAGATGGTGAGAGGGAGTTGAACAGGCAGGTTATCATCGTGGACAACGTCAAAGTGCCAGAGGATGAGATAGTCGACCAGTTCTTGGCCGAGGTGATAGCCCATGATGGCTTGGAGTGATTAGTCAGTTAGAACCTGCAGTTATTTTTGAGGATAGAGTCAGAAGTAGCAGTTAGACTCGACATTAGTCTTGAGTTCTAATTGCTGATTTTATGCATGTTTATCTCATCCTCGGAGATATCTTGGAGGTGGCACTTTCAGTTAGGACTCATTTAATTGATGTTAGTTATCAGTTATTTTCCATTTCAATAAGGGCTTGCATGTTGCACATGTCCAATTAGTTTAGTCTTGTTCCAGTTAACTAATGGTAGTTTTCCAGTTAACTGTATAGTTTCATTTATTGAGGTTTGGCAATAAACTCTTGCATGCTTGCAAGATGTTGACTCAAGGCGATTTTAGGGTTACCTACACCTTTGATGTCTATAAATAAGAGCACTTTGCTCATTTGTAATTAACTTTTGCGCGTAATAGCATACATGCTGAGCCACCCTGCCTATAGTATTGCTATTCAGTATCTATTCACGAACTTTTATGGTGATAATAAATAGCTGAGCCGCCTTGCCTGAATGTTATTGTTATTGTATTGGTTCACTTAGATTAAATATAATTGCTGGTTTGATCGTTTATTGCACGGGTGTTTCATCTATACAATTTACTATCCTAGTTATTATTTCATGTTGTGATTAATAGGTTTTGTGTCATATCTACGCCTCGGATAGGTGTCGTCATCTCCTTGGAAATTTAGAAGTGAAGCTTTTCGTGTTTTGTCGTGATTAATAATCTTTGTTTCATATCTACACCTCGGATAGGTGCCGTCACCTCCTTGGGAATTTAGAAGTAGAGATTATCATTTGATGTTGTTGACAATAACCTTTCTTTCAGCCTACGCCTCGGATAGGTGCTGTCACCTCCTTGGAAATCCTTACTTAAAGATTATAGTATAACCAATTCCCTGCTTCTAAGTCCTCATGCTTTGTTTCTTGAAGAAATAGGATAGTTTAGCGTTTAGCCTAGTTGTAGTTAAAGATCTGCAAAACCAGAGAAAATCCTTAGCTGCAACGTTCTTGGTTTCCGTAACCTTGTGTCTCTTCCAGCTAAGTCAAAAAGATAGGATTTAGATCATTTACTTTTTCATGCATATCAGCATAAGAGGGAGCTTCCCCTCCTAATTTTAAGAGTAGTCATTATGCACTGTGCATAGCTGTCCGTTGCCAATTCATACTCCAGAGATGTGAATTGTCACGCCAACACTGTCAAACTATTTACGCATTTTTTCAATTATTATTAATTATTATTTTTGAATTATGCAATGTACTGTATTTTTTATTTCCTGTACTAATCATATTTTTTCAATAGGCAATTTTTTTTGCTATATTTAAGGTCCACTGTATAAAATGCTCCTTACAAGTTTGCTACCTTGCTCTTATTTCACACATTCTAAAGAAAGCATCCATTTCATGAGTTGCAATAGTAAGTTTTCTCAATGCGAGCATTCTATGAAAATGGGACAAGCAACCTTATGAGGGAAGTCATAACCACCACACAAAAGGAACTTACTCCTTCAGTAATTCAACTACAGGGACTTGTTATCCATTTATTGGCATAGTACAAATTGAGTTGATCTGTACCTTGCATTGAGTTATTTTTTCTGCCTGCATGCATTATTATTGATTGATCTTCCTAACACGTTTTTGGTAATTCTGCATGCAGGAACACCGGCTCTCACATCTAGAGGCTTCACAGAGGAGGATTTTGCAAAAGTAGCAGAATTTTTTGATAGTGCTGCTCAACTAGCGATAAGAATAAAGTCTGAGACAAAAGGTGAGGAAATTACTTATGTTAAAGGGGTAATTGTTTCATAAAATACAACAGTAATTAAATGTTTATTATACAGGTGGTACGAAGCTGAAGGACTTCAATGCCACAATCCAAACCAACCCACACTTCCAAGGTGAAATTGCGAGTCTTCGACATAATGTTGAAGAGTATGCAAAGCAGTTTCCAACAATTGGCTTTGAAAAAACAACCATGAAATACAAGGATTGAGAGCTTCTAACAACACTGTTATCCTTGCTACTTCATGCGACATGTAGATCTGTTGTGCTTTTTGTCATGACAGGTTTTCTTTGTTAACCATCATTATGTTCTGTACTATTATGTAATGTAAATAATTTGCAGATGATATGTGAATCACAGGGCAATGTTGATCTGATCATCTTCCATAGAAGCAATCAAAATTCTGTGATCATAAGATCTTTGTTAGAACAAAATTATGAAGTTGGTTTGGTCCTCAGTTGCAAAGCTCTTGAAATGGAATTAAGAATTTTCACAAGCTTGTTTGATTTTCACCTTTTTTCTCCTAGCAGCAACAGTACATTGGCTACTGATTTTTTAAATAAAACACTAGTAAAACCTTGAAAGGGATCAATATTTATCCATAACTTTCTTTACCTTCTTTCTTTTTAAAAGTTTCTAATAATTGAGCACATATGCCATTGTGAAAAAAGAGGAAATGATTAGTAGGATCTTTCATACTGTACACTCGAAATATGAATTTACACTGCTCATGTGTTACAAATATTAGGTGTGTTTATAGGCACCTGCACTGTAGGTAACTTTAAGACATGCTAATAATTAAATGAGTTACAGTTAACATCATGTATATTCTCTTTCTGTAAAAAATAAATACATAATGTGGTTTTTGGAAGCATCTACACTGCAAAATTCACAGATAGTATCACACAGATTCAAAATGCTGCTGAAGTAGAAGTTGCTTCCCTATACACTCATTACGTAGGTAGATATTAATGTGAAATAAAACACTTAACATAGGATATATGCCAATACATTTTTATTCCACAATGGAAACAATCACAAAGTGATCCACAAAGCCCTGTAACACCTCTAAGTGAGGTTAGTACCAAGGAGGAGGAAGGTAACACGTAAACCTCTTCTTAGGATGATGCAACTTTAACAATTCTTCTACAAAGGCTTCAAACATTAATAACATTGATAGTGACATAAAAACCTCAACAGTTAGGGAGTAGCTCACTTGGAACTATACAACAATGGAAACCCACAATTGGACACACACAAAAGTGATGTTAAGCAAGCCACACAACACTACTACGTGTCCAAGGTGTCATAACATGTGAAGACACTCTTGGCACACACACCAATGCACAATGCATAGTGACACAAGCAAAAGACTCAAAAACACCATAGTTGATACCAAAAATGAAGCATGGAAGAGAGAAAAGATTCTCAAAACCACTAGAACACCCTTCTAAGATCTCTACCAAACCACCCGTCAATTTTCATTGGGTTATAACAAAGAGGCTAAAAACTACCATTTCAAGTTTCTACAAAAACTTGCAGGTGGGTTGGACTTTAGATTCAATTTGGATTTGGAACTTAGTTCCAACTCCCTATTCCTTTTTGCCTCCCAGTATTTGCCTTGTTATGCAAGCTTGTTCAATTTTGCACGTGGACCTCATGCAAAGCTCATACTTGAGACTTGCTCCAAGTCCAAAGTTCCACCTACTTTCCAAGTCCCACAAGACCATCATGAAACTCTCTTTTGTAGATTTCGTACCAAGTTTGAAGTTCTACCTGATCTTTGAGTCTCGCAACACATTGTAAAACTCTCCCTCACAAACTTTGGGCTTGTGCATGAACATGAAACTTGTTCCCAAGTTTGAAGTCCCATCCAACCTCCAAACCCCACAAGACAATGCAAAACTCTCTTTACAACTCTGCAAGTATTGGACCTTTGTCGAGGCTTGGAGCCTTTGGTTTTGAGTCCATACTTCATTTTGATCCCCATGACCCACCATGAAATCCTCTGATTCACCTTTTAACATTCGACCATTAGGTCTACACATGCACTTGGGACTTATTCCCAAGTCCAAAGTCCATCCCAACTTATGTGAACTACCATGTACTTCTGTAGTGTGAGACTCAAACATAAGCCCGACTTGGACATAGTCCTAAGTCCAATGTCCACTTCGACACTTGAACCTGCCAACATGGAGTTGTGGTTCCAAGTGCTTGGTTCTTTTTGATGCTCGCAAAAGTGAATATGGATTTCCTTTGAAAAATAGCACCCAAGCTTCATCATGAATCAAGAACCTTCTTGAGTTCAAAGTCCTAGTTTTGACTCTACACTTGGTCCTGACTAGGTAAGTGCTCAAATTTCATCTCGTTTAATTTGACTCCATAAACTAATGATATCATACTCAAATGTTTTCTATCCCATTGTATTCATTTTAAATCCAAATCTAAATGTGTTCTAAGTTCATTTTAATCGACATAGAAATAATGGTGAAAAGCATATAAAATGACATGCGTTACTCTAATGTTGAAATGTAGTAAAACCGATAATCACACCATCACCACTTATGTTGGCAATTTACAATCTTTCCAAGTAGGAGGTTCCAAAATAATATTATAATTACATGAGAGAATTCAAATGTCTTGAAATATGCATTTTGCAATTTTGAACAAATGAGATAATGGAAAAGATGTGAAGCTTTTTCCAACTTTGAGTGGTGAAAATCACTCCAATAGATCCACTGGTCCCTAATGGTAGTTCCAAGCCACCCAACCATGTGGTACTTGTAGGTCCACCTCACTATGCTAGGAGATGGTTGGAAGGAAAACAAACACAGTGTCACCAAACAAGGAAGTAATGCTTACCTGCACACCAAGCATTGTGCATATAAAACGAGCATGAACACATAATCAAAGTCTCACCCAATCACTCAATGACTTCAAATGGGTCTTACATTGGATATACAATCCAACATCAAGGACAAGGATCCTAGATGAAGCCAAGGAGTGTCATTGTCATAGCAAGAAGGGATGATTGTGGACCTGATTACGAATCTCGATCCCAATGCAAAGGGGGTACACAAATGACATCCATAACCCAACACTGGGTGTGGCATGCCTTGGACATATGTATGTAGAGCCTATGCAAGTACTCTAATTATGTTGTTGACTTAATTTTGGTTAATTTATTGCCTAATTAATTTCTTTAATTATCACTTAATAACATAACTTTTGGCAATTGTAGCCATTAGAGCCACATCTAGACTTTGGACAACATCGATAGCGACTCTTTTCTACCCATATACCTCAATCCTAGGTTCCTCACACATCAAATAGTCAATTGGGTGTGGCACAAAATTGAATGCACAAAAGTAGGATAACAAATTTAACATACTCCAAAAAGATTACACACACAATTAATAAGGAGACTTATTTTCTCCCATTCTAATTTTTCAAAATCCAACAAAAATTGAAAATTTATAAAAAAATTACACATGGAAAAACTAGCAAATTTTCCCATCCACTATTGATGAATGTTCGATTATATATATATTTTTTATTATTAAATTTCTTAAAATACCTAAAGATACCTTTTGGTTCCAAGATGAACAACTACACTGTTTTGAAGTCAAAAATAACATTTTTTAACTTCTATTTTTTTTTTTTTTTACAGTAGTCAAGGCATGAAAATGGACATTCTCAAAAATTCCAAGTCAAGATTTAACTCAATAAAATGGATGAAATTTCACTCTACATGGAGGCCATATGCTACCATAAGGATAGTATAGATAACGTGAGTTAAAAAGAGCTAAAAAATAAGGGAAATGGAGAAAAACAAATCAAGTTTGAAGCTCACAATAATGCCAAATTTTCTTGATTCACTCCAATTTTAGAAAACAATTCCCTAACAATCAAACACATCTTTGATGTTTTTCCTTGCAATCCAATTTGCAAGCTCAAACAATTCAAAATCAAGCAATTCCAACCAATTCAAATTCTTGAGAGGGAGAGAGTTTGAGAGAGCCTTCTTTCCAAAATGTAAGAATAATCCATTTTTCTAAGTCTTTTTTCTTTATGACCCTTTTTCATTTTCAATTCTTTTTCTTTTCACAAAATATATTTTGCAAACAACTTAAAATTCATGTTATTTTCTCCTTTCTAAGAGCAATTGAAGTAATTCAACTATAATTCTTTCTTAGGAAAATTTAAATATTTCAACAAACTTTCTCAACCAATGGAATATTTTCAAATTATAATTAACTAATTGCAATAAATTAAATATACTTCACAATGCATTTAACTTAACACTTTTCCTTTATCAAAAACCTGTTTTTTCCTTTATCAAAAACTTTAACACTTTTCCCTTTTTCAGTTTTCCAATTTCACAAAAACAACTCTTACCATTAAAATGTTATGATTTAACCATCACGATACAATCAAATGCAAATAAAAAATTATAAATCTAATTGAAATCATACATTTACGATTTGCACACAACATAAATGAACTCCAAAATTGCCGTTGATTTGGATCTAGACTCTCATATGGTCTAAAAAGACACATCTTGCACTCACTTTGAGTACAATAGGGGTTTACAAGTAAACTAGGCCCAATGCAACATCTTTGAAATAATCATTGTTGTAGAAATAACTGAGAATTGCATACTTAGGTGGGAAAACAACCTTGTACTTGCACACTCAAGTCGTACATCAATTGTATTGGCATCCTATATAATAGACAAAACAATAGATAGTCAGCCAATAGACACAACATCACATACATCATATAGTCATCACATCAAAATAACTCAACATCAATGATTATAACATCCATTTATGAACATGTATACATGTATATAGCCATAGAGATAAAGTAAATTATAAACACTATTAGATCTAGTTGTATGAGTATAACATGCACCACTTGATATACAATCAAAATTAAGATGTCAATACAAAATCATATTGAGAATACCTCAACACCAAAATAATAAATATAATGATCATTAGAGCTAAATCCATAATCACAAAATAAAGTGAAAATACTAGAGGCATTACACATTGAAATTACATTCTAAATTTTAGTTTACTCACAAAAGAGGGAGGATAAATGGGAGAACCAAGACCTTGCCTAAATACACACTCGGTTAGTTCTTAAACAAAGCATGAATCCAATCACAAAAGTATACAAATATCTAAAAGTACAAAGTACTATCTAAACTAAGATCATAGGCATTCAAGGTAGACCATAGGATACAACTTACCTTAAGGAAACTTTTGTGAAAAGCTTAAGTTTTCATGTTTGCAAGTCACTATTTTTGGGTCTAGATCACCTATGTTGCCAATCCAAATTGTCCAAGCAAGTTGCCTAGGTGATACTCAAATTTCCCTTGTTGCTAGGGGCAAGTCGCCTTTGGGAAAATAAGGGATTTCTTGATAATGCACATGGACTAGAGTGGACAATGAGGTTTTTTGAAGTATGAAAATTGGTTTCAAGGTAAATGAAAGGGTCTCCTATTAGCCTAAGGTCAAAACCCTCAACACTAAGTTTCCACCTTCCACGATAAGACCTAAGGATGCAAAACTCAAGACGAGTGAAGGGCTAGACCCAAACAAGTTAGTGAAAATCTACTCTATCGAAGGCATAACTTTCACATTAAAGACATTGTTTGTAAATGAATTGAACTGACCATTTCCCATGTTTATATTTTAATAAGCCATATAAAATTCATGTTCACCACAAGTTCAATTTTATTCAAAAGCATGCCATTATCTAAAACATTAACAACATACATCAATAGCAACAAAACAAGTATGCATATGAGAACTCCTTGAATGCAAGGCTAAATTAACAACACATTAGGATTGACACTATCTATATATAGCATTCAAAAAAATGCATAGCCCATAAGTTTCATTTCAACTTAAAAGCTGAATTAGATTTAGTCATCAATCATTCCAATACTCATCCAACATGAAATCCTTGTAATATCCCCTTTTTGACGGAAACACTTGAACCCGAATCTTGCATTCAAAGTATTTCTCAAAGAGACATTAGAATGTTATAGATCAATAAGTTTAGTTATGAAATCTAATAAGACTAGTGATGATATAAATATTCCATTTTCTTCAAAGAATTTTTTATTTCTTCTTATCACTTCTATGAATGATTCTTCTGTAATATGTTTCATAAGTACATTAGACATTAAACATCTTTCAAAATCTTCTACTGGAATTCTATATCATAATGAATGAATAGAGTAGTTTTTGAAAAAGGAAAAAAACGGGTTTTACAAGGACCCAAAACCACAAAGTTTACAAACAAAAGATAGGATTGTTAAAAGCACCAAAAGTATAAAGGATGTTAAAACAACAACAAGACAAGTCTACAACCCCCAAAAAAGGCCAACGAAGGCCACATAACCAAAAAATCAGACAAAATCCAACAACTAAATTTGGGCCTTTAATAGCTCCACGGTCTCAGCTTCCACTTCGTTCATAGCCTGAACTCCCCTCTTTAAAATTTGAACCATCTAGGTAGTAGGAGGTGCTTTCCTTTTAAGGTTGGCACGGGTCCTTTTCGAAATACCTTGGTCCTCATTCTTGCTTTTATCCTTTTTCTCTTCCAGGTCAACGACCAGCGAAACTTGTTGCGTTTTTTCCAATTTTTCAGACATAGCATTGATGATGATGGCATTGTGCCTAGCCATTTTATGGTTTTGTTCCACAACAGTTTTCATGTTATTTTTTATTTTGACCATTTCAACTTTCAAAGTATTGTACTTATCCTCAGTGTCACCTTCTCCCATTCCAGTGCTGTTCTTTTTCCGTTTTCCTTCTTCTTTGCTAAGAGCGGCCAGCTTCAGTTCCAACTCCTCCGACTTGCTATATAGAGCCCTATTTCTTTGATTAAGCTCATTAATTTCTTGATAGTTCCGAATGAATAGAGTAATTATTATTTAGTAAGCTCAATAATTACTGCAAGCATCATTATTATAAATCGTTTATTACAAATATCTAAATATAACCTTTCCAGTTGTTATCCTGTCGTTCCAACTCTCAATGCACTACCCATTCTAATATATTAATCATATACTAGACCTACTATTCTCACCTTCTACCATTATTATGTTAATCTATACTATCATAGAACTCATACCTGGTCAGTGGTGGATCTGTAGCCTTGTATGAGCATTACATATACCTTTATGCTTTGCACAAAATGGTTGTGTCTCTTGGAATAGAGACGTCCCTCTAAGAGGTGTGTCCTTTAGTCAATCACTCCACATTAAGCATCGTTTGTAGAAACATTAAGCGCTCACTTCCTTAGTCTTCCATAATCGACCCGATACATGAAACTAATGATTAATTAGTAGATGTTTATCAACGTGGTTGCTATATCGGCAGATAATGCTTGAGTCGATAATACAATCTATAGATAGATGTTCTGACGGTGGCAGATAGGTAGAGCGATAATAGTCTTGGTTTCATCGTATACACCTCCAATATCAATTTGTCCTTTGTCAGATGGTGCGACAGAGAAATATACGGTGGCGGTAATGATCTTTTATAGCTTTACCGCTTGACGTGTATAGACGTATCCATACTTGAACCGCGATTGCAGGCCTGGCTTAACCAGCACACTCTAAGCATTGACCCGCTTAGGTGGCTAGTGTGGGGCCATGTACTCTGTTGCTTCCACCAACTTCCATTTCCGTTCTCGAAGCAGTCCCGTAAACTGTAACGGTCAGCAGTCAGCCACCCAACTCCCGTGCATAAACAAATTCAAATCACCGTTGCCGCGCTGCAGAAGTTCGAACAGATTAAAATAAAGAGAGCCTAGCATGAAATATAATTAGGGGAGAGGGTCCAGTAGTCGTGCACCCTAACTTCACGCTTCTAATTATCCTACGTCGAAATTTCAAATCACTCCCAATTTTTTACAGCAGCTTACTTGGCAAGTTCTCTGCTTATAACTAAGGTTTCAGGGCCACATCATCAAATATGATGCCACATCAGCATGCATTTTTGTCAAGGTGTCCAAAAAGGCCCCAAAAAATAGTGAGACCAATTCTCGTGCATTACATCATGAGTAGTTGAGCGCTAATGTGGTATCACATGATTGGTTGCTTGTTAGATCAAAAGCATACATTTTGTTTAATTATGGGTAGTCAAATCACAACTATTGGACATTATATAAACGAGTATTGGATATTATATTTATGATTGGGTGCACGACTATTGGACTCCACACGACTATTGGGCCCTCTCCCCTATTGTAGTGAAACAGAAAGGAAACTCTTTGATAGACATGTATTCAAAATGTGGAAGCACAGACAAGGCACGTGAACTCTTTGACCAAATGCTTCAAAGAAATGTGATCTCATGGAATGCCATGATTGCAAGATATATGCAGAATTGAATTTGTTGAAAAGGCTTCAAGAACTTTCAAACAAATGCAATGGGCAAGTGTAAAGCTAGACTTCGCAACCTTTGCCTACACAATCAGGGCCAGACTTTGCAACCTTTGCCTGCAGCCACCCTGCCTGTGCCGAAATGCGATTTTTGTAATAGGGTATGCAATCCGTCAAAGGATAAGGACAAAAATTTGATCAAATTTTGTAGTGGCAACTACCCTAGTAGACCTGTATGCAAAATGTGGAAGCATAGACAAGGGGCGTGAACTGTGTGACCTGACTATAAAAATCATGTTTTACAATTCATATTTCAAATTACCCTCTCATGTGAATGCCTTGTAGCCTCCACCTCCTATGCAAATCCTTCATCCTCAAAAAATCCATAATCCAACTCATCTTATTTTTTTTCGGATTTAACCAAGTGATATTCACAAAGAATCATAGGCCACAAATCAAAAATAAATTTATTTCATCCCACAATATTGATGATCCCATGTCCAAATCTCCCATTGATTATGCAATTATTAATCCCAAATCCATTAAGTTCACCATACATACACATAAAATTTCCCTTCCCATCCATGTGCACAACTCAAAGAGTCCGTCCATGCACTACTAGCGACATAAAACACCACTCGCCCATTATATCATCCAAATCAATCCATCTATACCAAGAGCTTTCTCCAAAGAACGCCCACATGTCCACACCCAATTCATGATCCATGCATCCCAACTAATCCCTTCCATGATTATTTACCATCTCAAGATCTAATAATCCCTATTGAGCCCATTCATGAATGGCAATCCTATCATCTTGGTTCCTACATCTTTATTCAATCCAATTATCTTATTGTCAAAAAAACTATAACTACCATTAATCCTTACCCATCTAAAAATGGATTTTTGTCTTGTTTCCAAAGTAACAAGCATCCCATCAACAATTAGATTTTTCAAACACGTATCATCAAGACAAAGCAATAGGCCTTCATGAGCAAGGAATCTTATAACCCATCCAAACAAAAGAAAATCCAAGATTTTAGGGCCTTAATTATATATCTCATGACAAGTACATTTCTCACTCCAATAAGGCTAAGGAAACTTCTTCCAACATAAAAATAGGTACCTCTCATCACTCCTCTCACAATATTGTTTCCACCAATAGTTTCATCAAACACATCACCCCTATCAATCCCATCATCCCCCACTAAGCATATTTGGTATTCCATCATGTTTACTAGGTGTTGGCATTGATTGACATTCAATCAATTATAATACACGGGCTTTTTAAATATTATTTTTATGTGTTCAATCTCAATTATTTATTACTATTCGTAACTAATGTAAGGAGAATGGTTTAAGATGAATTTTTGGTTAATTTAAATATTCATTTGATGCTTTGTACTGTTATTATAATTTACCTCAATAAATTATTACACCCTTTAAAATCTATACACTAGTAGGGTTTGGTAGTATTAAGTGTCTATTTTAAAATATTTTGTTAGTAACAATGATATGAAGGGGTAGTTTCTTCCTTGTGTTAATAAAATGATATTGTTAATATTTTATATTGGTTTCTATCTTAGTACCTTGTTGTCCTACAATTTGCAACTATAAAACCATACTTTGAGCCAAGCGTATCAATGAGTTATGATTTTGTTATATTCTAGTATGAGATACCCCTTTAGAATGATTTTTTTATGATAATTTTTTATCTCTTATAAAGACCCTTGCAACATGTTATCATAGTTAATGAGTCTAAATATGTCATAAAAGGGTTCACTGAGACGAATGAATGGTGAATGAGTATGTATGGAGTAGTGTTTAGACTCTTAGATATGTTAATGATGGGTTGCGATAATGACTAATTAGTAGTGAAATCTCATTATGGGAATGAGATAGAATAGGAGGGATAAAGCATATTATCTAATGCATTTAATAAATGACTATGATGTTGAACCATCAATTGATACAATTACATGAGAACATAGAATATTCCTATTCACATGTATAAACTTGTCATGGTCAAATTATTAAACTTGAAAATTGAGTTAGTTGTACTATCACTAATCTATTGAAGAAAACATGCTATGAATTTTTTTTTTTTGGAATTATTATTATTGTACTTGCTTTAGTCTTGAATATCTTTAGATTTCACCTTTCTATCATTGTTGCATTCTAATAATGAAAGATAGTCAAGCCCTATCATGTTTACTAATTGCTAATTGAATTATCATAGGCCACAATTCTTTATAGATAATGTATCTATCATATGATAAGTGTTTTACTTTTATTTAGGCACTAATCTATCACTACATGGTAACTTATAAAAAATGTTTATAGACTCCTAGTTTAATAAATTTTTAATTTGTTTTAATCATTGGGATAAATTTTATTAACTTTAGTGGTTAATAAGGATGCCTTGTTTTCTAAGAGGTTACTTATTGGTTAGCTATAAATAGTTGTAATAGATGAAGCTTATGGAGTGCCACCTATTCTCATGTGTTCTTAGTCACCCTATGCATAATTTGATAACCATATATAGTTAAGTGCAAATCACATGGAGAGTCTAGTGGATCAAGGGTGAGGGGTTACCTACATAAAGATCTCAAGGTAGGAGGTGAGGTAGTGCCCCTATCCCTCTTTACAATAGTATTATACTATTATGTTTTGGATAGATGCACCAACATGGTTGTTAGATGTATATAGTTGTATTTTGTCATCTTAACTATTAAAACTATAGAGGTAAAGCTATTATGTATCAAACACTGAAATCTTCACCAAGGAAACATTACAAGTACATGTTCAATTTATTCTTGATTTTTGTTATGACATATAGCTTCCCTCTGTTATGTACTCAATATGATTCTCTCCTAGTATGCTATTTCCATGATATACTTCCTCTCCTTTGACTTCAACAATCACTTGGTTGGTGTCATGTATTAATATTACATTACAGTTCCTAGCACTCATGATGTATGAATGTATAGTTATTTGACATTATTTTGTCTATTTTGAGAATATCAACATGTTCTTATTTAGATATCTTTGATTAAATTTGATGTGTATGTAGGTATTTATCAATTTTTGTACTTGATTGGTATCTTAAAGAAGGATAATACGAAACCTATCTGAAATAAATTTCTAAATTTCATGATATGCCTTAAATAGCATTAATATTAAGATTCATTAATTAAAAGGTGGTGTTGTTAATTTGTAAATTATTCTAATTGTGCTAAGCAATTGTGTGTAATGAAAAATAAGTTATGTAAGAATTATTGGTAAATAATATTATTGATATTAGACATTCATCTTATTACTATAATACCCGCCTGGAACACAGTTGGACAACATACAACAATCGTTGCAGTACTTAAACACCGTTTAAGCCAAGCTTTCTCGCACCTCACCTCATATTTATCACCAACAATGTTAACATCTTTCTGAAAATGTGTGAAATCTTCTTATCAGCCTTTGGCATCATCAGGATGAGGAAAATTATCTTTCACATTTTGTAAGCAATGCTACTTGCTGGCTGGTTTGAAAAAAAACAGAAAGGGAGGGAAAACTTACCCTTTTTAGTCAGGTCACACAGTTCACGCCCCTTGTCTATGCTTCCACACTTTGGAAGTAGGTCTGCCACGGTAGTTGCCACTACAAAATCTGGCCAAGTTTCCGTTCTTAATCCTTCGACGGATTGCATAACCTATTACAAAACTCGCATTTTGGCACAGGCATGGTGGCTGCAGGCAAAGGCAAAGGTTCCGAAGTCTGGCTTTACACCTGCCCATTGCATTTGTTTGAAATTTCTTGAAGCCTTTTCAACAAATTAATTTCTGCGTATATCCTGCAATCATGGCATTCCATGAGATCACATTTCTTTGAAGCATTCGGTCAAAGAGTTCACGTGCCTTGTCTCTTCCACATTTTGCATACATGTCTATCAGAGAGTTTCCTTCCTGTTTCGCTGCAATAAACATATTCCATACTAGGCTCTCTTTATTTTAATCCGTTCGAACTTCTGCAGCGCGGCAACGGTGATTTGAATTTGTTTATGAGCGGGAGTTGGGTAGCTGACTGCTGACCGTTACAGTTTACGGGATGCTTCGGAAACGAAAACGGGAGTTGGTGGAAGCAACAGATTACATGGCCCCACACCAGCTACCTAAGCGGGTCAACGCTTAGAGTGTGCTGGTTAAGCCATCCTGCGATTGCATATGGAACAGGTAGCTCCATTCTCTGATGCTATAAATGTGGACGGATTGCAGTCGACGTCATTCATTCCCGAGATCTCCTGCTAAAGCTGTATTGACTTCCAAAATGGAGACCAGACGACTATTCTCTCCTAAGTACCACGATTTCTCACAAGCAACATGCGATGGCTATTTAAAATGTTATGAATGATTTTATTGAAATATATTACCCGTCAGTATTAGTTCTTTCACCTATATTCATCGCTTCCTCCTCCCCACACTTGTGAACGAATCCAATGCTAGATGAGAACGGTTGATGGTTATAGAACGATGTTTCTAATTGCTTAATAGGCTTCACCCTGTCTGCGACTTATCTCCTACCAGCAATGCCCGACAATGATTATATTTCTTCGACTTCAACTTGGCCGCTGTATACCCGTGAGTTTCCCTCTCCAACCACGTTTCATATAGCATAGACTTAATATATAAAATACCTACATAAAAGTTTTCGTATATCCTGAAAGAAACATATGAGGATATTTACGCCGAAGGCGTTTCCTTATTTGAGCTTTCGAAGCTCATTTTGTCCTTCAATGGTTTAAATGCACGAAGAGAGCATGGTTGACAGTTTGATCATCCTCGGCCGTTGATTGTTTCATTTCATTTCATTTCATTGCAGACGAATTAAGCTTTGCATTTAATACGGTGCCGATGCCTCCATCATTATGCGGTCTCCCACGCGACGGATCCCACGCGCTTATTTTGACTTCATTGGTAACAACAGAAACTCGGTAGTTTAGTCTTTCAATTCAGCTGGACAGTACTACTAAGAGCCGGCAGTCTTACAATATGCACACCAGCCCAATGGAAGTCATTTCATGCTTCACCCGCATTGCCTGCAATCATACTGCACCCGCCGGAGCCGGTCTTGCAGATAAAATTGTACGTTGATTTTGCAAATCTATTTGTACTCCTAACGTGCCTTCAATATTATTTTTTTAAATCAATTAATTGCTGGGTAAGGCCAGCGCCATTTTATTGAAACAGTAAATGGTTACAAAACTGCTTTCACCATCCCATCTTCCCCCATAACCGCAAAACACCAAACTGATTCACATCTACATGCAATTTTGTTGGTAATCTCTACAATCTATTTAATGAAATTCCCCAGTTCCTGATTCGTGATTTATTCTCCATCCATCCAAGAGCATTCGAGCTTCCTGACAGGTTGAAGATCCTCCCTCCAGCACGCCACCAAGCACCAGGAATTTAAGATACTTTCTTGAGGTGTGCAGGCACGTCCATCTTCTTACCCCGCCACTCCCCAGCCCCGACTCAGCGTACGCAGCCTCCTAGGCATTCACAACCAACATTATTTTGCTATGCGTATTTTATTAAAACAGAATAGTATTACCATTATATCAGAGCCAATCCACCATCAACGTGCATTTAATATTGCCTGCAAGTTGGTACGCAGCTTTCTGGAGGAGGTTTAATTGACTAGCTTTTTAAACGGTAGAGAATGTCCCATACCTATTGAAGATTTACGCAAGAAACTTTAGATTACGAGTCCCCCCTTTCCTCTTTCCAACTGTTGTGTGGTGTTTTCCATGTTTAGACTGTTCAATAGATATTTCTGTACGAAACAAATCAAATTCGGGCAATTCAGACATGGTCGTCAAATTGATTATTCATTTGACAGTAACACTAGAGCTCCTGCTCGCCATGTGATTTCCAGCTCACACGAGTTGAATGTGTAGGATACAAAAGCTGCAAATCTCTGAAGGATCAGTTAATGTCAAATGTGAGTATCCTACACATTCAACTCGTGTGAGCTTTCTGTGGGATCACATCAACACTCGTTGAATGTGTAGAATACAAAAGCTGCAAATCACATAGCGAGCAGGAGTTGTAGTGTTACTGTCAAATGGATAATCAATTGGACGACCATGTCTGAATTGCCTGAATTCAATTTGTTTCGTACAGAAATATCTATTGAACAGTCTAAACGTGGAAAACACCATACAACAGTTGGAAAGAGGATAGGGGGGACTCCTAATCTAAAGGTTCTTGCCTAAATCTTCAATAGGTATGGGACATTCGGAGCTGGCTACCCAGCCTACAAAATCTAATGCACATCCCATGGGCTGCATGTTATGCCCATCCTGCATCAAGTACGGAGACCCCACGACCTGCTCTAATTCTGTCAGTCAGACAGAGAGATGGAGCATCCGACAGAAAGTGCAGTGCACTACCTAGGCAATTCAATTCCACAGGGGACGTCAGAAAGAGGGTAGATCAAGTCACGTCAACGCACAACCTTCAACGATGTATGTATATAGTGAAGAAAAATTAGAAGAAGAAAGAATACAAGGGACTAGCTGTCAATCCAGAGAACGGGCCCACTTGATTGCAACTCAACTAGTACGAAAGTTGCGTCTTACATAAGGATGATCGGAATTTTGTCTCGAGGTGAAGATAAAAAATGTATATTGAAATTGCCTTTTCGCAGAATTAATGATTTAGGGTTCCACAAAAAGTCCCATATAAGTTTGATTAAGGTGTCTTTATTTAAACAAATACGCTTTGATATATAATGTATAATACATATAACGCTTGTATCTCTTATATAATTAGTTTTACTTTCACGCTATATATCTATATCTATCTATATACAAAGGTTAAGGTTTAGGTTTTGATTGAATAAACAATTCTATATTGATAATAAATAAATAAAAATTATAAAATAAATTTTTTAATTGTGTAATTAGGTATTGAATGAACTTTGAGTATTAGATTTTTAATAAATATAATAAAACTAAATATTTAATTATGGAATTTTGTTTAATTATGAATTATGAATATTAGATTTAATATTAAATTATTTTTTTTTTTATAAATTTCATATTTATATGCTTTTATTCAAAGGAGATAACATAACCATGGTCATTGGCTTCTTACTTCTTTCTCTAGGATTTAGGTTCCTTGATTAAGGTGTCTTTAAACATAACAATAGATATTTGAGAGGGACCCAAAGATCCATGTGTGTTAGTTATGAACCTATAACCCAAAAAACAATAGAAAAATATGAATAAAATAGGAAAACCCAACCTAAAAAATCTAACTTTTTTCAATGCAAGGTTGAATTTTAACTTGAAAAAAATATACATAAACAATTGACTTATTTACTTGTAATTTAAAAATGAAAATTATGTTCATTTCTTCATTTTTCTCCTTTCTTTAGTGTTAGTGGCTACGCATACAAACCTATGGTATACATATAAACTATTCTATATTTAAATTCCCTCTTCTTGAATTATTAACATAGATTTATGTGAAACTTCACTTTTTTTCTTAATTTTATTTTTAGGATGTAGTTATTGATGAATTTTCCAAAACTTTAAATAAGCATGTCCATCTATTTTTGTAATGGCTAAAATAATTAGTTGTGGCTTTTCCTTCTCTATTTTATACAAGATTTTTTAATGAAATAAATTTAGTTAGTTAGAGATACAAATTATTCATATGCATTTTAGTAATTTGCATAATAATACTTGTTTCTATTTCATATGTTAAATATATGTCATTGTAGGTTTGGATGATCAAGAAATTACTCAACGACGTCAATTACCTTTCTATATTGATCTAAACCAAACAATAACAAATGAAATACAAGTTATAGATGGTAAATTTTTAACTATCAAATGTATTTATTAATTTTATACTTAATAAATTTACTATTGTTTATATTCATTATGTAATGCAATTTTACACTTGAAAACTTTATCTATGTTGATGTGTTAAATGTGCATGTCATTAGATTCAGAGGACCAACAAAACAATAAAGAACATATGTTACCTTTTTCTATTCATCTTAACTAAACAACAATAGATGCAATGCAAAGTCGAGATGGTATAGAAATTATAGAACACACTTCAATCAATTTTATGTCTTTAATTTTTAAAATATTTTTTTCTTAGTTGACGTGTTAATTGTGCATGTTATTGTGGCTTTAGATAATCAACAGAACACCCAACAACGCATGTTACCATTTTCTATTGATCTTAACCAAACAGCTTCAACAATGGATGTAATGCAAAGTAGAGATGGTAACAATACGGTAATTTGAAAATTTTAAATTATAGTAGATAAGTTTTTATTTGGTTGGCCTAATTTATTTACTCTTGAGCATTAAAATATGGTTTGACTTGTTATTGTGCAGTCAATTTTGCATCCACCAAGTGGCATGAGGAGGTTAGATTTTGATGATCCACCACAAGTTTAGGACTCACTTGAGACATATGATCAATTGAACTATTAGGATTTAATGTGTAGTTATTGAACATCCACATTGCATATAGATTTTGAGATGGCATATGGAGCTTGAGATGACATATGCAACTTTTTGTAAAAAAAAAATTGAGTTGGTATTAATGCCAATTTTGTATATGCGTAGACAATTATTCTACAGATTTATATATAAATCGATATACAATATAATTTTTCCTTATGTGCATATTTTTCAGCTTTGAACATTTAAATTTGAATGTATATTCACTTTAGAATGGTTGAATTATAATTAATAACAACTTATAGATTTATTTCTTGCAATCTTACTTTCCATGATGACTAAAAATCAATATACAATATAATTTTTTCGTATGTGCATGTTTTCCATCTTTAAACACTTAAATTTGAATGCATATTCACTTTATATTTTCCCATAAAGCACAACATTGTATCCTTTATATTTTCATAATTATTTTTTAAAAATACTTCATTTCCTCATTACTCATTTGAAAAAACAATAGAAGCAACTATTTCAAATATACAAATTTCATCCAATAAACATGGTTTTATCCAAAAATAAACATTAGCAATCACACATTGGTGTGCAATGGGTACACCAAAGAGGTGTGGAAAGTTAATCAAGGAAAAATTTGGTCTATTTTTGGCATACATTTGTGTAGTACATGAGGTCAATTAGTAGGTCATTTAGAAAAATGATATTTGTGCAACAAAGGTCTTAATGGAGAAATGATGTTTACATCCACTTATAGGGATCCAAACATAACTGAAACAAAACCTATAAATAAAGAAGATAATCAAGCTCCATTGCCGACTAGCACATGGTATGTTCACAATAGAGAGAGAGGAAGATATAGGGATAGAAAGAGGGAGAGATAAAATAAGGAAGAGTGAGAGAGAGAGGGGGCGTTTAAGGAGATATAGATAGAGAAAAGAGGGAAGAGTGAGAGAGCGAGACTTGGGGGTAAGGATATATAGATAAAGAGGAAGATATAGATAGAAATGGAGATGTAAATGCAGAAGAACGAGAGTGATATGTAGAGGACATGGAGAGATACAAATAGAGAGAAGAAAGGGATAGATAGAGATAGAAGAGATAAATATATAGAGGGAGAGAGGGAGAGAGGGATAGATAGAAAGATAAAGATAGAGATAGGAAGTGATATATAGAGATAAGTAGAGAGAGGAAGAGATATGAGGATATAGAGAGATAGATAATGAGATAGAGATAGAGGGATAGATGGAAAAAATATGAAGAGGTAGATGGGGAGTCAAAGAGATATAGAGATAGAGGTTTGGGAGGAGGGAGAGGGAGAGAGAGAGATGGATGAATAGAAAGAGACACATCTAGAGATAGACAAAGAGAGAGGAAGATAAAGTTAGAGATGAAGATATAGCAAGAGAGGAAGAGGGAGACAAATAGATAGAAGTAGAGGGAGAGATAAAGATAGAGAAAGATAGAGAGGGAGAGATAGAGAGATATAGATATATAGAGGGAGAGGGAAAGGGAGAGAGAGAGATATGGAGGAAGAGAGAGAGGGGGAGACAAAGAGATATAGAGGAAGAGGAAGAGGGAGAGATATAAAGATATATACATGGTGAGATAGAGTGATAGACAAAGAGATGTAGTGATATATAGAGAGAGGAACAAAGAGAGAGAAATAATGAGAAGTAGAGATAGACAAATAGAGATGGAGAGAGGGAGAGAGAGAGAGAAAAAAAGGGAGATAGTGATATATGAGGAGATAAAGAGAAAGATATATGGGAAGATAAATGAAGGGAGAGGTAGAGATAGAGAGATGGATAGGGGAAAGGAAGGGAGAGATGGGGAGATATAAAGAGAGGGGGAGATAGAGAGAGGCAGGGAGAGAAAGGGAGGGATACAAGTAAAGGAGGGGGGAGATATAGGTAGAGGAGGGCAAGGTAGAAGAGGGGAGAGAGGGAGAGGGGAGAGAGGAAAAGATAGAGGGAAGAAAAGTAGAGAGATATAAAAAGAGGGAGTAATAGGGAGATGGAGAGAGAGGGAAATATATGGATACAAATAAGGAGAGATAAAGAGATATGTATATAGAGATAGTAGGAGAGATGGAGTGAATGAGAGAGTGAGAGAGAGAGGAGATGTAAACAAAGAGGAAGATAGAGATAGAAATGGAGATGTAAATGGAGAAGGAGGAGATATAGATAAAGAGAAAGAGATAGAAATGGAGATGTAAATGGAGGAGAAGATGGATATGTAGAGGACATGGAGAGATACAAATAGAGAGAGGATAAATAGAGAGAAGAGAGGGATAGATAGAGATAGAAGAGATACATATGTAGAGTGAGAGAGGGAGAGGTATAGGGATAGCGAGATAGATAGATAATGAGATAGAGATAGAGGGATAGATGGAAAAAATATGAAGAGGTGGATGGAGAGTCAAAGATATATATATATATATATATATATATATATATATAGAGGTCTAGGAAGAGGGAGAGGGAGAGAGAGATGGATGAATAGAGAGAGACATGTCTAGAGATAGAGGGAGAGAGAGGAAAATAAAATTATAGATGGAGATATAACAAGAGAGGAAGAGGGAGACAAATAGATAGAGGTAGAGGGAGAGATAAAGATAGAGAAAGATAGAGAGATAGAGAGATAAAGAGGGAGAGGGAGAGAGAAACACAGTGTGTGTAAGTGAAAGACATATGGAGATAGAGTAATAGAGGTTTTAGAGGTGAATTATCATTTACTTAATCAAATGACATGTTATGTTGATTCGTGAGTGCTTTATTTGATCTATTAAGATTACTTGCATTAGGGAAATATATCATTTTCTTTGAAAGGAATATAGAAGTTATTTACATGTTGTTTTATGAAGTGCTTGTAATTACTCCATAATAGGAGGAATTTTCTATCATTGGTATTATATACTAGGAATGATGAAATAGGATTAGCTTATTTAAGAAAGCGTCTTACTACTCCTATTGCCCCTATACATGAAGTAGCTATTGTTGATCTATTCATAGATAGTTAGATTATGTGTATAGTGTGAGATATGTCAATGTCATGAAGTGACTTGGAACTATTACCTAACTATGCTAGGAAACCTTGGGGATGATAAGGTTTAAACTTAATTGAAAAAAAATGGTACACTACCCTTTATAATTTGGGGACATAATTTGTATCTCTAACTAACTAAATTAATCTCATTAAAAACTCTTGTATAAAATAGAGAAGGAAAAGCCACAACTAATTATTTTAGCCATTACAAAAATAGATGGACACGCTTATTTAAAGTTTTGGAAAATTCATCAATAACTACATCCTAAAAATAAAATTAAGAAAAAAAGTGAAGTTTCACATAAATCTATGTTAATAAACCAAGAAGAGGGAATTTAAATATAGAATAGTTTATATGTATACCATAGGTTTGTATGCGTAGTCACTAACACTAAAGAAAGGAGAAAAATGAAGAAATGAACATAATTTTCATTTTTAAATTACAAGTAAATAAGTCAAGTGTTTATGTATATTTTTTCCAAGTTAAAATTCAACCTTGCATTGAAAAAAGTTAGATTTTTTAGGTTGGGTTTTCCTATTTTATTCATATTTTTCTATTGTTTTTTGGGTTATAGGTTCATGACTAACACACATGGATCTTTGGGTCCCTCTCAAATATCTTAGGGCAATACATTTCTTGGAACAACAGGACCTCACTGCTAAACAAGAATTCAGCAATCCAAGATACCCATGGAACATATCAGAGTGACGGGCTCAGAACACCCTCTATATCGTGATCGTCTCAAATATTCTTTGTTTCTTTCTATCTTGCTCTCAAATGCCCGATCCTCTCCCTTACTTTCTTCCCTGTCTTCTACCGGAAAGATAGATTCCGTGAAAGGCCAAGTTTCAGACACCAACAAATGTGAAAAACGGGAAGGAAAAGGAACAGTCACGATCTGAGTGATTGGCTTGCATGCTTAGAGCTTTCGAGAGGCCATTTAACACAGATGTACAAAAACTATCAATGATAACATTGGTTGTGCATATTTTATATTAAAAGTTGTGTAACATACTCTAAAACCCTCGCCGAAACCTTATTTTTAGGCTGTAGCTAGTCAACATTTTCCCTTAATTTACCTTCCACACTTTTTTCGGCGTACCCATTGCACACCAAGGTGCAATTGCTAGTTAAACCTCTTTGCACCTCTTCCCAAGAGGGACGTCTTGCTTCAAGGGTTGCGATTTCGGCCAAGAGAGACATGTTTTGGAAATCATTGTCTTTTCTTAATTTAGGCTGCTATTGGTTGCCTCAATTCATATATTGTAATTATAATTTATATTTATTTGTTTACATTTTATGATTTATATTTTATTATCTTAGATTTCTTTTGAGTAGATTATCATAGTAGTGATTTATAATTTTCACATACTTGCTAGTTTCATTCTTATAACATGGGTCGTTCTATAATATTTATATTGTGATTTCAATATTTAATTATGATAATTGTTATTATATTATTATTTTATATTCGGTAATCATACTATTATCTTTGGATAATTATAATTTGATTATATTGCCAATATCCTTATAAATGTTTTATTTATTTATTTGCTTCTTGATACTTTATATCTTAGTGACACAAATTTGGGGGACATGACAATCCTCCACAAGATGACATCTAAAATAAACAAGAATAGTAATATCAACACATTGCAATGTAATGGATCTCATCCCAAGTATGGATGGACTAAAGAATAAACAATAATGTCCAAAATGTTACATTTGATCATTTTTAAATAAGGATTACAAGATCCCAATATACTAGATATCTAATAAGCTAAAATGAAAAAAAGCAATAGGATGCTACTAGAGCCCAACATGCCCTTTCATGGACATCTCTAAGTCTTTTTGGCCCAACAATGATCAAAACCACCCAACCATGTGGAACTATTATGCCCACTTGTACTAGGAGGTCTTCAACTAGGTAGTCCAACAACATACACACAAATCAAGTGGTTGAACACACATTCCAATTAATCACAACTCAAGAAAAAAACACCAAGGAAACTACACATGAGGATTATATCAACACCAAATCAATGTACAAGCATGGGATACTGATTGAATACAAAATTTGCTAGAATGAGAAAGTAAGATGTATTAGAACTAGGAAAATGAAGTGTTAGAACAATGGCTAAATGGCCATGTGGGATGAGTGGTCCCTATACAAAATATGAGATCCTTATTAGCATTTAATAGCCACGTAGGATCATGCTAATGCTTGAATTTCAACAACCACATAGGATTGTGCTAAAGTCTTACATGATCATTCCATGCATGTATTAATTTTTTATTAAGCCTATAAATAATATTTTAACCCCATTATTCATATTTTAACACTCTTGTCGTTCTCATCCCTTCGTTACTTTGATCAGATGGACAATAGAGGCCACTCCACTTCTTTTCTTGGATCTCATTTCTAATGGATCAAAGTCCAAATATGGCAAAATACTAAGGAATATAAATTGAGGTTGAAAAATTTGACACTTATATCACCAAGGTAGACAATCACATTTTTATGAGACTTCTTGTCTCAAAAAATGTAAATGATTAACATGATCTAAATTTCAATTTTAAGATTTCAAAAAAATCAATGATTATGGAAAACCCAAAATCACCATTGATGAATGCTTGAAAATTCTTCAATTTTTGAAATGTAAAACTTCAAGAAATTAAGAATACCTATAAGAACCTATCAAGAACAACAACACACTTTTCATATCACATGTTCTTAGGAAACTTGATAAATAATAGAAACACTTACAAATTAGTTGTAGATTCATCAAACAAATCTTATAGAAGCATGCCCTATGCAACCACTTGATGTAGGCATGGAAAAATAAGAAAGCAAGTCATTTGAGTGCATGCAATTCAAAGAGGGGAGAATAGATTGTTTTAACAAACCCTAGTACAAAGATATTACTTTTCTTGCACATAACATAAACCAATTATTTTTCCAAACCACCATAAGATCCAAGCAAGCTTTCCAATTTTGCAACACTAATCCAAATCAATCCGAGAGAGAGAGAGAGAGAGAGAGAGAGAGAGAGAGAGAGAGAGAGAGAGAGAGAGAGAGCATGGAAAAATAAGAAATCAAGTCATTTGAGTGCATGCAATTCAAAGAGGGGAGAATAGATTGTTTTAACAAACCCTAGTACAAAGATATTACTTTTCTTGCACATAACATAAACCAATTATTTTTCCAAACCACCATAAGATCCAAGCAAGCTTTCCAATTTTGCAACACTAATCCAAATCAATCTGAGAGAGAGAGAGAGAGAGAGAGAGAGAGAGAGAGAGAGAGAGAGAGAGAGAGAGAGTCTTTTTTCCTTCCATGCACATTCAAGCATAATATTTTAAACCAACTATTTGCACAAATAGATATTTCAACTTAGATATTTTATTTCAACATTTCTCTTTAAGTTATTTTGAAAAAGTTATTGAATAGATGATGTATACCATATTTTCATTTCAAATAATTTAATGCATTCTATGTAAATAACTATTAAACTCTTTTTAACATGTAATATTAAAAATGTATTAAACTTTTTAGCAAGGCATTAATGGACTCTTTTAAGCATAAAGGATATTCTGGAAGCACTTAACCCAAACATTTCAAAAACCAAAGAAATACAAATACGAAAAGGGTTGATAAACACACACAAGGTGACTACATGCTTTACATGTTTAATGTTATGCCCTTACCCCTATAGTGTGTATTGGGTTATGAGTAGTCGACTTGTGCCTACCTTAACTCTTAATTAATTCATATTATTATTATATTGTTATTTAATTAGTTAGGTTGGCCTAGGGATTATATTGGGTTATCTAAGTCAGCCTAGGTGATATCCTAGGCGTAAATAGGTATATAAAGAGGTTGTGAGTCTTATTTTATCATCAGGTTGAGTATTGAGTTCTTATTGAAGACTATTGAAGGTATCCCCCTTGAAGTGGATTAGGATGTTTCTCCCTAAAAGTGGCATATTATTATCAATTATTTTTTAGCATATTTCATATTATATTCTTCTTGTGCAAGTTGATTCATAGCAAGTGGTATCAGAGCATGATCTTGGCATTGTTATGACAAGGCATTTTCTTCAATTTTGGAGGTCATTTTATGAAGCCTATATCTCCCAGATTTTGGAAAAAATTTGTCTAAATTTTAAAGGGTTTTTTAAGGACATAATAAAGAAGATACACTCTAGATTTCATAGGAATTGGAGCAAAATTGAGGGAATTATTGTAGAATTAGGGTTTCTACCCAAATTATTTGGAAGATCCATATCTCCTAAATCCTTCAAAATTGGTTCTTGATTTTTAGTGGGTTTTTGAAAATATACTAGAGGAGGCTACAAGAAAAAATTAAGAAAATTTGAAGTAGAAATAAGTGATTTATTGGAAAATTAGGGTTTTCAAAAAATTCACTCTCAAGGCTGCAAATCACCTAATTTTGGAGAGATTTTTCTATTGGAGTGTGACCTAGGCCTTGACCTTATTTACAAAAAAAATTAGCCACAAAAAAGAAGAAAAAGAAAAGGGAACCCAAAGTAGAAAAAAAAAAAGAGAAAGAGAAAGAGAAAGAGAAAGAACAAGAGTAAGAAAAAGAGAAAGAGTAAGAGAAAGAGTAAGAGAAAGAGAAAGGGAAAGAAAAAGAGCAAGAGTAAGAGAAAGAAGAAGAGAAAGAAAAGAGTAGGAATAATAAGAAGAACAAGAAGTAGTAGTAGAAGAAGAAGCATAATCAAAAAAGAGAAAGAGAATGAACAAGAACAAGAATAAGAGCAAGAGAAGAGTAGGAAGAAAAAGTAGTAGTAGAAAAAGAAGCAAAAGTAAAAAAGGAGATGAAGAAGAAGAAAAAGAAAAAGGTTAGCATTGGGGACAATGCTTTTGTAAAGAGGAGGACAACGTTATGCCCTTACCCCTATAGTGTGTATCAGGTTATGAGTAGTCGGCTTGTGGCTACCTTAACTCTTAATTAATTCATATTATTATTATTATATCATTATTTAGTTAGTTAGGTCGGCCTAGGGCTTATATTGGGTTATCTAAGTATGCCTAGGTGATATATTAGGCATAAATAGGTATATATAGGAGGTTGTGAGTCTTATTTTATCATCAGATTGAGTATTAAGTTCTTATTGAAGACTATTGGAGGTATCCCCCTTGAAGTTGATTAGGAGGTTGCCCCCTCAAAGTAACATATTATTATCAAGTATTTTTCAACATATTTCCTATTATATTCTTCTTGTACAAGTTGATTCATTACACAAAATCCAACTTCAATGCAAAGGCATCAAACTTCTGGTACCACATCCTAGGTGGCTATTTCGAACCATATACATATCCTTTTAGCCTAAAAACCAAGTGTTCTTTCGCTTTCACAACAAAACTGTTTGGCTGTCGCATATAAATTTCCTCCTCAAGATCCCCATGCAAGAAAGCAATTTTAATATCCATTTGTGCTATTTCAAAATCATAAGCAATAACAATAGATAATAGGAATCTAATAAAAGTTAACAATAAGAGGGAAAATTTCACTGAAAGCAACTCCCTCTCTTTGGGAGTATCCCTTGGCCACTAATTTGGCCTTGTACCGCTCTAATAGACCATCTGCACCAAATTTATTTTTAAATACCCACTTGCAACCAATAGGATTCCTTCCTTTCGGAAAAATCACAATATCTCGGGTATCATAACTATCCAAATTCATCATTTCCTCTTGCATGGCCTACATGCAAGATTCACTTTCTTTTGAAGAAAGAGCCTCGGGCTTGTAGGATCTAGGTTCATCGTCAATACTCAACAAAGCAAATACACAACAAAAAATTGGATGGGCTATACCTGTTAACTTGATTCTGTTGCCTTGTGGATCTTCTCAAGGTAGGAGTAATGGGTTCTTCTATATGCTCATCCTACACATCATTTGAACTCTTTGAACCCTCTTCTTCTTCTCCATCCTCTAATCCATCCGGTTGTTCTTCCACATGTGCATTTTCCTACTTTTTTATCTTTGTCTCGAAGTGCATTGTTTTTGTCTTACCTTTCTCCTTTAGGTGTTTTTCACTTGAGTAATCTCTAAACTCCTTGAAAATCACATCTCTAGAGAAAACCATTTTACGGGTTAGTGGATTCCAAAGCTTATAACCTTTTACATTCTCACAATAATCAACAAAGATAAATTTATGTGCTTTTGGATCCAATTTAGAATGCTTCTCTTGAGGCACATGAACAAAAGCCTCACAACCAAAGAACCTTAAATGTGAAATAAAAGGATTTCTACCTATGCACACATCATAAGGAGTTCTATCAAAAAGAGATAAACAAGGAGATCTATTAACCAAATAACATGCAATATTTACAACTTCTACCCAAAAACATATTTCAAGCTTAGCACCACTCAACATGCTCCAAGCTCTTTCCATCAAGGTTCAATTCATTCTTTTTGCTACCCCATTTTGTTGGGGTGTATATGGAGTAATCTTTTTCCAAATAATACCTGCGTGCTTACAAAACTCATCAAATTCTCTAGAATAATATTCACCCCCATTGCCAAATCTCAACACCCTTACCTTATAATTCATTTTCTTCTCAACTAAGTCTTTAAATTCCTTAAACTAAGTGAAAACCTCATATTTTGCATGCATAAAATAAATCCAGGTGTATCTTGAGACATCATCAATGAAAGTAACATAATAATGAGATTTTCCAAAAGAGTTAACATCCATTAGTCTAAACACATCTAGATGAATGATCTCTAATAATTTCTCAACTTTATTAGTCCCATAGGAAATGATGATCTATTTTGTTTACCAAACACACAATGCTCACAAAAATCATTTTTTCCAACAGAATAATCAGAAATACTGTCAACCAAATTTTTATTCAAAATGGTCTTAAGACCCTTTTCACTTATGTGACCCAATCTATGGTGCCACAATATACATGTATTTTTAGTGCCAGTTACATTGGAAGAGTTATAAAATGTGGAGGTATTAAGCCTATACAAAGTCCCTATCCAAGAGCATTTAGCTATCACCAAACTCCCTCTTACCAACCTACAACCAAACTTGTCAAATGTCACATGCATTCTAGAATCATTCAACTTGGATACTGAAAGTAAATTTCTTGCAAGTCCTAGAATATGTAAAACATGATCAAGGGTTTTAACCCTTCCATCATTGAAATACAACTTTACCTTTCCCTTACCAACAATATTTTTTGTGTTGTTATCACCAAGGAAAAATTCTCCTCTATCATAAGATGAATATGAAGTAAACCACTCCTTGTGAGGAGTCATATGGTAGGAGCAACATGAATCAATAAGCCAAGCATCATCACTAATAGTGTTAGCAAATAAATAAATCATCAGAATTACCATCTTTTGAGGACTTTTTTGTAGTAGTATTCAAACCCTTTTTCTTGTTTTTTCATTCCTTCTTCACATGCCCTCTCTTACCACAATTCCAACACTTTACTATGCTCTTCTCGGGGGTTTTAGAACATCTTTTAGACTTGTCTCTCTTTTTGTCCCCTTTAGGCCCTCCTTTTTCTTTGGACCTTCCTTGCACATGCAAGACATCTTGGAGACCACATTCATTGAATTTATTCTCATATCTTCTGAAAGAAGTATAGGAATGAGACTATCCATCTTTGATTTTGTACCACCACTTATGGCAACAATTAGATTTTCCCAAGATTTGGGTAAAGAACAAAGCAACAAAATACATCTATCTTCTTCTTCTCTCTTAACATCTATTGATGCAAGATGATTTATAATCATATTAAAATAATTTAAATGTTCTTCAATAGAATCAATATCCTTCATTTTCAAAGACTACAACTGTCTTTTGAGATATAACTTATTTGTTAAACTTTTGGTTTGGTAAATATCACCTATCCTCTTGCACTAATTGTATGTGGTAGATTCTTTTGAAGCATTCAAGAGGATGAAATCTACAAGACAACCAAATGGTTCCTCATGCCTTTTTTTCCATTTTCTTCTAATTTTCGTCAGACGTTAATTATAGTTTCTTTTCACTTGATTCTTCCAACCACCAATCTCTCTTCAAGGAGATCCTCCATCTTCAACTTCCACATCTCGACACCAGTGCCGTTGAACTTCTCAATATCTAGATGAGAGGTAGAAGCCATGGTTTTCAATCTTCTACACAAGTCTACAAAACCACAATGCACAAGCTCCCACTACAACCAAAAAACCTTCAACACTTAAGAGAAAGGTGTCCCTCTCTCAACATAACCGTTAGCATTGATACCAAATGTTGAAAATTCAAGGTGAAACTTGCAGTAATAGAACTTAATAATGTGTTTGCAAATATGAAATTATGTAACCAAGATTACCATAAAATGATTATGTGATTAAAAATTCCAAACATAAAAGAAAAATCAACAATGCCACAAGTTGTCAAACACAAGTGACACAAGGTTTTTTTTGGAGAAACCCAAGTTGCGAGAAAAAAAATTCACACCCAAGAGATCCAATGTTTGTATTAATCTTCAAAAGAGATAAAAACACAACACTTCCTCTCTGTATTATGGTAGCACTTTGTCGCTCTGACAACCTGCAAACAAACTCTTATGAACCACCATCTCAAGGCTCCAATATATAGAAGTTTGTGGGAGAGAATACCACAAATGGTATCCTAAAAAAACAAGAAAAACCACCTAGAAAAACCCACACCCCCTTTAGTGGAAAACCCATAAACATGGCATAAAATATTAAATAATCACATTTCCTTCACATGGATGCCTAATCCACAACCAATTAGAATAATTGGTCAATAAAGAGTGCTCCATATCTCTCTGATGGCTCCAACGACTTCATGCACTATCATGCATCAACATGCAAACCTAGGTGGCCAACTATGCAAGAGCATGGAAAACATGCAAATAACATGCAAGGACATGCACACCAAAGTGGTCCCCACTCACAAAGTTGGAAACCCAAGAGGAGTATTCTTTCAGGATGCCCTATAACCATCATGAAGAGGGTCCACCTCTTTGAATGCAATTACAATTTGTCATAAGAAAATAAATAATAAATATTTTACCCCTCATGTCCTTTAAAACACTTTCCAAAGAATGTGGAGACACATAAACCAACTTAGGATAGCAATTATAACGCCACCTATCCTAACAGTATATCCATGGGGTTTTGTTGGTTGGAGGAAAGTGAAATTTAAATAAAAGTAGATTTTAATATAGTCAATAAATAATACATTTTAGAATAATTATATAAATGTAATAATATTAGAATAAATAATATATTATTTAATATTAATTAATATTTAACACTATCATAAACATTAACCTTTTAAATTTTGTATATATCTACTTTCATTAATTATTGTTAGAATTTAATCAATAAAAAATAGTAATGTAACAAGTACCCCTATATTTTCTGCACAATAGTAGAAATGTGCGTTGCTTAAAAAATTCACTTTTTCACATTTTAAACTAAATATATTTACCTTACCTTAAAAAATTCTAACTTCTAATTTGTTGGAAGGTACATATATCAATTTGTATATTAAGCAATTTTCATTAATGCCTCCTTGTTATTACATGTCCTTCAATATGTTATTAAATGTATCAAATAACCCTCTACCAATACAAAAGCATTTTAACCTTCAAATTTTTTTTATTTGAAAAACACTCCTTAAAACATAATACATTTTGTATACACCTAAAATTGGTTTGGATAATTAATTAATTAAATACAAGTTATTTAATTAATTGATCTTTATTTCGTCTACTTATAAATAAATTCTAAATTTATTTATATAGTTCATTTTCTAATTCTTCTATCTTAAATCATATTCTTCTAATCTTAATTAAATAAATAAATTTAAATAGTTTGTTTTATTTAATTAACTTTCCTCTTATTAAATTTAAATGCTAAATTTGAATTTAGTCACATGTCTACAACTTTTCCTCCTTCCACCTCATCATGTGTCTCAACAAATTGAATATGCCAAATATTTAATTTAGCATTATCCTCAACAAATTTCCAAACAACTTTGGGACACTTGGCTCTCTTCTTCCATTTATTATTCCTAACACTTGGCAGATTGTTTTATTAAAGGTAACACTCTCCTTGATTCTCTCCAACCTCTTCATCCTCCACTATTCATCTCTCCAGAGTAAATCCAGACCGTTGGTTGCTGCCATCTCAGAATATGCCTTGGAAAATCTATAAATACAGCCTCATTCTACAGCAAAAGGATTCCACTCTTGAGCAATCTTACTCTGCAGAATTTTCACTAGAGCATTTGTGAGCATTTAACATTTGAGCATTTAGCATTTTTAGCATTTAGAATCATTTAACATAATCATGAATTTGTTGTTAGTTGCATCTTAGTTTTTGTAGTTTCATCACATCATTATCATAGCATAACCTTCATTTTCATACAACAACATTAGCATCATTATCATATCACTCATCAATCACATAGTTTATCAATCATGTAGGAATAGATTTCTTACATTTTCCAGCATCTCATTCTTCAAGTTGTCATTCTAAAGGTCATAGTGCAAAAACAATCTGAGAGCCATTATGATTTAATGAATCCTTGGAGATAGGGAACAATGGGATGACTTTAGAGAGTTTGTTATTTCAGTTTGATTATTGTTATTTGAATTCTCTCTAATATAATGTTTCATTGATTGTGTTGTATTGTTTTTTACACTCACATATTTCATGCACACATAAAATTGACGCCCACCGTGGGGCCCAACCCTATTTTTATTAACGTTTTATGGAAAGTTTGTTTACAGATTTGGATGTGAAATACTATGTAGCGCACCCATGGTTTCTTTCAGCGCATATGAAACATCTTTCAACACATACAAAACATCTTTTAGTGCATCTAGTCCCTGTTACAACACATACAACTGATCTTTCAGTGCATCAGGATCATCTTTCAACACATTCAGTAGTTCTTTTAGCACATTTAGTAGTTATTTTAGTGCATTTGGTAGTTTTTCTAGCATATTCAGTAGTTCTTTTAGTGCATTTGATTGATCTTTTAGTGCAAATGGTTACTATTTTAGCACATTTGGTTTTCTTTGTAGGAACTCTGAATTCTGGATACTGATTGATGTCTTTCTATTTTGTAGGTACTTTAAATGCTATCAAAGACAATTATCTGAGGCTACTAACGGTGTTTGCAGGGGCTGGAGTTATTTTGATTTCTTTTGATTAAATTAGGCATCTAGTTTAATTAAGAGGTTAATGAACACCCTGTCTACTGGGCTTGTAAAGTGTTAGGTCTATGCTCTCCCCTTCACTCGGTGATCAGAATGCTAGACTCACTTTTTCATGTTTTGATAGCACCTTTAGAAGGCCTGCCGTAGTGGGAAAAAGTACTCACCCTACGGGAATGACCTAAGTGGGAACAACTAAAGCCAAGTTTTCCAACCCACTATAATCAAAAGTGAAACTGAGGAAACTCACATTCAACAGCAATGTGCAAGATAACCATCCCCAAAGACTTTTTTCTAAAGGTTGGGAGGTCTCTTGAGGGAGTTTATCATTTTTCGCACCAAACAAAAACCCTTACTAAGAACCTTAAGTGTAGAATCCAACCAAGTTAGTCTCCCAAATTTTTTAATATTCACAATGCAAGGGGAGGGAAGAATCTGCCCCCAAGATACTCACCATATAACTATCAGGGATTACTCCCAAAAGTGGAGGATTCGACTTTGGTTAAGACCCATGAAAGGAAAAAACACGGGTGCCCTCTAGAGGGTGACACGACTGTGTGACCTGACATAGTTCTAAGATGTGGATTGTGATATTATAAATGACCCTTGACATTAGAAAAGTGACTGATCTGTTTGCTATTGTTTAATACTTGTGGAAATCAAAGGAATCAAAATAGATTCTTGAACATACACTTAATGTTTAATTCATAGAATGAGACAATTGTTTTACAACTTGTTGCTATGTTTGAAATAATTTTTCAAGAATTTTCATCCATTTAAAAACACTTAATTCACATAATTCACAAACAAGAAAAATTAGAAAAAATCATTGTCCAGAAGATTATCCCCTAAAAACATTCAAATTCACTGATTCAAAGCAAAATAACCAGACAAACTTTCAAAACAGTGAAACACCTCTAGTTTAGCACATGCATTCCCTGTTTCAATGCATTGAGCTCATATTTTTGCGCATCTAAGTCATTTTCCAACACATTTGACCAATTTACTAGCGCATCTAGGTCATTCTGTAGTGCATATGTTCCACCTTCTAGCACATTTTCAAATCTATTTAGCGCATTTACTTGATAATCCAACAAAGTACCAAGTTGAATCATATTTAGGGGCAGTCTAGCACATCACTGGCTTGTTTTAGCGCATTTGATCCATTTTCTAGCGCATCTGAGTCATTTTCCAATGCTTTTGACCCATCTTCTAGTGCATATAGTCCATTTTTTGGCGCATTTGCATAATCTTTTAGCGCATCAGGTTTCTCTTCTAGCGCATCTAGGGTATAGTCTAGCGCATCTAGGCCACCTTTTAGCACATCCATTCCATCTTCTAGTGCATCTGTACCCTATTTTAACGCATCCAATTAATTCACAAACAAAGAGCTATTTTCACCATTTGTTCGATAATTGAAAGCACATTTAGGGATCCTTTTCAAAACAGAACCATTCCTCAGTCACAATAGTGTTTTAAACTTGAAGAAATTGGACTTTGCAAGTGAAATTCCATTGACTAAACTAAGATCTAACACCTTAAAGTTCCTAATCACTAATCACGTCTTTGATTCTTAAGCTAATTTTCACCATCAGGATCTGTCATCCTTCATCATGGAACAATGTTGTATAATCAGATTTAATTTAGTCTCATTAATAAGATCCATCATCCTATTTGAATTAGTTATTATCATTGGAACTTCTCAAACAAAGATCGAAGTCTAGTAGAAATATAACACTTGTATGCCCATTTTAACAAGATCTCAAAAGAAAAAACTCAAAGAAAAGGAAATTGAAACTCAAACTACCATGGCTGAAGGTGAAGAAAATCCTTTCCATAGATTCCACCAACCTGAAAGTGATGAAATAACTAAGGAAGACATCCAACAAGCTCAACAAGATCCCAACTTCCACAAATTCATGGAGAAATTTCAGATGGAGAAAAATAATTTTTAATGATGGCTAATCAAGGTGTCAAACTGCCTAATGAATTTGATGTTAATCAATTGAAAGGAGCTCCTAAAAGAACAAAAATTGATCCACCAAACACAGATCCAATGGCTTCTTTAACTAATCAAATGAAAAATCTCCAACAACTTCTTGACATGCAAAGAGGAACCACAAAAAGATATCTGTTGCAGGTCATCTGCCCATATCCTTTTGATCAAACTATGAACATGATACCTTTTCCCAAGCATTGTGAATTTCCAAAGTATGATAAATATAATGGTAAAACCAATCCTATAGATCATGTAAGGGAATTTCGCACCATGAGCTTGGAATTTGCACATGAAGAGACTTATTTGATGAGATTGTCTCCATGAAGTTTGGGTGGACAATGTATGGAATGGTTCTCCAAACTTCCACCAGGTATTAGGTCCTTTGAAGAGTTCATCAATAAGTTTATCACTCAATATTCGTATAACATCCAACACGAGATAACCATGAAAGACCTTTGCAACACAAAATAGAAAATGGTGAATCATTTCTCATATTTTTAGAAAGATGGAGAAGATTGTTTGCTAGATATGCTCGTCCCATACCTGAAAAGAAAAAGATGGAAATCGTCATTGATAATCTAAACGATGAGATGAGCTATAGACTCGAATTGCAATGCCCACCCAACTTTGAAAAGATGATTGAAAATGGACTCAAAATTGAAGAAGCCTTGGTTAAGAGAGGAGTCTTGAAAATCTATAATGAAGGAAACAACTCAAAAAACTCCTCCAATAATTACAACAATGACAAAGCAAAGAAGCAAAAATGTTGGTAACAATGATGGTGCAGTTGAAACACAAAATGCAAAACTAGTCTTTAACTTGACAACTGTTGCCTCTAAAAACAATCCAAACACCAATCAAAACAACAATCAAAATACCAATCAAAACATCAATCAAAATAATACTGAATCTAAACTACCACCATATCGAACACCATCACATCGAAGAAGATTCACACCTTTGGGACAATCACTCGAATCAGCATTGAAAGAGCTTGTTGCAGCCAAACTTATAACATTATCGAAGGTAAGAGATTGGGAACCAAGAGTTAAACCATCTTGGTGGAATGATGCATACTATTGTGATTTTCATCAAAACAAAGGACACAAAACAAATGATTATATGCAATTGAAACACTTGGTACAAGATTTTATTGATAGAAAGAAAGGAAATATTGGTAGAAGGACCGCAAACAAATAATGATCATGGAGCCTTTAAAAATCCTTTACCAAACTATGAAAAGGGAGAATCCTCTTCTGCAAACAACAAAGGTAAAAATGTGAACTATGTTTTTTATGACACCACTATCCTTCATATTTCAACAGTTGAGGATCAAACTAATGACATTGAAATTATTGACAAAGAAGACATTGTTGCAATTGATAATCAAAATAAAGACATTGTTACAATTGAAAATTGACTCAATGACATCAACATCAATATCAAATTAATGACATCATACCAATAAATCTAACCAAAAACATTGCTACAACTGATAATTAGATCAATGTCATTAAAATCAGAGAAAAACAAGACAATTTACTAGTTAATGCAACTACAAGAGGGTAGTCCAAGTTGATATTGAAAGGATCTACATCTAAAAACACCTGCTTCCCCTTCACATCAATGCAACATAGTTGATCAATTGCAGAAAATTCCAACTTAGATATCCATATTAGAACTCCTTAAAATTTCACCAGCTCACAAAGAAATTATGGAACAAGCTCTAGTGGCCACCACAGTACCAAATAATCTGGAAGTTTGTCAATTCCAAGCCATGGTGGGACATTTGACCACTTCTCATTTCCTATCATTTTTTGAAAATGATGATGCATCCCTTACACATCCACACAACACAACCCTTCATATTGAGGTTATCATTCATAAACATCGGTTCAAACGTGTTCTAATAGATGGAGGAGCTAGTCTAAATATTTGTACTTTAAAGCTTGTTCGTGCACTAGGATTTTTAGAAAATGCCATTGATGCTAGAAGAAAAATCACTATCAAATCCTATGACAATGAAGAGAGATCCTCCCAAGGACTGATTTTCTTGCCAATTCAAGTGGGACCAATCCAAAAAGATATAGTTTGCCAAGTTTTGGACAAAGATCTGACATACAACATACTCTTGGGTTGACCTTGGATCCATGAGATGCAAATAGTGCCATCAACATATCATCAATGTTTGAAATTTCCTTTCAATGGACAAGAGATTACCATTTCAGGTGATTCCAACAATCCTCAATACTGCAATACTCTTAAGACGGTCCATGATAATTTTGTACCACACAACAGGGAAGCCATCACTCCTAGTTCATCAAGCAATGAGGGTCAAATCAAACAGAGAAAAAGGTTCAGTCAAAGGATAAAGGCATTGGGATTCCACGTCCTAAAGAAAAGAAATTCAACTAAATTCTTTGTCAAAATTATTTGAGAAAAAAGTTCAGTTGAAAGACAAAGGCATGGGGGAATATTCTTTTGACCAATCATTATGTCTTTCAGAACTATTATCCTCTCCTAAGTCATATGGGCAGCTATCAACATCAAGACAACAATCCTTACAACCAACCACACTCTTTGATGGTAAGTTTGTAAAATCAGACACCCTAGTGGATGAATCTGAAGACAAGGATGTTCTAAATTGGTTATACAAAGATGAAGAAACATCACAAGCATCAACTTCCAATGTACTAATAGAGCCATATGGAAAAGGGTTTACAATCCTAGAAAAGATGGGGTATGAAGGAACAAGTCCTATTGGAAAAAGAAAAGAAGGTATTATAGAACCAATACAACCTATCATAACCAATCCAAAAGACAAGACATGGCTAGGATACAAAGAAGAACCAAAGGAAGAAACCAAGTAGTAGATTTGTGAGTGCATCCTACAACTCCAAGCTAGTTCTAAAATGAATTACAATGAATATGAATGGGATTCACTGTCTGAAGAATCTTGTCAAGACAAAGAAATTGATGTGATACAAAGGTATGCACCAACACATATGGAGGGAAAAAGTATAGGGTCTAGACCCCTTGAATTTGGATCACAACATATCGATGACTCTAGTGAAGATGATTAGACATTGAGCGAGATAGATCATTCAGAAGAGAATAACATCATAGACCTTGACATTACTATCAAAAAATTTGACGAAATTTCCATAGTGAAACTCACCCCTTTTGACCTTAACCAATTTGATGATTCTTTACCATTAGTACACCCCAAACTAATTGACTGGGACCAAACCGAGTTGCTTGATATCCCCATCTTTCCAAACAATGATGCCATTGTCAATTTCCTTTGTTCTGAAAATCCTAAAACAAGTTCCACCAATGAATCTCATAACGAAGCTTCAGACAAGAGGAGTGCCAAATCTCTTAGCTGCAAAATGAATATTAAAAATTGATCTAATGGTGAAAACAATTTAATGGTAGTATTAGATCACGAAAAAGTAAAAATAAAGAGCATATCCAATGGTGTAAACATCTTTGAGGCACTGAAGGATGGAAGATTTGACACTCTTCCCAAGCACTATCATGAGAGATCTTCAGTACTGGTGGATCCCACACAATCCATCAACATTGGTACAACTGAAATAGTCAAGACCCTACATCTAGCAACATCCATGACAAAGGAAGAAAAACCAAGCTTCACCAAATTCTTTGAAGAGAGACAAATCAACTTTGCTTGGTCCTACGCTGACATGCTAGGAATAGATCCAAATCTTATAATGCATCATTTATCTCTACGACTTGGAGTGAAGCCAGTAAAGCAAAAATTGAGAAAAATGTATTCGCACATCGCCCTTTTAGTGAAAGTTAAATTGAAGAAAATATTAGATGCAAGATTTATCCGACCCATTGATTATGCTGAATGGATCTCAAACATTGTATCAGTTTCAAAACTAGATAATAGCATTAGGATATGTACAGATTTCAGAGATCTTAACAAGGCTTGTTTGAAGGATGATTTTACTTTACCCAACATTGACATCATTGTGGATTTGACAGCAGGGCATGCGATGCTATCACTTATTGGAACACCATGCCTTTTGGTTAAAGAATGCATGAGCCACTTATCAGCGAGTGATGACCACAATATTTCATGATGCACACATTCATGAAAGACTATGTGGATGACTTGCTAGAAAAATCATTCACTAGGGAAGGACATCTAGAAATCTTAGATAAAATCTTTACCAGGTTGGAGAAGTTCAATGTGCATCTAAAACCAAAGAAGTTTGTATTTGGAGTGATATCAGCTAAACTCTTAGGATATATAGCCTCGGCTAAAGGCATTGAAGTATATCCAATGAAAGTCAAGGCCATCATGGAAATTCCTCCTCCTAAGAACATCATCCAACTCAGATCTCTGCAAGGAAGATTTCAATCTATCAAAAGGTTCATCGCACAATTGGCAGACAATAGTCACCCTTTTACTCACTTGCTACACAAGAATGTTTCTTTCAAATGGGATGAAAAATGTGAAGCTACTTTCAATCAATTGAAACAATATCTGATGAGCCCACCTATCTTGGTACCACCAACGGAAGGAAAAACACTATTAATCTACATAGCAACAATTGAGGTATCTTTGGGTGCTCTGTTGGCATAGGAAGACTCTGCAGGAAAATAAAGGGCTATTTATTACATCAACAAAACATTGAATGGCTATGGAATCAACTACACATTCATTGAAAAAGCTTGTTTGGCGGTAGTGTTTGCTACTCAACAGCTACAACATTACATGTTAACCCATATTGTCAAACTCATTGCCAATATTGATCCATTAAAGTATCTACCAAAAAAAGCCAATTTAACAGGAAGACTAGCAAAGTGGGTAATGATATTGAGTGAATTTGACATCCAATATGTGGACATAAAAGCAATCAAGGGCCAAGCAATATCCAACTAGCTAGCTGAAGCACCATTACAAGATGATTATCCCATGCACATTGAATTTATAGATGCAAATGTTCTTACAATGTCAGCACAATAGTGGATGTTATACTTTGATGGATCTTACACGGAACATGGATCGAGTGCTAGAATTCTATTTGTCACTCCTAATTGACACACCATTCCAAAATCCTATAGGTTGATGTTTCCTTGTACTAACAACATAGTTGAGTATGAGGCACTTATCATTGGTATCAAAGTAGTAGTAGAATGGAAGATCATAGAGTTACAAGTCTATGGAGATTCTCAACTAGTCATAAATCAGGTAAATGACGATTATCAAACAAAAGATAACAAGTTGATGCCATACAAAAGAATGGTGGATGACTTCAAGAAGTACTTTGTTGAAATCAAATTTGAACAAGTTCCAAGAGTAGACAACAAAGTTGCAGATGCCATGGAAACCATTGCCTCTCTTCTACAGATACCAAAGAAACAAGCTCATTATGAATTCATGGTGGAACAACTGTTTAATCCCGCCTATGATAACCCTGAATCCCAAGTCATATTCCATTTAGTTGAAGTTGACTCTTCAATTTATTGGAAGATCTACACCTACCTGAGAGACAATACCCTACCACTGGATCTATCCCAAAACCAAAAACATAACTTTATCCGATAAGCAGATCGACACACCTTGATAGCCGATGTACTTTATCGACGAGGTCTTGATGGTACTCTCCTTCAATGTCTTGAACATAACAAATCTGAAATGGCTTTACGCGAGGTTCATGAAGGTATCTGTGGCACTCATTCAAGTGGCCTCACTCTCGCTAAGAAACTCCTACGCTTGGGGTATTACTAGCTGAACATGGAGAAAGAATTGTTCCAATTTGTCAAGAAATGTAAGAAATGCCAAGTCCATGGAAACCTCATTCATGCACCAACCCATGAATTGCAACCATTCGCATCAACATGGCCTTTCTATCAATGGGGACTTGACCTTGTAGGTAAGATGCATTCATCATCCTCCAATGGACACAAATTCATCATTACAGCCATGAAGTATTTTACAAAGTGGATTGAAGTTGTACCATTGACCACGATAACTAGAAAACAAATTGCATCCTTCATCTTAAATTACATTATCTGTTGGTATGGCATTCCTTAGTCCATTGCCACTGAAAATGGTAGACCCTTCAAGAGTTAGGATGTCCAAGAACTTTGTGAAAGGTTTCATATCCAAAATCGATTTTCCACACCATACTACCCTCAAGGAAATGGCTAGGCAGAGGCCTCAAACAAAACCATTTTGAAAATCTTAAAGAAAACTATCAACGATGCTGGATGTGATTGGCATGTTCAATTAAACCTTGTTTTATCGGCCTACCATACTAGTATCTGCACCCCAATAGGAGCCATGCCATATTCCCTTTATGGATTAGAAGCCATTTTACCTATTGAGGTTGAGCTACCATCACTCCAGGTGTCATTGAAGGGAATCATTTCAGAGGAAGATTATCGGGTGTCTAGGCTACAAGAGTTGGAATTGTTGGATGAACATCGTCAGCATGCTGTGGATCATTTAAAAGCCTATCAATAGAGGATCTCAAGAAGTTATAATCACAAAGTAAAACCAAGAATGTTTCAAGTTGGTGACTTGGTCTTAAAAGAGAAACCTCAAAATCAATAGGATCAAGAAAAGAAAGGGAAGTTTGAACCAAACTGGTTAGGTCCTTTTGTTGTTGTGTCAGTCTATGGATTTGGAGCCTATCAACTGTCTATGCCTAAGGGGATTTTTTCAAGGAACCTATCAACATTCTTCATCTCAAGAAGTTCTACACCTAAGTCATCCAGTGCATGGTAAAAAGTCTTGAAAAAATATAAAAAAGGGTAAAAAGTCCTAAAAAATACAAAAAAGGTAAAAAGTCCTGAAAAAATACAAAAAAAGAAGGGAAGAAGTCCTGAAAAAAATGGTCACCCTAATGAAAACTTGAAAAATAGGCGTCTTGGTGATAACAAACCAAAAAAAATCCAAAAAATCCAAAAAAAAAAAAGTGAAAAATTGAAAAAAATCAAAAAATCAAAAGAAGTGCAATAAAAACAAGTAGTGAAAACCTGGAAACATGTGCTATTTGTGATATATTAGCTTTTTCATCTATTTAAGCATTTTTTGGCCATTCACTTTTTCCATCGTTCTCCTTGTCCATCGAAAAACCTCATGTAGATATCATGGCATTGTGGTCGTGTCTCACCCTAGACTGGGGGAAAAATCTTGAACTCACTAGGGGCAATAAACTTTGAGCTTAAACCAACAAACAAACAATAGTTAGACAACACAACAAACACAACGATCATAGTGCAACTTAAGATTGTACATCAATCATCAACCTTTACACATCAACCATCCAGATAAAAAATGAGATCAATCAAAACAAATTTAAATGGATGATGTTCTTTCTAAATAATGGTTTTATCACTTTAGCATGAATTCTCAACTATTGTATCTTGATTTTTGTTATCATTTCTCTGGAGTAACTCGAGGATGTCATGAACTAGAGGAGCTAAGATGGAATATGATATTTTTCTTTGTCTGTTGTCTATGAGTTGATCATTACTACTATGTGAATTGTCGCGATACGTGCTCTACAAAGTATCACTGATGACATTTCAAATTTGCATAGGAAAATGATTGACTCTTGTTTGTTTACGCAAGAAATGCTCAGTTCATCTCAATGCTATTATACCTAGATGCTTGTGTTAACTTGCAATATCAAAAATCATGGAAGTAGTACTTAGGTCTTCATGGTTTAATTATACCATCAATGTTTGTACTAACTTTCAACATATTAAAAGCTCAATGATGATACCAAAAACTACAAATCGATTGACAAAATGACAACATGTGCATATTTAGTTCCGCATTTTAAATTAGATTGCATCCATAATAGTTTTCATGTGTATTTTGTAGATTTTTCCAAGGCTGGTAGAACTTCAAAAATGATGTTATCTCTCTCATTAATGATTGAGTACATTTCACATTGACAAAAACAAATCATTCACATATAGTTGCATAAGCATTGCCATATCATGCATAAACACATTAGAAAATATCATCATAGATCATACATTCATCCATACATCTAATCATATATTTGCATTAGAAAAAAAAAGTGCATCAAGTATCATTTACATAATTAAATTTATCTCATATAGCATAAAAACATCATCCATAACGCATATAGAATCATCATCCATGCATCATAATCTGATATAGCATAAGTCATCATCCATAAAAACATCTAGAATCATAATTTATGCATCATCATTTCATCATTGCATCCATGCATATCCATAGCATCATCAGGTAAACATCACATAACATATAGAGTAGATATTAAATGCATCCATCATAAATGCATATAGACACCATATAGATCAATAGTACACTGCATCTCATATATAAATATCAAAATATGTCAAGTGTACAATGATATCATGAAATGTCAGGAGATATATCCACAAAGTGGCAGAAATCATGTCTCAGTGAAATTAGTGTATACAAATGTCTCAAATACATCAAATGTGATCAAATAAAGGCTATGTACTACTACCCCCAGACACTGCTGGCCCCATTGCACCTCCTATTGCACCACCCGATGGCCCTGCACCTGGATCTCTATGAGGTGGCCCTATCACACCCCTGTTGGTAGTCTGAGAGTGACTTTGTCCTGATATGGCACTTGCATAATTGACATGTTGCTCTGGAGGGACTACCTCATGATATTGCAGTCTATAATACTTAGCCTCTCTGGTTGAATGTTTAATTTCTCGAAGCATATTTGTCATGGAGGTACCCACAAAAACTCTCTACAGTCTCTCTGCTAAGGACTCGACTTGCTCACATTGTTGTCTCATGTTATCTCTCTCTACTATGAGAGTAGCGATTTGTGCCTATGCCTATGCCCATGCCTATGTCTATAGCTATGCCTGTGCCTATGCCAGCTGACCTTGTAATGTCTATACCTAGGCCTATAAATTAGCTATCTGAGCTTGCTATTGATGGGAGGGCAATCGAATCTGAATTTTTTGATGTCTTGCAGCCACTAGAGATCTCCTCCTTTGAGATACTCTCACATCTAACACTAGTCCACCTACACCTGCATCCCCATCTCCACCATCCCCATCTCCATCATCTCCATCATCATGGTTATCTCCCTCATCATCATCATCACCTCCTCCACCCCTCCTCTATCTTGGTGCCTGATCATCATCTAATGAAGGTATTGGCTCGTTCATATTGGATATCCTCAGGAAAGGATGTGCAAAGAAATAATGTGCATACTCCTTTGACACTGCAACCTCTATGATCTTTGGATGATAATCCCATATAATTGCATGTAACCCAAGGTACTCTTGACACACTGCATCATATGATAAAGCATACCCCCACTCTGGAATGTCCTGTCATCTATGTGCATATAGTGAAACTCCCTGGGGCATACCCTATACTCGCTTGTACTATCGCAACACTCTCATAAGAAGGAATCTCTTGATCACAAATGATGTCCTCCCAATCAAGTACCTCACAGTGCACACATATGGAATCTTTGTGTCATCCTTTGGCCACTACTCACAGTCTAAATAGGGTCTCCATGTCACAGTATCCAAATCATCAAAAACCTTACACCAGTACTCTAGTTTTCCTAGTTTATGCTAGACAATTGGACCTGTATATCCAAAAACATATGGTCAACCAGCTATATAAACTCTATCTGCTACCAAACGAGTAATGGCTATGTGCTCCCATGCCCATATCTGTAGCAATGTCACCCCCACTGACAAACTAGCCCCTCTGAGATATACTACCTGATGAAGATCATGGTACAAGTGAGCTAGCATACAAGATCCCCATGCATATCGAGTCCTTTGAGTAATCATACTCTCCAATATCCGACCCTAGCCAACTGAGAGTCCCTTTGACCTACGGTCGGGACATAGAAAACCTCTAATGAATCCAACAAGAACGCAAGGTAGTGGCACATATGAATCAACCATCTCCCACCATGGAATCTCATATCTGCAAATTTGGTCATTAGAAAAGACTCTCCTCAATGCATCAATACCCCCTGCTCCGCATGGTCGTAAACAACGAACTCACCAATAATAGGAATCCACAATATTGGGTATACATCCTCTGGCGTGACTGTCATCTCACCAGTGGATAAATGAAAGGTGTTGTGGTCACTGTGCCACCTGTCAGCCAAAGTAGTCAAAATTCCCCTGTTAATCCTATATTAGGGAATATCGATCAGAGAAGTCAATCTGCATCATGAAATCACATCTAAATCAACCTGCACCAAATGGGGTATCATATCCTAGGTCTTCAGGAAACACTTCCAAGACTGAAGGACTCTCGAAGGCTCCTATAATCATAACATATTGTCAATCAACAATCTTATCAATCAACATCAATCAACCTATCAATCTAATCAACTCTAATGAGATTTTAATCAAATCTCATGAGCGTCTATCATTGATCCTCACCTATCATGAGGTCAATCATCATCATCCTATCATTGATTCTCACCTATCATGAGATCAATCATCATCTAATCTATCAACATCATTAAACAAAAACAAAACATTGGCTGATGCAACCAACAATCATCAAAATCAAGGAGAATTATCAAAATTTCAACAATCTAGTGTAAATGCACTAGAAAAGTGCTTCTATGTGCTAAAAAAATGGATGCGCTAGAAGACTTCTTAAATGCGCTAAAACAGTGCATGAATGTGCCAGAATTTTGGATGTGCCAGAACATTTACCAAATGCGCTATTTCATTGCACCCATGTGCTAAATCAATCAAAGCACTAAAAATCTTCATCAATGCAGTAAATAACCTGATGTGCTAAATCTCAACATGAATGTGCTAATACTCTACATGCGCTAAAACATTTCATCAATGAGCTAAAAAATTCAACCAATGCGCTTGGAAACCCGATGCGCTAAAACAGTCTACCAATGCGCTAAATTGGGTACTGAATGCGCTAAAACATAACAACCAAATTCCAAACATGAAAAACATGGGAAAAATAGCATTCAAATGTCACAAAGAGGTTTTTTAGGGTATGTATCGGAGGTACATACACGGCCGGACGGTTGTGATGTCAAATGCACTCGAATTGGTGGGTGTGGTACCATTTTGCTCAAAATGCTTAATCTCTCAATCAACTCAAAATATTCAAATGTAAATGAACTCAAATGAGACTCTTTTTCATCCTTTTACCTTTTTAAGGGGTGATTAAGTGTAATTAAGTGGGAATTTAGTGGGATTTATTTTATTTTTCAAAGGGGCATCAATTAATCAACTAATCACTTGACAGGTCACTATTTAGTTTTTGGGAGATAAATCATCTCAGCATCATAAAATTTGAAAATCATCAAAAAATCATCAAAATTCAAAAATTCCAAAAATTCCAAAAAACTTAAAAAATTCCCTAATTTATCTCCCGAGGGGGCATATATCCATCATCACTCGAAAACCAGTGTCTGGGGCATACCAAATTTTTTTTTCAGCATCATCAACAAATTTTTCTTTGAAGCAATGTGTAAACAAATCACTTCAAAGAGGGGAAAAATGTATTCACCTAAAATTGGTTTGGACAATTAATTAATTAAATACAAGTTATTTAATTAATTGATCTTTATTTCGTCGACTTATAAATAAATTCTAAATTTATTTATTTAGTTCATTTTCTAATTCTTCTATCTTAAATCACATTCTTCTAATCTTCATTAAATAAACAAATTTAAATAGTTTGTTTCATTTAATTAGCTTTCCTCTTATTAAATTTAAATGCTAAATTTGAATTTAGTCACATATCTACAGCCTTTCCTCCTTCTACCTCATCATGTGTCTCAACAAATTGAATATGCCAAATATTTAATTTAGCATTATCCTCAACAAATTTCCAAACAACTTTGGGACACTTGGCTCTGTTCTTCTATTTATTCTTCCGAACACTTGGTAGATTGTTTTATTAAAGGGAACACTCTCCTTGATTCTCTCCAACCTCTTCATCCTCCAATGTTCATCTCTCCAGATTAAATCTAGACCGTTGGTTGTTGCCACCTCAGAATATGCCTTGGAAAATCTATAAATACAACCTCATTCTACAACAAAAGGATCCCACTCTTGAGCAATCTTACTCTGCAAAATTTTCACTAGAGCATTTGTGAACATTTAGCATTTTTAGCATTTAGAATCATTTAGCATAATCATGGCTTTGTTGTTAGCTGCATCTTAGTTTCTATAGTTTCATCACATCATTATCATAGCATAACCTTCATTTTCATACAACAACATTAGCATCATTATCATATCACTCATCAATCACATAGTTTATCAATCATGTAGGAATAGATTTCTTACATTTTCCAGCATCTCATTCTTCAAGTTGTCATTCTAAAGGTCATAGTGCGCAAACAATCTGAGAGCCATTATGATTTAATGAATCTTTGGAGATAGGGAACAATGGGACAACTTTAGAGAGTTTGTTCTTTCAGTTTGATTATTGTTATTTGAATTCTCTCTAATATAATGTTTGTTGTATTGTTTTTTACACTCACATATTTCATACACACACATTTAAACCACTAATATTTTATTTTAAAAAGTAATTAATTTTCTCAAACCATGTGAAAACCCAAAAAATGACTCAAACCTCCTCAACCAATCAAATTACCAATAATTAATTTTTAAGATATGTTTTGTTAAAAAGTTTGCATCTTAACCATTGATAAGATTTGGAAACATAGATTTTTGTCTCATAGTGAAAATTTCTCGCATTTCATTTGTTAACTATATATAAACTATTCAAATAGCATCGATGCTATGCTATCCCCAAATTGCCTAGTTAAGACTATTCAAATGCCACCGAAATATCAGGGAAAACACAGAATTGGAATGAATCTACACCCTTTACTACTAGTTAACTTAACCAACACACTCTAAACGTTGGCCGCTTAGGTGACTCAGGTGGGGCCCAATTTTAAACTATTTCTCTCACCCAACACGGGTCCATTGTCAAAGTTCCCGCACTACAGAAGCTTGGTGATGTCAGTAAAGTGCAAGCTCTTTTCCATGGCTTTTGTGTGGGAGCTTCAAACCAGTGTATAGCCATCCATTAAAGCAAAAGGGAAGAGGTATTTTTTTCAAAAAAATATAGTTTGAAATGCTCTGGTATTTGTATGTGAAATTTTGAAGAATATACAAGGCACGTGAACTACTTGACATAACTTTGGGAACATAAAAGATTGCAAGATATGCAAAAGTTCTACACTTAAATTTTCCCCAAACTAACCATTTTTTAGTGAATTTGGTATTTCCACACTGTATCATTCTTAACAATATTTTTCTTTTTACAGTAAACCGTGTTGCTATAGAATCAATCTTCATGATTAGTGATTTCAAATTTGCAACAAAACAACTTTCATGAAACATGAGTTGATTCAATATTTAAAATGCACTTTGAATTAATTATTAAATTTGATCTCTCTGGTCATGTGTGCAACATGTTTTGGAGCAATGGAGCTCAAAGGGTTTATAGTTACACTCCTAGCATATGGGTAGAGCTCAACTATCATAGGAACATATGCAAGCTAGTATGTGATGTAGGTAAAATACCCAAAGCATTTTTAAAGTCCTACGTTAATTTGTACAAACCCCAAAAAAACCCAAATTTGAAAGTAACAATCAAATTTGAATATTTTCGTTTGAATTTTTTTCACAAGGATTTCTATATCTGAAAATAAGAACATGGTTGCATAATCTTATAACATGTTGCATTACTATAAGCCTTCTGCAAGTGTTACTGCATGTTCTCATAAGCCACCTCCACATAGAATAAATCCATGTATCATTGAATGAACAAAGGAGCTCTTAATGTGGGCTGGTTTTATAAGTTATAATGCATCCATCCAAGATTTGCTATAATGGAGTTTACTTTTGCACAATGTGTATTTAACTTTGAATTATTATTTTTATCTATACAGTGCATTCACAAATAGTAATTTCCGTGCAGCCCACAAACCTCTAATGAATTGGACATATAAATTAGGGAACAAAGTCATTTCAAAATAAGCCACAAATTATATTTAAGATGGTGTGGTGGAGATTTTGTAAGAGTTTTTCAAATGAATGTTTTCCTACTTTAATTTGAATTTCATTGAATGATTAAAACAAATTAATAATGAATTCAATTTAGATAATACTATTTGTAAAGTGATTAGATGTTATCTGATTTAGTTTGATGGTCGATTGAGCTTATTGTTGCTTGTACTATTATAAAAAAAGGTTTATAGTTGAAATAAAAATAAATAATAAGGAAGATGTGATATATCTAAGAAATGAATTATCTTATTGTACACTAGGTTCACATTATATAGTTTGGTCTTGGATTGGGCCATGTGTGATATGATCTTGAACTAGACCATACCATGTGGCTTGATCCTTGATGTGTGTAAATTTATCAACCTTAATGATAAACATAAATTGATGCAAGCATGGCTTATGATACATACTATTGTTATTATAGAGTTCAAAATTATTAGGTTATAATAGTGTATGAGCATCAAGTAATTGGTGTAGAAGAAAATATTGAGTAATATGTCATGGCACATTTAGATGATGCAGAGTTTGGAACCTCTAGAATTGTATAGCATTTGTACATGGAAATATCAACTACTATGACATGCAAACCCCCCTCAAATTGAATGCACAATGTCATTTTTTATTTAATTTAAGGAAATAAAAGAGGATTGATGTAATGTGGTAATGATTGCATACAAAAATTAATGGCCTTGGGATATTATTTAATTATTTTTCTAAAATGGATCAATCATGTGTGTAAAGTGTGTGGCCATGTTAATATAAGTAATGTCATACAAGATGTGATCACATACACATGGTGGCATGATGTCACATGGGGTGACAATGTGTAATTTTATATTTTGTACACTTAAGAGAGAGGAAGCACTTGACTCAAGTATGATAAAGGTTATAAATGTCCCCAATGGGTAAGTTAAGAAACACGGTTTTTACAAGGTGATGACAAGGGTCATGGAAGAAAAGGAAGGAAATGGACTATGATTGTCATGTCCATTTTCTATGTAACTCATGCAATGGATTATTCCCAAGTCATGACTCCCATATTTTTTGTGATTCGATTTTGCATACAAACTCTTCCCCTTCATCTCATAGATGCAACCTATGTCCCCCATTAATCTTGAGCATGAAGGCATGGGAAGGCTAATGAGTTTGTGTAAGTGGTCGGAGTGGTAGGGTTATCCTTCTTTACATGACTCCATTACCATGTTTTCTTCTATCTTTATTTCTATCAAGATTTCATACTTTGCTCTTCTTTCATACCTTTTGACCATCCCTTTTTTCTATTGTGCTCCTTATCAAAACAATAAAGTTCTACGTGCCACTATGCACATTTTCCAACATCTACATTCTTAAAAATTATTATTGTCCTTCTCTACTTACCATACTACATGAGGAGAGTAATATTAATGCACGAAAGCCTAACACACCTCCCTATAGGCTTCCACCTTATAGTACCATTCATCCCAATACCATTAAAATCAAATTGCATGGACATCTAGTGGGGCAAGTGACAAGGAAGCCAACGATCACCATTTATGCAATATATCAAGTGTTGACCCCAAAGGAATTCCTCACCATAATCGCTAAGTATAATTGAAAGTTGTAGGGGACCTACTTCCACACATTCCAAGCCTATTTTTGTACAAGACACCATAACCATCTTGATACAAAGAAAACAATGACCTACTGGTATGAGAAGAAATTTCCACATAACAAACCTAGGATAGAGGCCACTATGGGGATGATGATGTTCCCTCTAGGCATCTTAAGATTGTAAAGATGGATGGAAAAGGCATATTCAAGAAAACCACCAACATGAGTAATCTAAAATCACAAGGAAAAATTATTGTTCTAGCATCTAGGTTGAGAACAAAAACTTATAGATTTGGGAGGTCATGGGATCAAAACTCCATAGATATAGCATAAGAGGATGAAACCATTTTTGCTAGTCAAGGTGGATTCACATAGAGGACATGATTGAGCTTTCATGATGGTTGATAATGGCAACAATAAATCCACATGAATAGTTGTCATGAGTATAATTTTTATACTATAACCACAATTAAGGAAATAGTTAATCATTGAAATACTAGATAGATTTGTTCTTCTAAGATGCATTTTTTAATCAAAATTTCCATGTACTTAGGGTTGGGATTATTGCCAATAACAACTTCCATTGTGATAACAACATTTTGTAAGGGTATCTTAGGCCTATTAAAATAAATACATATTTATTGTTTATTTCCATTTGCAAGCTTATTTTTCAATTTGAGCTTTCCATGTAAATGCACAAATGTAAAGATTGTATTGTGGTATTATTGTTATCATATGAGTGTGCTATAAATTTTTGGGTGTATAAGAGTCAATTAGCAAGCTATGGTTTGCTATTTTAGGGTTAAATTAAGGAAGCATGAACTGCATTTAGGCTGGATTGCAAATATTGAAAATTTCTAGGATTTTGTAAGGATATGGTTGTGGGTAACCATTGTTATGCATTTTAGGGTTTGTATGGTTGTCATTTAATATTTTAAATTTATTAAAATTATTTTCCTAAAATCTAGCATGGGCTATTATAGTGGTATTAGAGCTAATTTTCCTACTAGTTTATGAACCATTGGATTCCTAAAATTCCTAATGTCTAGTAGAAAAAGCTCTTTAGGAGCCAATAGTAATCAAAATAAAGGTGATGAAAAACCTCTCCAACCAACTTTCTTGCAATTATCAAAAGATGCTCCTATGAAAAAAGCTCTAAGTTCAATGAAGGGAGATATTATTACATGTTATACTAAATATAAAACATTCCATCAGGGATTTGAGAAGCATTGCCTCTCTCAAATTTCATAAATATGAAGATATTGGAGGTACAACTAGATAAAATAACTGAGGTGAATGTATCAAGATTCCAAATAAAAATCTAGTTCTAGTTGAAGCATCACATAGAGAGGAGATTGTTAAATTTTTTGAAAAGTACTGGGGTAAATCAATTTTTTTTAAAGTTGCACTACCTTTTGATAGGTACTTAGTGTTGTTGAGAGAATATGTCTCAAACTTACTCGCATGTTAAGATGTTTGGGCTTCGGGTTTGTCAATTACTAAATGCATGGTAAAATACTTAGAAGTTTTGCAGGTAATCAGGCATCGAGATTCAGGATTATCACTTCTCGAATGCAGTTGCGAAGTAGAAGAGTGTCAGAAATCGGGCTTCAGAGTTCCGTCATAAGCTTTACTGGCAGAGTTTGCAGTATCAGGTATTGATGAACCTCAAAGCCCGACCCACGAAGGGACTTCATGTTTCAAGTTTACATAGGTAGTAAAGGCTTCATCGTTGGGATAGTTAGATATCAGAGGGAGTCTTCTTAGCGTCTCCTCGATACTCTGATGAGATTGTATCAGAGTGACATTGAGTCTTGTGCCCTCGATATGTTGATGGGAGGCTGGGGGACTATTGTCAGTGGGACTTTGTAATTTTTCTAGGGCTTTCAAGTCAGTCCCTTCGACAAGCTGATAAGTTGATGGTTTATGGAGGTTACATGGTGGTGGGGGCCACATGGGGTGACATAAGCCTCATCGAAGTGACACTTCAATATCTGTGGGAATCGATATGAGGTCCCCTCGATATGGCGATGAGTGTGACCCATCAGCCCGTGAATGATGACTTGGTGGGATCTGACCATGCCAAGTTGGAAAGTGATGATTGGTTGGTGATCATCGAGGGTTGTTTGGCGAGTGACTTGGTGAATTCGAAGAGAGCATGAACAAAGTCTCTTCGATGGTTCGATATGGTAGACAATTAGACCATTTACTATAGTTTCTTAGGGAATTTGAATCGAATAGTTCCTTGGTTGATTTGGAATGTAGAACAAGGGTGAATACGAAGGGTTGTGTTCATGGTGATGTTCTATTTGTGAACGAGGTTTATTAGGGAAATTGCTACTGAGATTGACAGTGTGAATTAACATTTGGAAGCATAGTCTGTAACTTTGTATGTAATCATTATTTACTGTAATACAAAGAGATTTTGCTTGGTGTGTGGGTTTTTCTCCCATAAGGATTTTCCACCTAAATATGACGTTTGTTCTGTGATTGCGTTAAATTTTTCTTTTTATTCTAGTAATGTGCATCTTAATGAACTATAACTTGAAATTGAATGACATTTTGCATTTCTCTTCTAAGAATTTGCATTAGGAAGGCATTTCCGCACTCAAATTTCCTTACAAGTGGTATAAGAGCTTGGCTAGTTGTGTTATCCATGTGGGTAGGACAGGTTTTTTGTGCTAATTCTGTAGTGGGAGTCTTGCAGAGGAAATTGGTAGTCTAGATTGCAGATTGAAATGACAAGCACATCAAGAAGACTAGAAATTGAAAAGTTCAATGGTGGCAATTTTGAGTTGTGGAAACTCAAAATGGAAGACCTGTTGGTGGATAGAGATCTCTGGATTGCTATGTGTGGAACTAAATCATCAGGCATGAAACAAGAATATTGGGACCTCGCTGAAAGAAAACTCAAAGGGATGATTAGACTATGTTTGGCAGACTCTGTTCTCCTGAACATCCATGAGGAGAAGACTGCATCTTCATTATGGAAGAAACTTGGTGATATTTATCAAGGCAAGTCTCTAGTAAATATGTTGTTCCTGAGAAAGAATTTATACTTCTTGAAGATGGAGGAAGGTGCATCTATTGCAAACCATCTAAATTCATTTAACATGATTGTTACTCAGTTGGCATTTGTGGGTGTAAAGATTGATGATGAGGATCGTTGTATGCTTTTGTTGTGTTCTTTTCCTGACATGTGGGACCATCTGGTGATGGCTATTGGAAGTAAAAAAACTACTTTCAAGATGGAAGATGTGGTTGCTTCACTATTGTCAGAAGAATTATGAAGGAAGTCTTCTGAGATGGCTAAGGAGGCCCTTGCTATTCAGGGCAGATCAAAGGAGAGATGCAAGAATAAAGACAAAAAGTCTAAATCCAAGTCTGAAGGGAGATCAAAGTCTCCAAGAAAGAAGTCCAAGGTGAAATATTGGAATTGTGGGCAGTCTGGACATATTCAAATGCTTGCAAAGAGGAGAAGAAGAAGAAGAACAACAACTCTTTGGATAATGATTCTTCTCAAAGCAATGCAGATGCCTTCATTGCTGCCTTGGTGACCCAAGCATCAGATGATGTCTAGCTGGTTGACTCAAGTGCATCTTTTCACATGACATCTCACAAACATTGGTTCATGAAGTATGAAAATTATGTTGGTGGAAAGGTGTATCTGGCAAGTGACTCATCTCTTGAAATTGTTGGTCATAGAAGAGTCAGAATTCAATTTCCTGATGGAAGAATCAAAGGAATTGATGGCGTAATGCACATACTAGTTTTGGCTCATAATTTTATTTTGTTAGTAAGTTGAATGATGTTGGCATGGAAGTTTCATTCTTGAGTGGTGGCTACAAAATGACTAGAGGTTCAATGGTGTTGGACAAGGGTGCATGTATTGACACTCTGTACAAGTTGGATGCACGTGTTGTTCAATGTAACAGTGTCTCTGCAAAGTCAGATAAAGCTACTCGTGTAGGGAAGGAGAACATTGTTCCTCTGGGTGCAAACTCTTTGGAGGTGAAACTCCCAGTAGAGAAAACCACACTGTGGCATCATAGACTCAATCACATAGGAGAAAAGGGCTTGAAAGCCTTGAAAAATAAAAGCTTGGATGAAGGGCTCGATGATTGTAACCTAGAGTTCAATTTTACATTGCATTTATGGAAATTAACACCATGTTTCTTTTTACTCTAGTTCACATAAATCTTCTGGCATACTGGATTATGTTCACTCTGATGTATTTGGTCCAGTGAATGTTCCTTCGTTATCGAAGTCTAAATATTATGTTTCTTTTATAGATGACTATTCGAGAAGGGAATTTGGGTATTTTCTGAAAAGTAAATCAGAAGTGTTTAGTTAGTTTAAGGAGTTTAAAAACTTGGTAGAAAATCAAACTGAAAGGAAAATTAAATGCTTGAGGATGGATAATGGCGGTGAATTTTGTTCTGCAGATATTGAAAGGTATTGCAAAGACCATGGGATTAAAAGGCATAAAACTACACCTTACACTCCACAACAGAATGGAGTCACTAAAAGGTTAAAAAAAACACTGATGGAAAGGTCAAGAAGTATGTTGAGCAGTGTTGGTTTGAAGTAGAAGCTCTGGGCATAGGCAGTGGCTACAATATGTTACTTGGTAAATCGATGTCCCTCTTCGACACTCATGGACAAAACACCTATGGAAGCATGGTTTGGTAAGAAGCCCTCTTTGAGACATTCGAGCCTTTGGATGTGAGACATATGCATATGTGCCTACTGAGAAAAGATCTAAATTGGAGAAAAAGGCTGTTAAATGTATCTTCATTGGATATGGAATTGGTGTGAAAGGATACAAGATTTGGAATCCTATTACTGAGAAGGTAGTATACAACAGAAGTGTAATCTTTCATGAGTTTAAACCTTCTACAGTGGATTTGCAGTTAGAGATGAAAGAGAAGGAAAAAGATGTAGTTGAAATTCCTCTAACTCCAGAAAAGGAGGAACTACAAACACCAAGTGTACCTAAATCTAAGGAGAGCTCAAGTAGTTTTGAGAGTTTTGAATAGGAAGAAAAACCATTACCTCAACCTTAGCCTATGAGGAGGTCTACATGTGAAAGATGGCAACCTGAAAGGTATGGATATTCCATGTTGGATTCGAGTTGTGCCTATGCTTTGATTACTAGCATTGATGAGCCTAGGATTGTGAAAGAGGCAATTAAAATGTTTGATTCAAATTCATGATTGGAGGCCATGAATGAAGAAATGACATCATTGAAAAAGAATGAAACCTGGGATTTGGTACCTTTGCCTAAAGGTCGAAAGCTTGTTGGCTGTAATTGGGCATTTAAAAAGAAAATTGGTCTGGATGATAGTGTGGAGAAGTATAAAGCTAGGTTGGTTGTGAACGGTTATTCCCAAGTAGAGGGAATTGATTATGGAGAAATATTTTCTCCTATAGCTAAGCTGACATCTATCACATTTCTATTGTCACTTGTAGTTGTGTATGACTTAGAGATTGAGAAGATGGATGTGAAGACAACATTTCTTCATGGATATCTAGAAGTTGAAATTTATATGTCCCAGCTTGAGCACTTTGTTGAAAGAGGTAAATAAAATCCAGTTTGCAAGTTAAAGAAATCTTTGTGTGGTTTAAAACAATCACCTAGAATGTGGTACTAGAAGTTTGACACACTTGTGTTGTCATTGAGATTTGTAAGATTAAAATCATATCATTGTGTGTATTTTAAATCTAAAAATGGTCATTTACTTATTATAGCCCTGTATGTGGATGACATGTTATTCTTTGGGAATAGTAAGGGTATGATTTCATTTAAAATCTCACTTGTCAGCCAACATAGTTTGAAATGAAAGATTTGGGTGTAACAATGTATATTCTAGGGATGGAAATCAAAAGGGATAGAGATGGTAGAAAAATTTGGTTCAATCAGAGTAAGTATATCAATGCTATCCTTGAGAGGTTTAACATGGCATATTTCAAATAGTTATTTGTTCAAGTGTTGTAGGGAACAAAACTATTTGTTGAAGATTGTCCAAAATCTCCTACTAAGATGGAGGACATGACCAGGGTTCCTTATGCAAGTGTTGTTGGTAGTTTAATGTATGCAATGGTATATACTAGGCCAAACATTTCCCAAGCAATAGGAGTACTTAGTTGGTTTATGGCTAATCCAGGGAGGCCGCATTGGGATGCTATGGAAATATTTTTCAAATACTTGAAGAGTATTGTTGAGTATTTCTTGTGCTATCATGGAAACTCTATTGGATTTAAGAATTCAGTGAGCATTCATGGATATGTGGATTCTGATTGGGTAGGGGACATTGACAACAAAATATCCACCAATGGATATGTATTCATGTTGTTTTGTGGTGCCATAAGTTGGATGAGCAAGTGACAAGTTATAGTCACTTTATCCACTACTGAGGCAGAGTACATGGAAGAAACTCACACCTACAAGGAAGTTGTTTGGCTTAGAAATTTGCGTTCTAGTGTTGGTTTAATACAAGGAAGATTACTATTTTTGTAATGTAGTTAGAGTGCTATGGTGCAGGAGCACCTAAGGAACAACAAGGAACAACAGGCAGTTCAATAGGTCAATAGGAAATCTAGAAGGTTAATTTTATTTTGTTTACATAAAGGTCATTTTGACCATTGTGTAGTTAGCTTAGAGGAGTTTTTGATCTTTAGGAAAGAAGTTGTCAAGAGGTAAATAATTTTAGAAGCTCATTTTGCTAAGTTTTCAAAAGTTGCCAAAGGTTGAAAAACACAGTGGATTTTATATTTTGGCCATTAGGTCATGAAGAAGTCTAACCAAAAGAAGATAACTAATTGAGGATCCTTATTTAAGGGAAGCTTCTACCATGGAGCAGGGTTGGAGGCACTGATATTGTAGTGACATTTTATGACATTGAAAGAAACAACGTTTTGTGAGGCAATTTCTAATTTTTGCAACTAAATAGTGCTTTAATGGATTAAACCTGCTACTGTTTTGGTTGTGGAATGTAGTGTTGGTAGTTTACAAGCATTGTATAACATTAAATAGCTTCTTTGTTCAATTTTTAAGCACTTTTTGTAAATAGTTTCATTTTACCCTGTTGCTAGTCTGAACCAGATAGGTTTTAGGAAATGGGGTGCTAGAGCACTTTCCCACCATACAAATTGTACGGCCCTTTGGGAATAGTGCCTAGACTCCATTATTGTACATATGTTAGGTTGTAGGCTTTGTGTGTGTGCAAGAGTTGCTAGCAATGTCTTGCCCTAGGCGAGCCAGGCAGAGTTCGGCTAGGGAAGACAAGGAGTGAAAGGCACATAATTTCCAGGGGTGCTAAGATTTTGGAAAAATTACTTTTGGAGAATTTAGTTGAGGGTCTTGGAAAGGCCTGGTGGTCAGGAGGAGGCTCCATCAATCCATTTGGTGTGAGAAAACTCAGACATTTTGGAAGCAGCCTGGAAAAGGCTTGTAAACCCTAGTTTTTGGCCATTTTTGAGTAAGGGCAGTGTACGGACAGTACAGGCTCCTAACCCTGAAAATATTCAAGGTGTGGGTATGGGAATCACAAACCCCAAGAAAATAACCCAAGACATTTGGAAGGTTTTGGAGTAAATTCCATTTTTCTCGGGTTCAGAGGCCTAATTGGGGCTCTAGGCTTGTAGCCTTTTCTAACCCTAGGAGAGGGTTTGGTGTGAGCGATGGAGAATTGGTGATTGGGGAATGATCAAGAACCCTAAATAGATGGTTTTGAAGCCATGAAAGGTATCACACACCCCTGCATCAAGTTAGTGAAGCTTGGAGTTTTAGTTAGCCTTTAGGAAGATTAAGGGCTAAGGAGAGAATGACAGAGTGAGCACCAAGATTGGATTGGTTAGAGAAATGGAGATGATAGTAGGGTTGGCTAGGAGAACCAGGGGCACCTAACAAGCATTAGGGCCTATAGGTTGAGTGGTCGAGAGTGACACCAAAGATGTTTTCCAAGGTGAAACCTAGAGCATGGAATAGTGAGTGTTCCATCCAACCCTACCCTCCTATCAATAAGTTTTGGAGCCGACAAGTTGTATTTTGAGTATTACATCTAATTAGGCCACCTAATTGATGCTACACTTGATCCGGATATATATGCTAAATTGTTTTCAATTTTTTGGTGTGATGAATGCAACATATTGTGTGTGATGTAAATTTGAGCAAAACAATGCGAAGTTGAAGATCTAACTTGTGTGAATGAAGAGCATTGCAAATAATTGAATTAGAATCAATGCAAAGATTTTTATTGTGCTTCATTGGAACTGTATTCTTGCATATTGTAAATGCATTTGTAACAATTCAAAATAGGTTGTGATGAGATATATTGTGAGCTAACCTTCACCGTAGTTTTTCTCATTTTGGGTTTTCCACGTAAAAATCTTGGTGTTCATGTGTTATGTGATATTATGAATGTTTCATGATTTTTTTCCTTACTACAGTTGAATATGCATTAGTGATTGAATGTTTATTGTTTGAATGGTTTAAGAAAATACTAATAGTTTAGCATGTAACCTTGCATTTTCATTTCCACTAAATGGCTATTGTTTTTTATTCATAAGTGTTTTGCCTCTGGGAATCTTTATATATAATATTGATTTGTATCTTCTAATTGTTTTGGTTACCTTTGACCTATTTGATCATATGTGGACTTAACAAACCAAATAAAAAAATTACATTTACAAGAATATTAATAAGCATAGTTGCAACACTCACCAAAAACTTGGCGAGTTTTTTTCACTCCCGAGTTTTTGGTGCAATTGTACGCCAGAAAAACTCGCCGTACTTTTTGGAAAAACTCGGAGTACTTTTGGCAACTTTTTCCAAAAAGTAAGGCGAGTTTTTCCAAAAAGTACGGCGAGTTTTTCCAAAAAGTACGACAATCTAGAAAGCGCCCAGGGAACCAGCTAAAAAGGCATTTTGAGTTATTTTTTTCATTCATTTGCGTGCTTTGCTTCAAAAAAACACTAAAATGATGTGTTCCATAAAGGTTTGTGTGGCTTTGATAGTCTTAATTTGGGTTTTATTGTTAATGCAAAATGATGTACACCATGAAGGTTCGTGTGGTTTTGGAGGTCTTAATTTGGGCTTGGTGGCGGGGGCTCTGCGCCTCAAACCCGCCTTGTATCGCGACAGGGAGCGTGCCCAGGGGCGTTGCCCCAGAACCCCAGGAGGGCGCTGTCCCCAAACCCCCGCAAGGGGCGTTGCCCCTTGACCCCATTGGGGACACTGCCCCCGGACCCCCGCAAGGAGCACTACCCCCAGACCCCATTGGGGGCATTGCCCTCAAACTCCCATTGAATTCATTTGATTTTCTAGGTACTCTCCACTATTTACATTCAATTTTACAAAAACAATTTGCTATTTTCATTTTGTTTCAAACTATCAATATCAACGTATTGAGCATTCCACATGAGGATGTGATTTTTGTATCTAATTTTCTTTCAAATCAATCAAATATAACTAGACTCAGCTTGTTTCTTCTCTGTACTCATTTTATTGACTCATTGGATGCATCTTATCATTGAATTTTGCAAAAAAAAAAGTGTTTTTAACGAAGTTTAAACTATTTTTTAAGTTGCCGAGTTTTTCCCTGAGTTTTTCCAAGTTTTTGCATAGTTTTTTCCGTACCATATTTTCCGGGCTTGCCAAGTTTTTGCAATTGGCGAGTTTTTCAAATATGTTAATAAGAATTTACTGTTTAAAAAATATTTGCAAATATTGTTTGTTTTAGCATACTTTTTGTTAATCCAGTTTTTCTTAGGACAAAATAGGGAGGTGTTTTTTAAAGAGTTGCCTCATTTTTAGAATGATATTCAATCTGAGGATACTGCTCAGACTGATGTATTTCTTTTTAAATATAATCCAGTTCTTATGAGGACAAAATGGGGAAATGTCTACAAAGATCTGCCCCCTTTTTAAAATCTTAAACAAACCCAGATATATCATAATATCAGGTCTAGAGAACTGATTACAGAAGAAATCACTACAAAGAAATTAGCCATACAAGACCTGATACAGTCATAAAAATTTCACAAATATATTAAAAAAATTATAAATATTAACTCTTGAAGACCCATTCAATATGCAAAATACATGCATCCGGTTTGATTCGTCTTTTTTTCTGGTGGTTTTATCTCATTTTGACAAGGGAATTGTTCTTAAACATAAATAAAACTTGTTACCATCATAATTACCATGTTCTTCATTCGAGTCTATGTAAGAAAATACTAACAAGTACGTAACAAACTACTGATTCTAATTTAAGGAATCTTAATTGTGTGCTTTGCATAAGAAAGAAATATATTATTACCTTCTTACATAAAGTTTTTCTGGAACAACTAACTAATTTATCAGTATTAGATGGTGTAACTGTACATAACTGATAGCTCAAGCTTGATTCTTCTGTCAACCAATATGTGGAATAAGATACATGAAGCAAGCTTTAAATACAATTAAAATTCTTACCCCAACAAGTGAACCAAATATCCATTTTATTTTTTAATAGACAGTTTGCTAAGGCAAGCATGGAACGGTGTAACTGTAAAATTAAAGATAAATGTAATAGAACATAACAAACAGAATATAGACATTGTTGACTTCGAAAAACCTCCTAGTTATAGAACATTCCGAATTCTATTATCGTACATACGGTTCATGGCAAAGCACAGATGTGACACAAGGCCCTGGATCTGCATGTGTTATTATTTTAACTCAAAATCAAATATTAGAGGTCAGAAAACATAGGATGAGAATCAACCACTCAATTATCTAATGGGCATGAACACAGATGACATCCGCATATACCAAGAACCATACCAATTATTATCTCGTCCTACCTGCTGTTTACAGTTGGTAGCCCACTAGATTAGCATTAACTTATGGTCACACTAAATGTTAGAGAACGAGACATACCCACCACAGGGCACAGTAGTTGCATTGAAATCCAAGTTGGTTGCTTGGCCACTGAGCCTGTCTGGTGCTGCCAGTAATGTTGGCATTAGTGTTTGCTGCTCCTACTAATGTTGGGACAATGGAGGACACATCCTTTCAAAAATAATCCACAAAGGAATAACACATCCTTACAAAAATAGTCCACAAATGTATTACAACATCCACAAAAGAAAAGAATGCCGTGGGCACAAAGCCCCAAAAATGCATAATAAAGATTTTACTAAATATCTTATACCCATCAATGTGCCCAAAAAAGTTATGCTAGAGATCTTTAAAAATAAATTTACCCACAACTCCTCGCTAGGTGTCAGGTACCATCTCTTCCTATTTGTCACTGTTTTTACAAATTAAACAATGAGAAACAATTGAAACAGATTTGCACTCCAGCACATAATCCCCTCAGCAAATCTGTACAATTAAGAGCCAAGGTGGCTTGACGGACAAATGTCTTCAACAAATTTGATAATACTGCTCTGACATTCGTTTAGAGGGCAGCTTACAAGGGATTAAATGGAGCAGCCTCAGCGGATCGGATGATATTGCTCTGAAATTCGTTTTGGGGGTAACTTGCGGAGGATGAAAAGGACCAGTGCTGATGGAAGAATCTCTACCAACTGACAGTAACCACAGGAGAAGACCAAATCATTGTGACATCAAAACGAAACATCAGACAAGGAAAGGTCATATAACATGCAAATTTAGCAAATTTAACTAAAATAAAATACAGTGGCAAACAAATATTTTTACCATACACAACAAAAAATAACTAACTCACCATATAGTAAATGAGATTGAGAATTGGGTGATCCAAAACATCAAGATCTGCTTCCTTATCAAAAGCAGAAAGTGCAACCTGCCGAGCATAAGGTAAAATGAAGATCAATGAGAGACGCCTTGCTTGATAATCAACATGCATAGTAACTACTATATATACTCAACATGATACTCCTTACATAAAAGTTACAGTACATAATGACCACTACAGACAAACCGTTCACTTTAAGATTTATAGAATGGAACAGCTGTAATATTATACTGTCACTGTGCTTACCACGATGCACCTTATAAGAAAGCAAGTGAAGCATATAGCTGTCACGAAACCAACCTGTAGAAAGAAAAAATTCAGTCACCTTAAGGATTAGGAAATAAAGTAAAACATTTAATTGTCATTCCATTACTATTCTAAATACCTAAATGGAGATCAATACAATAAATTAACAGCAACTTCTGCATTCTTAATTGAGCTAATCATAATAAACAACAGTTAGGATAACAGTGAAGTCCTACAAGTTGAACCCAAACACTTGATGTTGTAGACCTGGGGTGCCGTGTCAAGGTGAATGCAACTACTTTTGGCCGTAGTCATTGACGTAAGGCCATTTAACCTAAAGGGTAAACTGTCACTGACAAGGACTAGAAGTGTAAGTATATACATGAGAAGCATTTTAGTTGTTTGTAAATTCTTGTAAGGGCAGAAAACTCTTGACATTTATTTGGTTTTTTTAAGAGCAAAAAAGATGATATAAAAATAAGAAAAACCAGCTAAGTCTGCTAGTACATGAGTAAAAACTAAAAAGTATATCAGCAATATATTAAAAGAAAGGGCAGGGAATCTAAAGGATTAACAAAATTCTGATCTGAAGTCTGTGGACAGAAGTGAGCATATTATTTTATAGAAAAATACTGTCTGGAAAATGCCATTATGCATTTCTGGTCGACTGTTTATTTGGAGAGTTGACAAGTAAATATCCTTTCAGAGTCTACTTCGCCTTCTGCATCCATCCGAGTCTCTGCTTGTTTCTGTTTAACTGAGGGGGTCACCAACCCAGACTGTGAACTAAGAAGTGTGTAAGAAAGCAGATCACACAAAGAAGATTGTATTTTCCTTAAGTGTACTGGAGAAAGCTTTACTAGCACTTCATCGTTCTTCTTGAAGATATATGAAGTACAAATCCATATTTAAGTTGAGTTGGTAAATAGAAAGCTACAAATGGTCTGCCAGTTGTAGAAAATGAAATTGAATGTGAATGGAATATGATCAATGATACTCATGAAGGATAATGGACATCGATTATTAGGGACAGATTGCTATATGGAGCATTAAAAGCTTGCAACGGTAATCTTTAAATTAGGCACATGCAGAGGAGATGGTAAATAGATAATGAGTTGCTGAAGAAGCACAAAGGTTTTGCAGAGACTGTTACAAGACATAAGTGGGTGAAAGGAGTTGAACTGTGTTGTCCCAATTTTTGTGGCCTATTGGCACAAATGGGTCTTCATCACATGGAGTCACCATTCAAATGAGAAGTTTCATATCCAGCTGAAGCTGAGTATATATTTTGGTGTATGAATTTCACAATGTAGGTAGTTGATAGGTATCCTTCAAAATTAAAGGCTCGTCAAAGAAAGGAGAATAATTGTGTAAAATGCGATGGTGATTGTCATTTAAAAAATAAAATAAAAAAATGAATGGAGTAGCATGACTTCGGATGTGTAAAATGTAATGGTGATTGTCAAAATAGAATTGAATGAAGTAGCATGAGGTGTTGGATACCACTATGTAATATCGATAAAGGGAGATCAAAAGAAAGTCTCACACACACTCTTTAATAGAGAACAATAAATCGCAAACATTTATTTGTGGTTTGATTTGATGGGAAATTAGTTGCAAAAGAGTGATCAAACAATGTTCGGGCATAATATACTCTACAGTCTCTAGTGAATGTAAATATATATATATTTTATTATATTCTTTGATCACAATTTAAGAAATAAGTTCTAAGGGTATTCTCAGATTCTGGTATATTATGGAAAACATGTCATATTTTGGAAAGCATGTCCAAACCTCTGGTTCATGGTCCAAACTCTGGCAGGAGAAGCATATTGAAAGCATCAATACCTCAGAACCATTCCTCTAAAACCCAGTTGGACTCAAATGGAACTTCCCATGACCGAATATAGCATTTTTTCTCCCCTACTACTCTATTAGAATCAGCGTGCATTTACCACAAGTTTGAAAGAAAGTTTTCCTCGAGAATGAAGAAACAAGCAGATTGCAGAAGGTTGACCTGGTCCTTGGTTTTAGGAAGAATTCAAAAGCGAAATTTTCATCCCACGCATTGGCATAAGATGCACAGAAACTGTTGTTATCCAATCAGTCGCTTATTATACTAGCTTAAGTGAAAGGAAAAACAAAACAATTTCCTACTTAGTCCTACAAGGAGAGATGTCCCATCTTATCCAATCTATACAAATTTCATAACATTCTGGCATAGTAACACCTTAAAAGAATAACAAGAATGAAAGAAAGAAAAACCACACAAGAAAGAGAAAGTTGTAATATACCCTAAAAAAACCCTTTAGGAGAAAACCCAACCTCCAAAGCACTGAAGCCAATTATTCTCAGCAACAATACAATATCAGGCTTCACTCACGATAAGCACAGTACACACAGGATGATCAACAAAAAGATGAGGTGTAACCTCCATCCCAAGCCTTCTATTTATAGGCAAGAGAGCAACAAAAAGTGAAAAAAAATACTAAGTTTTCTAGCCACCATTAATCAATGCATCCAAGTACATCTCCAAGGTGGGCACTCAAGTTTGTGACTGTAGGACCAAAAGTCATTATAACCTCCAAGGCAACCCAAATGCTCTCTCCAATCCATGCATTCAAGATGACTCGTCTCATGTGACACCATACTAAATGTTTTTCAAAAGCTATATAATAATTAAATGCACTTCTCTAGTGCACCTCCCACTTTAAATGCATTTACGCAATGTTCCAAATTAAATAATATATACACTTCCAACATTACACACAACCACCACATAAGGAAAATATTGCACTCCCAAAGTGTGGCTCCCTATTTTGAGATGAACCACAACTTTACAAAATATTCACTATTCCTGTGCAAGGTGTACTAACACCTTTTCCAAAATATTCGATATTCGGATGTCATGTTTAGAAATTAATCTTAAATTTTAAGTGAAATCTCTTTGTTGCAAGTCAAAGCTGAAGATGAATTAAGGATCTATATTGCAATGCGCAAGTATACTGAAATAAAATCTATATATCAACCAATACAATCATCCAATTTTACGAAAAAACTTAAATGAAGTTGAAATGGGAAAATTCAAAATTGTAAAGCTTCCATGACCTCACTGAGCAAGATGAATCCAGTGTTCCTCAAGAAAGTGCCACCTTCTCTTTGGAGCCATAGGAAACACATCCACAGCCACCTTCTCTTCCTCACATCCACAGCAAAATCATTGAAAACTCCTGGTGACTGCTATATTTACTCTAAGATGCTTCTATTTGTTATTTTTTTTATGATCAGATTAGATAAGCAGAAATTAATTCAAAATCAGACACAATAACACAGCATATACCCTGGGGAAACCCTCCACTTGAGGGCGAAAAACCCAGCAACAAAGATCTCTCTTATATATATAAATAATGGCAACAATTCTCTTTACAATGAGGCCAATCTCAAGGCCAATATCCAGCACCAACTCAAGATGCAATGACAGATAATAATCTGCTCTTCCTTGATATCAAAATCTGCACTTGAAGAAATTCGCAGTCTACTCTTGATGAAATTCGCACTTGAATAAATGAATTGAACTTGCTTAATGGATAAATGGATGGAAAAGACCTTGTATGAAGACAAAGTGTGAGAGAGGTCGCACTTCTTCATGCACAAAGTCAGCCACATATGGAAAATACAATTACAAATAAATAATGCGAATTATAAGGAAGGTCGGCCCAAATAGAAATTATATTGTTGCCAAGTGAAGCACCTCTTCACTTTAATTATCTCAATAAATGAATAGTCGTAGGCTATATGAATTTATTATTCATAATGAGGGGGAAGTATGTAGCCCATAGCTACAACATCAACACTCCCTCTTAGCTAGGGAGGAATACTTCCGATACACAATGTCATGGACTCTCTCAACATGACACCCACAATGGCTGCACTGCACCCATATGTGGAGAGGAACATATCACCTCATCGTGATATCAACCATCATGGCTACTCCCATGTGTGGAAAATATGATATCAACCATCATGGCTACTCCCATGTATGGTAAATATGCACATGTGCTCATCACGGAATCACTCAACGTGATGTCGTCACCTCATTGTGACGTTCACCATGGCTACTCCCAGAGGGTGAAAAGCACAAGTACAAGAAAATCATCACAAACTCTCTCACGTGATGTTGTCATAGAGTCACACACATGACATCCACTATGGCTACTCCCAGATGGTGGAAACAAGGGCTTTCACCTCAAATTTCTCTCACAAAGAAAGATGAATTAACAAGTGCTTGCACCTCAAATCTCTCCCACTGAGAGAAATGCATTAAAGCAAATCAAAAGATCACTGATACTAAAACTCCTTCTCAGCTAGGGCTTCATTCTCCACAATACCAAACTTGTCTCGAAAGTACACAAACTTTACTCTGGCAAGAGGCTTGGTGAGAATGTCTGTCGTCTACTCATCAGTGCTAATATACTTCAATTGGATTGCTTTCCTCGATACCATATCTCTAATATAGTGGTATTTGATCTCAACATGTTTAGTTATGTCATGAAACACTGGATTGACAGAAAGCTTCACACAGCTTTGATTATCACAACGAATGACAGTTGGCTCCAACGATTGTCCAAACAATCCTGCAAGGAGCTTCTGAAGCCACATGCTTCTCGAGCTGCCACACAAGCTACAATATACTCGGCCTCTGCGGTGCTTAGTGCCACTGAAGACTGCTTCCTGCTACACCGGGAGATCATCGTAGACCCCAAACTAAAACAACATCCAGAGGTGCTCTCCCGATCAGTGACACACCCTGCCCAATCGGAATCAATATATCCATGCAACTTCAAGTCTACACTAGAAGAATATCTCAAGCCATACCAACTGTGCCACGCAAGTATCTCAGGATATGCTTTGTTGCAACTAGATGTATTTTCCTTGGTTCACACATGAATTGACTAAGTGCACTCACTGCATAGCAAATATCTAGTCTAGTATTGACTAGATACATCAACAATCCAATCAATCTGTCGTACATAGTAGGATCCACCAGATCTGAACTAGCTGCAACCCTCCTTAAGCTTCGAAATTGGTTTCCATAGGTGTAGACATGGATTTGCAATCCATCATACCAAATCTCTTCAAGATGTCTATAGTATACTTGCCTTGACTCAGAATGAACTCATCTGGCTTCTGCCATACTTCTAAGCCAAGAAAGTGTGCATGAGACCAAGATCCTTCATTTCAAATTCAAAAGCTAACTCCTTGCATTTGATAATGAGGTGATCTTCTCCAGTAAGAATTAAATCATCAACATAGAGAACCAAGATTAATGCTTCGCCATCAATTACCTGAAGTAAAGGTTTGAATCAGCATCATTCTTGGAGAAGCCCAAGCTCATCAGGTATCGATCAATTCTTTCGTACCAAGCACGAGGAGCCTGCTTAAGGCCATATAAAGCCTTCTTCAGCCTACAAACATGAGACTCCTTCCCATGAACCTCAAAGCCATCAGGTTACTCAATATATACCTCTTCCTCAATTACACCATTTAGAAATGTTGTCTTCACGTCCATTTGGTGTATCTTCCATCCCTTAGATGCTGCAATAGCAATGATGGTCCTGACGGATGTATAACGAACAACTGGAGCAAAGGTTTCCTCATAGTCTACTCCCTCTTTTTGAGAGAATCCTCTAGCCACAAACCTAGCCTTGTACTTCTCGATGCTCCCATTAGCCGCATGCTTGATCTTGAAGAGCCACTTAGAAGATATAACAGATTTACCTTCAGGTCTAGGTACGATGTCCCAAACATCATTCTTGAGGATGGATTGATACTCCTCAGTCATAGCATCTTTCCATACTTGCTGACTAGTAGCTTCCTCAACTAGAAGGCTTTGACTCAATGATTTGACTCATCAAAGCAACATAGCTTGAAAACTTATGAGGTCTCTTGCTTTCTCGGAAAGTTCCTCTCGAGGCTGCAAACCTTTCTGCCTCCTGCATTGTTTGCCTGGCCCAAAGAGGTCTCTTACAACCAATCACAATGTCTATAGGCCCATCAGTAGGTTCCAAAGGCTCAACTGGATCATCATCTTCTTTAGGATCAGTAGCCTCCCTCTGAATCTCAGGAGTATGGTCAACTTCCATATCCTGAGGAGACTCTTGGTCTTCATTGTCTATCTACATGTGAGTGCCCTTGGATCTCTTGAATGCAACATCCTCTTCAAATGTAACATCCCTGCTGATCTCAATCAACTCCTGACCTGGAATGTACACTTTGTAGGCTTTTGAAGACTCACTATAGCCCACAAAGATTCCCTTCTTGCCAGATGGTTCCAACTTTGTCCTTTTATCTTTAGGCACATGAACATATACAGGACAACCAAAGATTCTTAAATGACTTACTTCCGGCTTCACCCCTGTGAATGCTTCTTCGGGAGTCATGTTCTCCAAAATGCGATGGGGGCTTTTATTCTGAACATACATAGTTGTCCTAGATGCTTCAGCCCAAAGGAAGGTTTGCAGATCTCGATCATGAATCATAGCTCTAGCTGCTTCTACAATAGATTTGTTCTTCCTTTCTGCAACACCGTTTTGTTGTGGATTGTAGGGAACACAAAACTCCCTCTTAATTCTTGCCTCAACACAAAAGTTACAAAAACTTCCAGAGATGTATTCACCTCCATTGTTAGATCTCAGAACTTTGATCCTCTTCCCAGACAAGTTCTCTACTTGAGCTTTAAATTCCTTGAATCTCTCAAGTACTTCCTCAGATTCTTTAGTCTTTAAGAAATAAATCCAAGTCTTTCTAGAGTAGTCATCAATGAAAATTACATAATACAAGAAACCACTCAAAGAAGCAACATACATTGGACCACAAAAATCAGAATGAATAAGATCTAGAATACATTTAGATCTACTTTCACTACTATGAAAGGGTCTTTTAGTGTACTTACCCAAAGGGCATCCTTGGCAAGTACCTTCATGCTCCTGGTTGAGTTTAGGAATGCCATTGACCATCTTCTCCATGGTAGGTAGTGCTCTAAAGTGAAGATGAGCAAGTCTTCTATGCCAAAGCTCACATGAACTTGATGAATCATGCAACAAGGCCTAAAGTGGACGAATGCAAAGTCTGTAGAGACACTCTTGTTGAACACCAATCACACAAGCAGTCTTGATGCTTGAGTTCTTTGGCCATGCAAGAACTTTACCTTTAGAGAATGCAACTTGATACCCCTTGTCCTCCAAGGCTAAGATAGAGACAAGGTTTCACTTGATACTAGGAACAAATAGCACATCACTCAATTGTAAGGAGATGTCGAAATCTAGGTGAAGAGAAGAGGTCCCAACTCCTTTCACAGAATAACTTGCATCATCCCCAATGATGACTTGAACACTAGAATCTCTCTCCACTAAGTCTAATAGATGCTCTCTAAATCCAGTGATGTGGCGAGAGGCACCACTATCAATCAACCAAGTGTTGTTGTTTGTAGGCACACTACTTGATAAAGCAAAGTAGAATAGAAAACCACTCGAATCCTTCTGCAGAGAGATCTCACCTACATCTGCAATTGAGGCCTACTACTTAGGCCTGGTTGGGCAATCCTTTGCATAGTGACCAAACTTGTCACATCTAAAACATTGAACGCGAGATAGGTCCTTCTTCTTCTTAAATGCACCATCTGACCCTTTATCTCTATTCCTCTTGAAGTAGTATTTCTTTCCTTCTTTTCCTTTCTTCTTCGAGGATTGAGCGGCAAGAACATGAATGTCTTCATTTGTAGAGCTTTGACCAATGCCTCTCGCAGCCAACCTTGATTCTTTTTTAATACAATCTGCTCTCAATCAATCAAACTTAGGAAGTTTTGATCTCGCACTGATTCCTTGAATGAATGACTCCCAAGATGGAGGAAAAGACCATTGAGAGCCAACATAGTCAAATCCTTGTTATCAACAATATACCCAATGGTAGAGAGCTGATCTCTCAACTCGGTGATCTTCATGAAGAATGAGATGACGGATTCTCCTTTTGCCATCTTGATATGATGAAGTTGTTGCTTTAATGCAAGAGCTCGACTTGTGTTGTTGATCTCATACATCTCCTCCAAGGTCTTGAACATATCTCTTGCTGTTTTGAACTTGGAGATGATTGGCACAATGTGATCTTTCACGGAGCTGATCTCTCAACTCGGTGATCTTCATGAAGAATGAGATGACGGATTCTCCTTTCGCCATCTTGATATGATGAAGTTGCTGCTTTAATGCAAGAGCTCGACTTGTGTTGTTGATCTCATACATCTCCTCCAAGGTCTTGAACATATTTCTTGCTGTTTTGAACTTGGAGATGATTGGCACAATGTGATCTTTCACGGAGCTGATCTCTCAACTCGGTGATCTTCATGAAGAATGAGATGACGGATTCTCCTTTCGCCATCTTGATATGATGAAGTTGCTGCTTTAATGCAAGAGCTCGACTTGTGTTGTTGATCTCATACATCTCCTCCAAGGTCTTGAACATATTTCTTGCTGTTTTGAACTTGGAGATGATTGGCACAATGTGATCTTTCACGGAATCAACCAACATCTTCTTCACCTTAGTGCCATTCCTCTTCCATTGAGACTTCTCATCCTCATCGGTTGGTTCGGGAACTTCACCCTCCACGAACTCAGCTAACTCATTTTCTTCCAAAGCGAGCATGACTCTAAACTTTCAAGATGTGAAGTTTGAAGTGCCCTCAAGTCTATCTTCGATCTTCAGCCCGTTCACCATCTTGACAATAAGATCAATGCAAATTAGGATGAGAATAAGAGTGGAGGATAGCGCTGATTGAATAAATCTGATCACAATCTTCTTATACCCACTCTGATACCATGTTAATTTTTTTATGATCAGATTAGATAAGCAGAAATTAATTCAAAATCAGACACAATAACACAGCATATACCCTGGGAAAACCCTCCACTTGAGGGAGAAAAACCCAGCAACAAAGATCTCTCTTATATATATAAATAATGGCAACAATTCTCTTTACAATGAGGCCAATCTCAAGGCCAATATCCAGCACCAACTCAAGATGCAATGATAGATAATAATCTGCTCTTCCTTGATATCGAAATCTGCACTTGAAGAAATTTGCAATCTGCTCTTGATGAATTCGCACTTGAATGAATGAATCAAACTTGCTTGATGGATAAATGGATGGAAAAGACCTTGTATAAATACAAAGTGTGAGAGAGGTCACACCTCTTCATGCACAAAGTCGGCCACATATGGAAAATACAATTACAAATAAAGAATGCGAATTACAAGGAAGGTCGGCCCAAATAGAAATTATATTGTTGCCAAGTGAAGCACCTCTTCACTTTAATTATCTCCATAAATGAATAGCCGTAGGCAATATGAATTTATTATTCATAATGAGGCGGAAGTATGTAGCCCGTAGCTACAACATCAACACTATTTGGATTGTAATGGATTGTAAATGATTGCTGCTATAGGCATATCGTGAATATTTAGAAGAAAAAAAATCAGTTTACATGGTATTAGGGCTCCATACATTGAGCTGCTGATATTGAATATTTTAAGAGCCATAAGTTCTAAGAAGTGGCGAATTCTAGTTTGTTTTGATGCCTATTGAAACTTTCATTTTGCCAAAGAACTGGGGTCAAATCTTCCAAGTATATTAAAATCACATATTTTCCAATTTTGTTTCCTTGCTGAAAGTTTGTTATCAAATCAAGAAGGGACTGAAGTGTCAATTGGAAGCATAAAGGAGTTGGCAGAAATCACTCTTGTTAAAAATTTTAGTTAGTTATAGAAGTTACATGTCCAATCCTCTTTTTAGATTTTTTATCATTCATGGAATGCCAAATAGATATAAGATATCGGTTTGCAATTATAAGGTAGTCTTGTGAGATAAGGAGTTATAAGGTGTCATTGGAGTTATAAGATGATTATGTGTGTTTAAGATCCAAGGCTAACCTCCCTTTTTGTGTACAGCATTATTGGTTGAGCCTCACTCAGATTGTGATGAGTATTTTGCTTTGAGTTGTTTCTGCATCTTGTATCATGGGATCTACCTTGTATGAAGATGGCATTTTATCTTTATGCATTAAAATTGACAAACTTAAAAGAAGCTAATCAACTAGCAGAATGTTGGAGGCTATTTCAGCCTACTTTTATGCAATTTTGTGCTCAATATATCTTGCTATAACAAGAGATAGATATGTTGCAAGATCGAACACCCAATGCCTTAGCACAAAAGAAAGATGTCGAACAAGATGTTCCTTCTTCTAGCACTCCCACATAACAAAACCCATTGTGAGAGTCTAGGAGTCTCAGAAAACAATCAAGGGAAAATGAGGGAAAATGAGGTCTTGGTTATAAGGGTTTTGTTGGGTCTTATGTTCCAAAGTACTTGAAACTCATCAAATTTGTATCTAGAGGTCTTATGAATACATGTCAAGTTGAATCTTCCTCTCCAAATGTCAAATTGGTTTAATCAAAATTGTCTTCCTATTGTGGTCATCACTCATCATGGTCATACATCAGTTTCTTGTTTTAATCTACACCCTTGTTTCTTATGTGTTCAACATACTCATGATTCTTCTGAGTGTTTTCAAAAGAAAGTACACAAACCTGTGTTATGTGTTGCAAATACTTTGTTTGAACCCATTCAATGGGAGACTTTAGATACTGCAATTGTGACACATTTGACAGAGATTGAACTAGATGCTCCAAATAAGGCTATGTTGAGTGTTGTTGAAGCTCCTGTTGGCGATGACTATGATGTTGGTAATGTTGTTGGTGATGACAATGTTATTAGTGATGATAAGATTTATTATGCTGTCTTTGGAGTGTTATCGATTCCCTTTATGTTCGAGATGCCTTTGATTTGAATTTTTATGATGATGTTGCAATTATCCCAAAGGATTGTTTCTAGCCATTTTACAGTTGTTGCTTTAGTGTGCTTCACTTGTATAGGGGAACTTTGTTGGTGTGTATGACAGATTTAAGTGGAGCCTTCATAGAGATGAGTAATGTATGCTTAAGATGTTTTGCAGATTTATTGATTCTGTGGCATTGTTGGTTTATTTCAGATTTTTCCTATATCGTTGTTTGTGATAGATTTGGACATTATTTAGTCCTAAAGATTGAAGAGTTGAGGATGGACCATGAGACAGGTTCCAAGATAATTGATATCTGGCTTGATTCAGATTTTGAGATTGCAGGGTATAAGTTTTTGGACACTACAAACAGAGATGAGATGAGATGACTAAGATTTTGAGATTGCAAGGTATAAGTTTTTGGACACTGCAAATAGAGATGAGATGACTATGCATGATCATGATTTGGAGTGAGCACTAGTGATGACAGTGACTCACGATGATCAAGTGTAGTTTGATTATCTTTGATTGGAGTGTGCACCCGATGAGTGACTCACTGACAGTTGACTATAGATTGATCATCCTTGATTGGAGAGGGACTGCATCAATGCTTGGAGAATGCAGATTCACTAATTTTGGGAGATGGCCAGTGAGAGGCCCCGAGTTAAGATATTGCTGCAGCACATATTTTGGAGTTTTGTCTTCCAAATGTTCATTACGGGGAAGAAATGATAGACTAATGACCATTCTTTTCCCAATGTTCATTATGGGGGAGAATGAAGGATAATGAACATTATCCTATGTGACCCATCTCCTTTGGCTGACCCATCTCCTTTGGCTACTGAGTTTTCTTTGGAGAAGGATCCCAGTCTAACCCCCATGTTAAAGAGAAGTCTGCAGCATCGTTTTTTACTGGAAATGTCCCTCTTTGCTTCTCTAAAGATTTTTCACGGCTGCAGCTACCTTTGGCAAATGTGTAGGAGTTCTCAGCTCTTCGGGAATCTGTCCTTATTAGGTAAATTTGAGAACCAAGCTTTGAAGGTTTCAGCATTGGCTCATTGGGTGAAGGCTATGCCGCCTAATATCAGCCTCCCTTCAATTTCTGTTCATTTGAAGGGCTTCTTTCTAATGCAATTCAGTTTCACGGAGGATATGAAGTGGGTCAGGTCTCATGGGCCCTGGTTTCACGGTACAACAGATCTTTTTTATGCTCTTGGCAACCTTTCCTTGATCCTAATAAGGTTATCTTCCAGTGTGTCTTTTTGGGCTCATTTCTACAACCTCCCTTTGGTTAGTAGATCAGATGAAATGCTACGTCTTTTAGCAAATCATATAGGATAATTTAGCAAGCTGGATCCGATTAGAAATGACTCTTCAGGTTCCTTTGACAGAGTCTGTCTGCAGCTTGATCTCTCCCAGTCAGTAGCTCGATCTTTGCAGATTACGACCTCTCTTGGGTCATGGCTGCAATAGGTGGACTATAAAGACTTGATTTTAGTTGCTTCCGATGCAATCATCTTGGTCACTGTAAAAAGGATTGCTCTGTGAGGAAAAGAAGCTTAGATCAGAACTGTCATTAAGTACCCAAGCCAAGAATACTGAAAATGGATTTTTTGTGGAGAGAGCACAGCTGTTTTTTTGCTACTGCTGGCCCAAGCGCCATTCCAGGCAAGATGAAGAGCAATTAAAGCAGGATCTCAGAGGGCAATTGTCAGACTTAGCAAGTGGTTAGAAGCTGTTCTCACAGGAAAGAGTATTTCAAATCCCAGTTCAGAGGTGGAAAGCAGCAAATGAAGGGATTAACTCAGAGTTGCTTCTAGCCTCAGGAGAAATCAAAGAAGCAACGAGGGCACAAAATAGAGGTAGAAAGGCAATGGAAGGAAGCCCGAGATGCGATTGGATGAGGTTCCCAATGGATGATCGAGAGAATTCTCTCTAATCGTAGCAAGAGGCTGGTTGTAACCCAGTCCTGAAAAAGGCATTTTTGGCTTTTGTTTTTTGATTTTGTTGTCTTAGTGGCATTTGTGAGGATTTCCTACTGGTTTCCTTTTATTTCAGGCTTTGTGCTTGTATTTTGTTTCTTCCAGACTTTCCCATGTTTATTGTTAGTCTATTTTGGTTCTCTTATTGTACCTTGTCTGGATGAGTGCCCCTATAAAACCCCTTAACTAATGTATCTAAAAAAAAACATCTTCAAGAATCTCATATGACAATGAAAATCAGAACTAAGAAAATCAAATTATCGCAATTCATTGTTTCAGCTATGACTATGAAAATGCTTAGCTGCAAGCATAGAGCAGCAAGTTCAATCATCAGAGTTGTCACCATATGCATCTTCCACGAGTCACAATAGAAAGTTAAACATTGCTTAACTTTGAATCAGCTAGCTTCTCCAACAAGACTTTGCCTAATCATGGCTGCATGTCCCAATCCTCATGAGCCTCCCTTAGATCCTTACATTCCACATTCCATCATTCTGCTGGACTCTCCTTGAACTCAAATGCCTTATCCATTAGATGCAAGGGATTATGTACAGTAAAATAGCTTCTATGTTCACCTAGAAAGAAAGAAAGAAAGAAATTATATTAATGTCCACAGATGACCAAAAGTAGGTCAAGGGGACTAGACATTACAGCAGTTAACAATAGAAGGTTCTAGGAAGAGAGAACCCTAAAATCAAAAGAATAAAAGAACATTTGACAAAATAAAGCACTGTGCTACTAACAAATAGCAACAAAAATAACAATTAAGGGTGAACTATAGGTAAGCTTATTCTTCCTGATAACTTGAGGAAAGCTATGAGCAGATCAATTCCTTTTCGCAAGAAAAGATTCAAAAGAACTAGACACACCAATGGAAGGAGTCAAGGGGCAAGTCTTTGTAGCCTCTTTGGTCCCCCATGTAGCTGCTACCATTCTCTAGGGTCATATTATGCAAGAGAGAGTTTACCCTCTGTAGGCCACTCTTGTAGCCTATGAGACAAGCAAATGTTGTCCCCTCAGCCCAAATTTGTTCAGCATCCTCTCTAGCATACATTTTATTAAGGGCCTCAATGATGCCCTTCTTCACCTCTAAAGCCCTTCTTCATCTCCTCACCATCAACAAGAGTTATTGCCCCAAGCCTCTCCATAACGCAGTTAAGATTAACTACATATGTGTCATGTATAGTAGCATGTTCCATTTATGTCACCTCCAATGCATAATGGTCTTAATATGCTCATCATGGAATGCCAAAGATAGGGAATTAGGAATGGCTGCCGTCATCTAGCCAGACATACTATCAATGGTCTCATACATCTTTTTGAAGCTATGAAGTAAAGAGTTTCCATATCTAATGACAGTAAAATTGAGGGATCCAGAGTACACATTCTAATTCACCTTTGCCTAAATACTGTCTCTAAACATGTCCTTTCTCACTCATCAATGTTAAATGCCATGCTAAGGTGAACTGTCCGGTGACTTTGATATCAAGTACCTCCTAAAAGCATCCATGTGAATATGGTTGAGTGTGCACTTTTGTACACACAAGCCTAGAAGCCTCACAATGTCTTGCGCAATTTTATTCTTCTAGTTTCCAATGCTGACGATGACATGGAGAAGTAGTCCCTTGACAAAACACTTGATATTGAAAAGACAATTAATTTCTCCAACATCAATGGGCTGGGCATTGATATTCAAGCAAGTTGGAACATCAGAATCGATGTTTTGCTCTTCCTCAATTGTGAGTTGAGAAATCTAAGAAAACAGTCTTTTGTGCACAAGATTTTCAGCCATTCTAGATGTCAACCTTGGGATGACCACCATTTCTTGCCTTTCCTTTTTTCTTGCTTTGGAGGAAAAGTTTTTGTTTGCACACGCACCTAAGGATTAATCAATGGTTACTCAATGAAAGGTGGCTGATGTGTCTTGTGAGCTTTAGTATTTCCTAAAGAATTTGCTTTTACAAGGGCCCAAAGAAGGGGACTATGCCTTTTTGCTTTTTCTTGGCTTATGCCTTGATCTTGGCAGCTTGTCGATAGGATTCCCAATGTTCCACTTGCTGGGAAATCCATAGTGGCTTATATTTACTAATATAGAGCACTAGTGTAACAAGACTTTGTACATGTGTTCTTTATAGAGATACAAATATGCACAGAGCTCATCGAACGAACTTGTGAAATCTAGCACTAACTATCCCTTTTCCTCAACAATTAAAATCTCTTATACAGATTGTAGTGTTTGAGAAGATAGTATTAAGAACATACCACCTCAACAAACTTGAAACAAAAGTCAATAGGTTTGAATTTGCTCTGTCTTCACATCAACACACTATCAAAGCAGGCATCGGCAGATTTGCAAAAGTGATGTTTTCTTCATCTACGAACTTATTGATAGTGTAGAAAACCTCCACTTGTCAAAGACATTTTGATGCAATCAAGGACAGGGGGTCAACTAAATGACTATCTTGTTCTTGCAGCCTGAAAAACTCAACATTATATTTGGATGGCAGGCAGAAACAAAAGAATGTTTGGTTTGGCCAATGCCTTCAAACTGCTTACCAAAATACACCAAGAAAATTTAAATCCAATCACACAATGCTTATTGCCGAGTCTCTAGAAAATTTGTAGACCTCCAAACACTAACATACATCCAAAGGAACACCACCAATCACCACACAAGCGAGAATGCCCCAATTTACAAATCCCATTATTTACGGGACTTTAACTAGTAAACAAGACAAGATTGCCCTACAAGCCAAATTGACTGAAACAACAGAGACACCAAGGTATAAGTGTACTCAAAATGAATCCCACAACCTAGTCTAACACATTCCCAACTTGACATGGATCTCACACAAAACCAAAAGAATTCTTTTACTGAAATAAAATGTTCAGCTTTCCCAAGGCACACACAAAGACACATCTCACCATACAAAATCATAAAATCAATTCCTTGCTCTAATAGTTTTTTCACACAAAATTTCAAGTCCCAAAGACTTCACAATGATCTCCCACACACAGCAACTTTTTCCCTCAATCCTAACAGCCCTAACATGCTCTCAGGCATTTTGTCAACTACTTAATCTAAATTTTGACCATTAAAATCTCCATAACTAAAAGGACTTATCACCAAAATGAAATTGATGCACCTTTAGAAATAAAAACCCAGATGAAATCTAGTCTCTGTGTAGCCTAGTTCCTTCCAAATCCCCATATCCTTCAAACTCCACCGTCGTCCTTGCATTCTTGATGCTCAGCTTCAGCAAACAAGAACTTTTTAAAATTCTAGAAACATTTTCCCCATTCCAACATTCCATTTGCCACTGTAAAATTCACATACCTGTTCCCCAACTTACCTAGGCCAGTTTGTCTTGCCTCTGGTTGCCATTTTCAGCATATTTATTGAGTTCAGCAAGCTTCCTTCACCAAAAACGGCCTACACATTCCTCAGCTCATTCCTTGAGCTTCTTTCTTTTGTTTTGGCGATTCCTCTACCTTCAATGCCTTCATGGAAGTGATTTTTCTTTTGTTTTGGTAACTCCTCTACCTTCAATGCCTTCATGGAAGCATATGATATCATTCCCAATCACGACATTATGTAAAAATCCACTTCAAAACTGTTCTACTTCTTTCTTGTACATTTTTTGCAAAATTTTCAATTAATTTTGCAACTTCCAATCTGCTCCTTTGGTTCCAAAGGGATCTTGCCACGCCATCACTATTTAAAACCCACTAAATTCATGCCATTTATATTTGGGTGAGGTGGCCTGAGGACTTAAAACCATTACCATGCGCCTGCCAAGTGCTTGACAAAATGACTACTAGGCAAAATGCAACCAAAACTTTTTAAATAACTACATTTATTTATTTATTGTATACAAGATTTCTTGGGGACTTGGACGCTCCTGCATCACGTTCATCTAGTACCTCGACATCAATCTTGCTTTGGAATCCTGGGATGTCAAGATTGACTTACACTATGAACAGACTCTAGTGCTGAAAAAAAGAATTAGAGCTGTTGTTGACATTGTAATAAGACCTAATTAAAGCATCTAGCTGCAGAACTGGAACAAATTTCCTTTTCTTTGTGCTTCCAAAGCTTCTTGGATGAGCCTTTTGGGTTTTCACCAAAACAAGTTTCTTCACATCATCAAACATCTTACCTTTTTTCAATCACTCTTATGGACAGAGTGAAACTGAACCAATTTGTAGGCTTATGATTCAATGTTACAAACAAGTAGTCATGCACAACTAGATCTTGTGGAAACAAAGAAACTGGATGACTATCTACAATGTTAAGACCACACATAGAATGGTGTACAGATAGCAATACCTTTGATACCAATAATCCCTGCCTAGCCCAGGATTTACACGAAGGACAATCCACAAACTAATAAGAAATCTCCCTAATGGTCTATAAATTATTTAAACATGCAATTGCAATGGATAACCAAGAAAATGAATAAAGACTAGAGAGCAGAAATAAAGCTCTTCTATTCATTGTACAATACAATACAATAAAGAAATCAAACACTACTATTCTAGTGGGTCAACAAATCCTATGGATATTGTATGGTGTTGAAAATATGTCATAAAACTGGACTCTATTGTTGGTTATTGAACCAAGAAGCATGTGGCAAGATACAAATGGTTACAAGAACCTACTCATATGCCAACTGCTTTAACTTCCACAACCATTACTTGACCTCAACGCTTGTCATTTGGCCATGCAGATATGAACTTCAATGTCATTTGTGGCTTGCGTTGCACTGCATGTGGAGCACAATCTAGTGCTATGAGTTACACCAAATTTGTAGATATATGCAATGTCATGCAAACTACAAAGTTGATAGTGTTAAACAACGTGGCAACTGAAAGTTGCATAAAGGGAAAATTCAGGCACAAGAGCTCCAAATATGTCTCGAAGAAATATGAACCCAACAGACAATTAAGCTGTATGTACTGCTTGGATCATTGAGAGTATCTTGATGTCCCCAATACAATTCTCTACAATTGGGGGAAAAGGCAGGAAAACAAGGATGTCCCCAAGGTGGCATGCAAAGACACTAATGCATCCCAAGGATGTTAGGGAGAGAGGTAGAATATACAAAAACTCATGAACAGATATTTAATCCCCAAAACAGTAACATCCCCCATGCCTTGGGAGGGCACAGGATGTGTCTCCATGGAGAACTACAAAAATATTAAATATGCTGTATGTACCCTATGTGTTTGTAGAGCCCTAGCACTGTACATGAAATTAGCAGCAATTTGCAAGAACTGACAATTTGGAACAGTTCTTTGGATTCTAATATTATGGATATTAATCCTTCCTCTCTGATATTTATGGCACTAAATATAATGTACACATGTGGATAAGTTTGTACATATCATTGTTATTTTCTGTTAAATAAAAGAGTAACTTAAGCCGTAGCATGAGTTCTAGAATGATGTATAATTTGCAAGACCAAACAACATCCGTGGAATAGTCCAGTCGATTCTAAGATTATGGATATTCCACTAATTAAAACGAATAAGATTGGGGGAAAAGCAGGAAAACAAGGACATCCTCAGGGTGACACACAAAGATACTAAGGTGTCCCAGGGATGTTGAGAAACATTGTAGGAAAAACAGGAACTCAAAGGGAGGTGTTCATCCTCATTTCCACATCCCCAAAACAGCAGGGAACATCCTGTACCTCTAGAGAGTATTGAGCATGTCCTTGTGGAACACTAAGAAAATCTTAAGCATGTTTGTTCCCTATAATTTTTTTCAAAAGCTTAGCATTGAAATTAGAAGCAATTCACATGAACAACCAAAAAGCTTGGAATAGTCCTTTTAATTCTGAGATTATGGATATTTCTAGTAATTGTCGCTCTAATTACAATATATACATGCAGTCAAGTCTGCACATGTCATCAGTATTGTTTGATACATAAAAGCATAACCTAAGCCATAGCATGACCTCTAGGATGATGTATAATATGCATGACCAAACAACATCCTTGGAATAGTCTCAACTCCTTTTAAGCTCAATATTATGGATATCAATTTTGCCTCTCTAATGTTATTGTGGTAATTATAATGTATACATGTGACTAAGTCTACACAATGTTGTCAGATTGTGTGTCACATAAAAGGGTAACCTAAGCCATAATGACCTCTGGAATATTGTATAATTTGCAAGACCAAACAACATCCTTGGAATAGTCCTCTTGATTCTGAGATTATGGATATTAATCTTGCCCCTTCTCTAATATTTATAACACTATTTGTAATGTATACATGCAGCTAAGTCTACACATGCTGTCACTATCGTGTGTCACATGAAAGGGTAACCAAGTCATAACATGATCTATGTGATGATGTTCTTAGTTGGCCGTCATTGTTGTAAAAATTGGCAGATTTTTACAGGGCATGTTGATGCTTGGCCACATATGATGTATTGTGCACTTCTTGTATATGTTATATTTGGCTGAAGCACAGGCTTCTTTCTTTACCCTGATGATGGCATTTGCAGAGTCCCAAAACATCAGAAACCTTAAATACAACACAATTAATTTCAGAAGACACACAATATTCCTGCGAAGACCATACAAATGTAGCTGCATATATGAGATGTCATTTGACATCTTTCTGTGTAAAATACAATATTCAGTCAGAGAGAAACAGTTTTAGTTTCAATAACACTGTTGATTAGCTCAAGGCTCCAATCTCTGTGTCTAATCCATTGTTATATTGATAACTGGATGGAATCCAATGCAAGACATCACTGCAATGTTGCTGGAAGTGGTGGAATCTTCACTATCATTGTGCTGACTAGCATCTCCATGGGAAATTTTGTTTCCATATACAGGTGTCTAAACCGAAACTATCTATACAGGAAAAACATTTTTCATACTTAATAGTCCCTTTGCTCCATCCTTAGATCTTCCAAGACTCAAAAAGGAAAGGATGTTATAAAAATAACATATATATTGAAAGGTAGGAATTTGGCCTTACACAATTTTCTAAATCAAAAGTGAAGTGCTCCGAGGAAGAGATCGTGTAGAAGATATCTCAATGATGCTCCAGTGCTCCAGAAATTCTCATCCACAAAGAAACTAAATAAGACCTCCATAGCCTGATTATCATTTGAGACAGTTGGCATTGAAGTTCAGTTTTCTATTCTTCTAAATAAATTGTTAATGTATAACTGTAGTTGATTGAAACTAAACCATGTTCTTTGAAATTGTTTAGTTTTCAGATATGTGTTTGTTAAAAGCACACATGATGATTCTAATGTCCAACAGAATAAAATGAAATTATTAACATCCACGAAGTACCAAAATAGATTGAAGGAACTCAAAAGTGCATTCAGTTTATATAGAAAAATGCTAGGGTGAAAAGAACCCTAGGTCCTGAAAAGTAACTAAACAACATATCTGTAGACATACAAATGTGTAAATACCCTAGTTGGTAACCCCAGAATATTTGTTCCTACCACAAGCATTAAGAACCATGTAAGGCATCATCAACCAAGAACGGAGATGATGATGACCAATGTTGAAGCAGGATTGCAAGACTGAGAACCAGCACCATCACACATCTGTAAAAATGCTCAGACCAGAGGCAGTTCAAGCATCATCAACACCACAAGAAGGCCAGTGAAGGACCTAATAATTTTCTCAGGCAAGATGCTCACAGCTAAGAGGGTCAACCTGCACAATCTTAGGAGAAAGTAGAAAGTACTCCCACTACAACCTTTCCAAACACCCAAGGCCAATGGAGCTCCAGAGATAGACAGAATATAAGTAATGCTTTGTCTGCCTAGTGGCCAAAGCAACTTTTTACAAGGGTGGTAAAATCCAGCCCAAGAAACATTCCTCAATATAGCAAGCCCATAAGCATGGTCATGTAGGAATTGACAGAATGTAGTTCAGCATGACATTCATCTTGATATTAACAAGGTTAAGCAGAATGACAAGGCAAGCAGTTTTTCTGCTAGGCATGGCAATACTAAAATTATGTGCCAGAAATTAAATATGTTGATTTTTCTGATTTAACCAATAATGAAATACATAAACAAGTACAATCAAGGGAATGTATATAACACAATCAAGAAATAAATTACTGCACACTGAAATCTGCAATTGGTTGCAGACTTGTGCATATTCTGAAAAAAAAGTAATACTAATGAAGACTTGAGACAGGGTATTAGCCGACTCAAACAGCATATTCTACTTCATTTCTGTTGTTTATATTAAAACAGAGAAATATCATGTGCAGTATCTCAAATATCACATAGTCAATTAAAAAAGCAATTGCAAACCTCATGCAGCTTCTTTCTGCGTCCTCTTGATTCAAGTGGGAAACGCCTTAGCATAAAAAAGAGCCTGCGCAATAGCATTAATGCTTAAAATGAGAAAGGAAATACAGCAATGCTAAATCATGTTATTCCACCCACAATTTTAAAATAGGAAATGCTATATAGAGATGGATGCTATATTCCATTACCTTCCTCCATAAATCAAGAAACCAATCGCAGCAAACAATGACACAGCTGCAGGCATCATGTGCATCTAAGTTAGAGAAACCCTTCTACACTAGAAGATTCTCTGTAGTGATTGTGAATATAATTTGGTACTTCCAACAATAATAGAAGCAGGATGTACTATAGCATGTACCATGAATAATCACTATATGCTTAAAATGTAAAATGCTAAGCAGCTAAACATTTCAAAACAAGGTAAAAAAATGAACCTGCAAAGAACAGTTCTCCAATTGCCTGAGAAACAGTGTTGTCATCTATCCCTATGTATATCCAAATGCAAACCTAATGTCAAAAAGAAGACGCATCAAATGTCACAGCCAAGAAATAAACATTCTGGTAAACTGCATTCTTCACAGCCATCATATTAATGAAATTTCAGTTATACACTGTAAGAGCACCTCTTGAAATAGGAAAAATCAAAATTCAGTGAATACCTGTACAAAATAGACAATACCATTGATTATACCATAGGCAGGCCGAAGCATATCTGTAGAAAAGGCTCTTGCCTGTAACAGAATATCCCATTACGGTGCCATTGCATTCAGTATTTTAAGTTCAACTGGACACTGAACAAAGATAAGTACTACAAAAAGAATATAATTTGATTACATACCTGATAATATATCTCTGCCCAAAACAAAACAAGTAATGTGTATGTAGAAAAGAACAAAAGACTGGGAAGATCTAACAGCATTTCTGTTAAAACCTACAATCATTCAGAAGCAAACAAGATTCATGTAAACAAGAGCAATAAAGCAGTATTAAGAATGTAATATCAAAGACATTTCACAAGCAAATCATCAACATGCAGCACTTATACCAATGACATATTTTGTGCTGTTCACATTATCGGTAGAGTTAATTCTCTCCATGTGAAGAGCACCAAATATGAGTTACTTTCAAGCAGCCATACAAGCATTTAGTGGCAGCTAAAATTTCCTCATTTTACATGATCATTTATCAATTTCATTCCAACTTATGTAGTTTTTGGATAATTTAATTTGAATTGAGATGTTCCAGAACTAAAATATCATGGGAACTTCCAAGGCCTATGGAATATTAATCAGAAAGGGAATCAGAAAACCTAAATGGTCCAAGAAAGTGAGGATTATCAACTTTGGGAAATATCGATAAATCTCAAGAAGTCAGAGGTCTTTATTTTGGGAGAGGATTCTCTTGCATCCTCTCGTGAAGCTCTAGAAAGAGTGTCAAATTATTCAGAAGAAATTTTTGAAGAAATTGACATATCTCTTCCCCATAGTTATGGACCATGGCATTCACCACAAGCCCAACAGTATTTACAATGATATATGCATTGCAGATCTAATCAAAACATTGATTTTGGTCATGGCTACCAAAGCAGAACCCGCAAAAGGGTGGAACCTGCAATTAAATCATGAGGTCTTATACTACGCTCATTATCACGATCCCTGGCTTCAAATCAAAGTAGAAAAAACTAAGTAGGCAACCATAAACAAGAAAAGACTTGAACCTAAATGCAGAAAGCTAGAAATTAGACTCAGGCAAATTAAGTCTAAGGAATGCTTTCTCTGCTAATTTCAAATTTGTTGCCCTTTGTCTAGCCAAAATGAGATTTCAACCTCCAAACTTAAAGGACTCCAGGTCTCTATAAAGAGTCACCAACATTCTTGAAAAAGATGCATGCAGCGTGCAAAAGATGGCTATCTAAGTCTACCAAGGCAGCAAATCCCGGTTGAAATTAGGTAGAATGACAATACATAAACTGATTTTGACAAAAAGCAATTTACATTTGTCTATGCTCCATGGGGTTTTAGGGAGAGGGACGGTAGGGTACAATGGGACGAGTTTTTGGTACAGGGATACTTTTGGGCCATTTTTTAGGGGACGGCAAGGGACAGCTGATAAAAAATAAGGAAATTTTTTTGAAATATAGAGAAATTTCAAATATTCATATCATAACATTGATAAAGCATTCATCATAGACATTGTAGAAGATTAATACATAACATTAGACTTGAATTGAGATTTCACATGAGAATTGACAAACAAATTAAAGAAATTCAAATGCTTTCATTGTGAATGTACATACATATTAAATAAGAATTATAAAAAAATCCCCAGAGGCTCCAAGTTTCAACTATAAAATGACAAAAACATAGAAAATATATGACTCCAAATTAAATGGCCCTTTTGCATAGGTTTTAAGGACTTCAGAAGGACATTCAAATGGGTTTGAAGTTGTTGGCCTTGCTACACTTCCACTGCCTGAAGAACCCCCAGTGGCTGCCATACTTCTATGAGTTCTACTTCTAGGTCTACTTCTTTCATGCATTTGAACCTCAACCTCCTCACTATCATTACTAGTAATCTCACTGCTGCTCATGATCTTTCTTGGTTAAGAATTGAAAAGAGCTGCAAGTTCAAATAAAGGAAAAAATAAACTCACAAAGCCCTTCCTACGTGGTAAAAAAAAATTTAAAAAAACTTGAAAAAATGGAAAACAAATTGAAAAATCAAAAAACAAATGTAAAATGAAGAACTTACTTCTAATGAAGTAGATTTGATGCCCTGGTCTCCCCTTTCAACTGCTGTTCTCTCCTCTTTCACTTGCTGCTCTTCACCTCAAGTTTGCAAATGTCAAAATGAGAATGTTTTTTACTTTTAGTTGTTTTGATAAGTCAAGTAGGTTTGGGTTTTGTTCAAAGGGGTGGGGTGGTCCTTGTGGGCACATCCATCCCCTTTTTTTTTTAATTTAAAAATGTGTTTTTTTTACAAAACAAAAAAGTTAAGATGTTGCTGGGCCATAGGGGACGGCTAGCAGTCCCCAGATGCTAGCCGTCCCCAAAGTCCCTTGCAAGTTTCTAAACCATTTCGGAAACGTTTCGGTTTTTTTATTGCAAAAGGGGACGGGTAGGGGACGTTTCCTGGCCGTCCTCAAGTCCCCATACCGTCCCCATATGGGAATGAGGGGAAAAAGCCAGGGGACGCGTCCCTATGGAGATTTGAGATATCTGAGCTTGAAGGCTCATCTTAATCGCTAAGAACGGGAATTTTTCACTGTCTTCTTTGTAAAATCTATAGCATTTGATTCTAGTTTAAATATGATACCTAGAGTATACAATTAGCCTATTTCAAAGTCAAAAATTAACTTGAGTTGTTTTTGTGTGCTCCAGCAAGCTTGTTATTTATCCCTTGACTCTTATCATCATTTCTTGAGGGTTCAAACAGCTGATTACTTCTTCTATGATCGCATCTTGTGCTTGAGGTATTACTTTTTGTGATCCCCTAATTTGGTAAACGCTAAACACATATATTCATACTTAAATAAAGGATTACTGATTCTACTTTTGCAAGGTATATTTATATGTAGTTTTGAGCTGAGTATGGACTCATGTTTAAATTTTTAATAGATATTTTCTGCAATTTGATCTCAGCCTATCATAGGTTCCTGTTCTTTCAATCATGTTAATTGGATGCATTCTTATGTGTTGGATAGTATTTTATCAAGGCACTGGAACAAGAGAAAATGAATCTTGAATGCACTTAAGTTGATTTTCTAATGCTAGCTATTATAAGTTCGGCCAGTATTGAATCCAGTCAGTCCTTTATGATATTCACATTGCTTGCTAGCACTTTAATATTCTCTCCTCTTTTTATACCATATCTAATTGGTACTCAATCGATTTTTCCACCTTGTAATGGAACTCAATTTATATAATTACTTCATGTGGCAGTCATTGCTCTGTTTATTTTGTATCTACTGAGTTTGTCAATCTCTAATATTTTGTAAGTTGATTGACTATGTCCCAAGAGATGAAATGAGTCATTTCATAAAATTAAATATCTGGTCTCAAAAGCTTCTCTAGTCATATTTAGAAATTTTGAAGGCTGTTTACTAAAAAATCCCTCTTAGAAAGTGAAGCTTCAGAGTCCCAGAAATGGAGTCCACTCAGATGAAAATTGCATATAACCATTTGTATGCAAACACAGATCAAGTAAGCTTCAATGAAAATGTGTGTACGAATATCCCATTTAAGAGGATCATGAAGACTAATAATCCCAAGAGCTACAGATGACCCAATGAGACAAGAAGTAATCATCTTTTTGGCCTAATGATGATAAAAATCAATGACCAAATAATAAACTTGCTGTTGCTCACTGAAAACAAATTAAAATACATTCTGTCTTTAAAATAATGTACTCTACGAACCTCCCATACATACAGTAGTCCCTAAGACCAGACAAATGGTAAGCCCCAGTGTGGAGGTAAGCTTAATTTTAATGGTGCTTCCCATGGTAACCCTGGTTGAACAGGAGCTGGTTATGTGTCTAGAGATGCCTCAGGTACAGTAGTCCCTAAGACCAGACAAATGGTAAGCCCCAGTGTGGAGGTAAGCTTAATCTTAATGGTGCTTCCCATGGTAACCCTGGTTGAACAGGAACTGGTTATGTGTCTAGAGATGCCTCAGGTGCTTTTGTGATAGAGGGATCTCGCAATCTTGTTATCAAATACACTAATGAAACTGAGCGGGAGGTGCTCCTAGCTGGTTATATGTTGGCATACTCCAAAACATACCTCAATGTTATGGTGAAAGGAGATTCTCTGATTATCATAATTGCCTTAAAATAAGAACATCACCCGAACTGAAAACATTGATCCATTATGAAAGAAATCCTAATTTGGATTAGGAAATTTAATCCTGTGGAATTTTGCCACTGCTATAGAGAGCAAAATAAATGTGTTGATCTTTTGGCTAATCAAGGGATAGAGCTTGCTAATGCTTCTTCTCAGGGAAGTCATGACATTGGACAGAGCTAGCTAAGCTCACAGAAGAGGATTTTCCCTCCATGATTTGAGGGTGCTTTCTTTGTCTGCCTTAGGCTTACACTTATTTCTCTTTATGCTTCATTTATGATGGGAGATGGACTGAGATTGATGCAATGGCTTCACTCAAGTTTTGTCCAGGCTTACCCACAGCATCTGTTGTCATCATGATCTTTCAAGAAGGCTAGGTTGTAAGGTTTAAGGTGCTTTTAATAAGGCCACTACCCATTGGTTGTTTTTGACTGCATAATGTGTTAGCATGCGATGCTCTGGGTATTGGGCAGTGTTGTTTCAGTTTGTGTGGCTGTTGGCAGGGGTATTCTTCATGGCAGAAAGGCATGTCGGCTCATCCCGTGATCCTCTCTGCAAGGGCGGAGTTTTCAACAGCAGACTGAAGCTGATTTTCCACTGTCCCAATGCATCACTGCTGCAAGTGGTGAGTTCTCTACTGGATCAGGATGGAATTGCTGATAATGGTATGCTACAATCCAGAGCATCTATTTAGCTGACTTTAATGAAAAACTAGGGGCTGTGATACATAATGAAGAGGTGAGACTTAGCCTGGAGGAGCTTCTAGTTCAGACAAATAAGAAACAATGGAGAATCCAGGATTAGAGTTGTAGGGCAAGGAGCAGCCCCGGGGAATATTGAATGGCTAAGCGATTAAGGCAATGTGAGAAAAAATTCTCAATCTGAACTGAGATGTGGGCAACTTAATGGAGTTTTGCCAGGACTTGCAACTAGTGATTAAACACTTGGTTATATCTCACAACAAAGGTGTATTGGAGGTGGTCACTGGCCACAGAATCCCTTGTCTGGAAAATACCCTCTTGCTTCGCTCTGTGCATTGAGCGGAAACTATTGAAGGCATACAATTGGATGGTTTGTAGGAATCAACAGTCCTGGCACCAGTGAAGATCAGGATGGATGCAGTGTCCATTAATGGTGTTTACAACAAGGCTTTTGACAAATGGAAGTCTGCTCCGGAAATCTCTGGTGTTGGTTGCTACAGAGCATCTGAAATCCGGTGAATTGGGGACCTAAGTTGGTGACCTCTGTTATAGTCACATTGTTCTAAGATGGCTTCACTTTGTTTTGGTGTGCTTGGGGTTTCACTGTGTTTCCTCCTGTTGCACCTTTTTAAGTTGCTGAAGCTGGTTATGTTTTCATTGTTCTCATTGTTTGTTCTCTGTTACCAATTAAATGTTATGATTTAGGTTTTGCCTATTTCATCTGTGTGGGTAGTTAACACAAGCTTTTCCTCTGCTTTGTTGTTTTTATCTCCTAGTAGTGTTTAGGGGTGGCATGGAGCCCCATAATAGACCCCCAAAATATTAATCAAAAAAAAAAGTACTCTACAAATTAGGTTTAAGCTTAGAACCAAATAAGACAGGCTTTGCAAACAAGAAAATGAAAACCAGGTTGTTTTAAACCAACAAGAAGAGCCTAAAGTAGAGCTATCTCAATGCAAACAGCATACAGTTCTAACTCTGTCTATTCCTTTTAGTAAGATTGAACAAAATGATAAGAGCTGAGGTTTAGCAACTTCCTCTACAAGTCTTCTCTCAAACATGTAGCGCCAAAGTTCTCTGAAGAAGAAAGATTAAACTGCCAGCAATACCTTGACAAGGTTCGCATTATCACCATAGCATACATATCATTGAACAGGGTAGCCCAGTAGTAGCCTGCCATTGATAGCTTTCCCTCTTTCAGCTCCAATTACAAAAGAGCATCTAAAGTCACCTGATATCATCTTTGAACTGAGCAATTCCTAATCAAAGGTCAGTAATCTGCATGTGGATTGGTAGGAATGCTTTCGTCCAATAAACTAGGTTTCCAAGGCAAAATCCTGTGGACCATTTGGTAGCAATTCTATCAGCCCACAAAGCATTAGTCAACTTCAAATGCCAATCATGTTGATTTTCTTTGGAACCCTTTTAATGTTTCTAACTAGATTGATGTTCATTAACTTGGCTAAACCATTGCCTTGAATGTACCAATTGGAATATTTTTTAGAATAAAATTATACTTCTGCATGAAATCTATAAAAGCTCATGAGGGCAAAACACAGGACCATGTCTCAGAATAGTTCCAAAGGAGTGCAAGAAACTAAATCAAATGTCAAGAAAATTACTCCTCGGGGGGCCACACTTCAGTAAAACAGGTGAAAAATTTGTAACAGTTACAACTACTTGTGATATTGAAAGAAAGGACTAGGAGAGTGTATACAACTAACAAAGCCTAATCCCCAACACCTAGATGAAGCATTAACCTCAATTGGCTGCAAAGTTAGAGGAGCTACTCTGAATCACATACTCCCCATAATAAATAATTTTCATCCAGTATTAAAAATTTACAAGCCAAGAAACTGCATAATAATGTTACCTATTAATAGAAAGAAAGGTCGACAGACTCATGCTTGAACACCTTACTGGTGGGAAAAGCACATGTACTAAAACGATTTATACACTATGAAGAAAATATGATGTTATAAATATACAGATCCTTCCTTTGTCGGCCAAATTGGTTTTTACTGGTAAAAAAATGTCAAGAATAGTTGTTAATGTGAACAAAAGATAAACAGGACTGCAAAGATATGCCTTGTTTTTTACCAAGAGTTGTCAGCAGTTGCTTATGAAATTAGAACATGGAAGCATTGTCTTAAAAATTAAAAAGTGGAGTTATATTCAACCATAAACCATCGTAGTATTTTCCATCAAAACAGATAGCTGGAAAATTGGTAATATCATTGAGAATGATATTTTATAAATAAGCTGATATCACCTTAAAAATATAGGAAAGGAAAATGTAGTGTCAGATGCTTTGCCATAGGTGTATACAGTATTTGAGTGATGCAAAGATGTTACACCAGCAAATGAGAGAATCTGAAAACAAGGATAGATGCTATAGCATCATTACAAAAGGTAAGAAAACTCAAAATTTGAACTGGAGGATGATATGAATGTTACAATGGCTCCATAGGCATAGCAGAGTAAAAAATAGTTGGAGAATGCCAAGTTATTCCTGTCTACTGTGAGACATGAAAGTCTAAAAATTTAGGAATTCAATGCATCTACTCAATCATGCAGAAGGGAATTGATGAATAAGTATTCCTACCGAACCCTTAGGGTGAAGACTAGACAATGGCCATCGCCAAATCTAGCCAGGTAGTTCTCCAAGCTGTCATTTGAAATTCACTGTTGACTCTTGACCACTAGTTGTTGGCTTCAACCAATTCCACCATAGCCATCTTACTAATAGAATTTCACAGGTATAGTCCGACATTTACTTTGCAGGGAATTACCATTATTATCATTAGTAATGACGGATAAATAATACATAAAATATTACAAAGTGAATATTTCATCACTCCAGGACCATTGTTGAATCATTGAACAACCCAAATTCTTCCAACTAACTCAAAAACACCCAGCAGCACAAAACAGCCAAGATCCTTGAAATATGAACTCAAAGATCAGTTCTTTGTACATGTGAGAAAAGAGATGCTTGTTTTTTCATTTCTTCATTCTTATTTATTTTTTTATTTTAACTAGATTGGGTCAGATGTCATTCCATTCATATGTAATGCATCTCCCAAACATACACCAGCCATATCCAGATACAGATATGTATTTAAATTTTTAATCTGTATTCAGGCTGTATCCAGAACAAATAAAAGGAAACACATATCGTAAGGGAGATGTATATCATAAAATAGATTGGCTTTCATGACCCTTCACTTCCGTATATCTTGAAGTTACACCTATGGCCACAAAGTTTTAAGGTGGTACTTCCTATCTTTTTCTTAAATTCTATTTTTTCTCTAATGATGAAATAAGGATTTCTTCCACAGGATTGAAAATACTTTTAGTCACTTCTTTTGTTGCTATAGGTGCATCTTCTAAAGGCAGAATATCTCTACCCCTCACCGCCCTTGATGAGTCCTAGAATTAGTTACAGCTTTCGTTGCTATAGGTATGTCTTCTCAGGTATCATATCCCTTCCCCTTTGCACGGACTCACCACCTAAGTCTTAGAACTTGTTGCAGATTCTCCATTTAGTTTCTTCAATTAGTTTATCTGTCCATTCAACGAGACATTTCTTTTATTTCAATATTTCTTAATTTTATTTTCCTTTCTGCAAGTCTTCATATAAGGTGATATATTTCTTGCTCAACTTTGGCATTTATGTAGATTGAAAGCATACTGTCATTCCTAACCCTTGCTTTAAGAAGTTATCATAGAAAAATAAATGCATTTTGACATGTGACAGAAAATCTAATTCTAATTTTGTAATTCTAAACTTGAAACAAAACTTGAGAAATGAAAGAACAACAAATCTCTGTGCTATTTTCTAGGGTTCAAACTTTAAACATTGGTTACCACTCTCCAAGAACGAAGCCAATTCTTTTCAGGAAAAATATGGGTCTTCTTGAAAAAATGTCAAACAAATTTCCCATTAAAACATTTTTTTTTTTAAGGAAAATCTTTGGGAGAGAACAAACATATAGACTAAAAATGATGATAATCTCCTCAAAACCCCATACTAGGAAAAATGTGATCTAGCTTGATAAATTCTTAATACTAAAGAATGTTGTTGAAATGCTCATTTTTAAAATGATTTCAAACAAATTACATTTTGTCTTCAACAAAAACAATTGCTGATCTTCTGATTTTGAAGGCCCGTTCCACATCAAACTTATCTTAAGCAAATTTATGTTTCTAAAGAAAAAGATGGTTCAATTCTTGAGGAGAATAACAGAAGGAAATTTAATTTTTTTTTGAATATCGTTGAAAATTCTAAATTTTCAGGCAAATCTAATATAATCTTATTTTCGACCTTGTGAGAGTCCAATGTTTGATGTCAATTGATAAAAATATATCATACTAGTTATACATGAAAGCATTTTATAGTCACATGATTTGGATCTATTGCATGACAACCTGAACAACATGGATATGTACAGGTACACAGCCTTTACAATAATTCTAAAACAACGCACACAAGCATTGAAAAACCCATACCATATTGTGCCAAAATGTAAAATAAGTTCAACTGTAAAATAGAAAGGTTAATACATACCTTTGGCTTGAAAACAAATATATCTCTATGAAATCCAAAGAGAATTGCACGCACTAGCATATAATACACAACATAAATAAGTAAATAGATTTCATTCATGTGTAATGCAAAACAGAAATGGAACTACAACTAGAAATACAAATGTTCCTCCTTACCTCCATTCACAATAAAGTTCATTAGATGAAATATCTTTTGTGTTGTCCACCCATACTCTGGTACCCGCAATTGAATGCGTATCAGCTGTACCTGCAATTCAGACAAACAAATGAAATTCAGCAAATGATAATTAACGCTCCATGCTGCATTTATATAGACCCACTCAACTCAAGAATAACTCACTATGCTACATCTAATAGCATGCTAGATTATGTATGGCAAACAAATTTTGTAGTTTCACTAAGCTCTGTGATGCATAATTGCTAATCCTCAAGCAAATATAATGCATCTATTGTACCACAACCTAGGGATAACACTAGGGCTAAATTATAAACAAAACTTACCATGTGTCACTCCAACTTATTATTTAGTGCCCACATTTCTTGTGTCTACATTCTACCATAATTCCTTTAGCTTCATGATAGATTTATCATTCAAACATTCACTGCCACATCTGATGTATGAAAAAATACCTTCTAAAATTTTATCTGCTATCCAAATATTAGAGGAAGCCTTCCCATAGACTATCCCTTTCCTTTTACAAAAACATAAAAGCTCTACCGCAAAAAATATGAGTGAATAATCACCTCAAATCGTCAGGGGAGAAGTGCAATAGAACTAGCAAGAGTTTTCATTAATCATATGTCATCAAACCAAACGTATCCGTACTTTTCCAATACTAAATAAAAAAATAAAATAAACACAACCAGCTACGACTATGAAAGAACTGGCTTCAATAAACATGAAGCATTTCATACTTGTACAACCAATGTTGGTAGAAAATATGTTGGTTGCAAACATCAAAAGTTTGAAAATACTAACAGTTCCATGTCCCTCATCTTTATTGGTTAGATAAGCTTGAAAGAACAAGCAAATTGTCAGAAATTGTTTCTTTCATAAGATTTTTAATTCCAAAATTTCCTTTTCAGGTGGTTTGTACAAAAAAGCAAAATAAATCTATTTCACTAACACACTCCAGTTTCTGCATGCCACTACAAATATCGATTTCCACATTGATTTAATGTTGGGATTCCTTCTAAATATATGACTCAAACACAAAAATATCTTGGCAAGGCTAATCTACTAGGAAATTTATTAACTTCTTTTCTGCCCTAACAGTCTCATATTTACATTAGTTACCAAAGTAAATCATTAAATGCTCTCATATATCCAACCTAAATGTGCTAGCACATTCACCAATTACAGTATTCTGGATACAAAAGTCACAAAACCAGTTACAGTTGGGCATTGGCATTGAACTTAGAGACAAAATAAAGAACTTTAAGTTTTAACATTTAAAATTAAAACAAAGTAATATAAATAAGTAGAAAATTTAGAATTTGGAGCTATAATAGAAACCAAAAAGGTGTCCCTATCTGAGATTTGGATATGGAAACATAGCCTTCTTTCTAGAACACACATTCATTTTGACTTCCCCCACCTTTACCACTTCCCGTTGCCCGGCTAAACAAAGTTCCTGTACAATCTTTATTATCATTTTGGATAAAATCTAATCACCAAAGTTCCTTTACTGTTGGTGCAATTCCTGAATACTAAGTTTTTGACTTCTACTATCCATGGACCCCATTATTATCACTTGGGCTCCCCTGATCTCTAAAGGAATAATGCAGTATAGAATTTCTGGCACATTGCAATTCTTCTTACATCCAACCACACAAGCAGACATATTTTCTTTCTTTCTAATAATAATAAATTCTACAACCAATTACATTGGTACTCAGTTCTAACCCTACCAATTCGTATATTAGGCTCTCCTCCATTCAATCCATCATAAAGATTGCATCAGCCCCATGGCTCTTGGCACATGAACCATTGGCATGAAGAGGAATGCAAATGAAATCTATGCAGCAAAGAATGTCTTGTTGAACCACATGACCATCATTTCATAGTAAAACTCATTGCATAAAGAGATTATCTCCTTCTCGTTCAATGTAAGAAATAAAAGCTTCTTGCATCTAGGCAACATAAGATCCCTGACACTTTCCTTCATTCTCCTAAAGCTTTTAGGTGTAACATCCTACAGCAAAATACTACTAGGTCAGGCATGACCCCAAGCTTGGATTTCCTATGCCAATATCCTTACTGTGCTTGAGATCAGCCTGTCATCCAAGTTTCCTCTCCTTTAATCTCTGTGTGACATTAGTAGAGCTATTTCAAAGTTGTGTACTAGGAACAGCAGCTTGTGAGAGGCTTTGAGACAAATATAGTGTAGATTCACTTGTCTTTCTTTTGGAAAGGTTCCTTAATAAGGTTGTTTGCTTGGGATTTGCCCCAACTTGGTCAGCTAATATCATCCACCCCATGCATAAGTTGAAAGGTTAGTTCAAACCTAAACAACTAGAAGCATGGTAATCTCATAACAAGGAGACAAAAGCAAGCTTTAAGAGACTTCTTGACTACTGAGCATGTCCTTACTTATCGGTCTATTATTCAGGAGGCTCATTAGCTATCTTCTAAATTCTTCTATTGTTCTGTCAAATTTAGGAAGGCCTTTGACTTTGTCCAGAGGCATTTGCTTCCCTAGAACAGAGTGCTTCTGATATTTCAATTTTTCCATTGTTGCATCACAAGTCTTTATTAGACAGTTGGCAGTCACTTTGATTAGCTCAAACGATTCCTTTAGCAGAGGACTCGTGTTGATGAGGATCGTATATTATTTCATGTGCCAATCGCTACTCAACTTTTTCATATTTGAGTTTGCTCTCCTCCCTCACTCCCTGACAACTTACAAAGGCAACTTGATGCCATGGCTTAATTTTGCAAGCTTCCACAGGTTGTGGTTAATCTTAGTAAGACTAAGATCATGGTCTTAATAAACTTCTAGGGACACTAATCCCAAGTTTCAATTCTCCTGAAGGAAAACCTGAGGTGATCACAACTTATACTTGCATGGGATCCAAATAACTAGCCTAGTGTTTAGACTCAAGCATGCCTCACAATCACATCTGTGTAAAGAAACCTTGTGTGCTTTGTACTTTTATGTTTAGTTGCTTTTATAGCCTTGGGTTCTCTTACCCTAGTATTTCTCTATTGGTAGTACTTTCAAATCCCGTCGTCCTACTTTGCTCATTTGTTGACATCACTATAATTTCATTCTTTCTTTCCTCTTCTCTATTTATCTTGAAGCACCAATGTTTTCAAGTACAATTCAAAAATATCAGTTTGAAGACATCCATCTTCAATATAGTTATTAACTTATTAAGCCTACAGTTCTTTATGGGTCAAAATTGTGAAACCAAATTGGGACTTGTTGAGTGGTCACATATTGACAGGTATCCGATTATCATGCTTCAAAATATGACCTGTTGTAAACGAACAGTCCTTTAAGTGCATGTTCAAGATGAGTTTGTTAACCAATTACTTGTTCAAACTGACTTTGTTAACCAAACCCTGTCTCAAGAGTATTTTCTTAGTTTCTATATCCACAGACTCAAGCCCTTGGGCGATTTGGTTTCAGATTATGAGAGAAGAACCATCCTCAGCACTTTGTTCTTCAAAGGGGATTGCAACCTTGGGTCTCCTTAGGTGTCAATGTTGTTGGTGGTCTAATACCATATTATGATATTACTTCTTCATTCTTTTGATACTTCCATTTATCAACTTCCTCCATTTATATGCTCCTTGAATGCCCCTTCTCATCTTCATCCTCCAAAGGAGTTGATCAATAGAGTTGTTAAAAAGGATATATACTGACAGTACATTCAGGTCACCTAGAGATCTTCTCAACAATAATTGCGGAAAACACCATAATCAACTTGAGTATCTCCAACATCACTAGCTGCATCACCTAAGGACCTCCTTAGCAAGTTAAGTGTACTCCTACAACTTCCGCATTGAAACAAACAACCATATTTCATGTGATGATAGAATTTGTTGTCTTGATTCTTTCCACGAGAGCGTTATAGGTTGCCAATCCACATTGTTTCACTATCCTGATCAGCGGGGCCTGGCCCTTTTCCAGAGATTATTATTCTCATGCATAACATCTTATAAGATCCCTATGACTATTAGGTCAATTACAGCCTTCTTTCAATCCATCTCAAATGTTGGAGAATTAACCAACCTCTGAACACAGATGAGAACAGATCAATGAGACGACAGTCGTCTTTGTGTATTGCTAGGAAGGTGCCCCGAGACTCGCTCTCAATCTCATGTGATGGATCTTCTTCGTTTTGGCATAAGGGCCTTCTAGTTTTCCCTGCTGACATCTTGGATCATGGGGATGGACGCACATATTTTCTCTTTTAAGTATCAACCTTTGATAATGCATAACATTATCAAGGGATTATACTATTCTATTTTAAAACAATCAACCATGGACATTAACAAGCCTTGCATTCACCCTTTTGAGGTGGTAAATTGTGATGGTATCCCCTAATCCAATCCAACTTTTGCTTGAAATATGTATCAGAGTTAATTTCAGCCACAACTCCAACTCGAATCTTAGTTCAGCGTCATGCTTCATTGAGGAATTTGCTTGTGCTTGAATCGTTTGCTTTGGCATTTAACCACTTTAAGTTATTTTGTTAATTTGCAAACTTATAGTTTTAGTGTTCACTTACTTTATAAAATGTCGGGGTCTTCTCGCACAAGCATTCTTCTATTGCAATTGCGTGTACTTTTGAGACCTACTGATCTGTTTTGATCATTTGTGGACATAGAAAAAATTATCTTCTTTCTCTAACTCTCCAAAGGAATTATCAGCCATAACATGCCTAATTTGCAAGCTCCACGGCTTCCTCCTAGCCTTCTATCCAGACAAGCACACCCACATTCTTCCCAATCAACATTGTCAAGAGCGTAGTTACCAGGAAATGTGAGACATGGATACTGAAACAGGGACTCAGTTGCCTGGCGACTGGGGTACATGCATTCTCATCACATCATTCTGTTAAGAAATCCATCTAGGACTCTTCCGATTAAACAGTTTCGCCAATAGTTCCAAAGCAAAATCATGTCCCAAACACCAACCCCGTCTAGTTTACAAATCCTCTCCATATCGACCACACTCACTCCCTAATTTCCTAATACAACGCAACCCAATACAGATTCCACCGTCAGGATCAAACGACACCATACGAGCGATATAAAGACATTGCTTCATACACATACACATAAGAGCGCCCGAAATTTCCCCAAATCTCTATTCAAAAATCAAATATACAAATACAAGTAACTAGATAAACTAATTAAAATATTTATAAATGTAAAACCTTTTAAAAGCTCACCAGGGCAACAAGCGCAACGAGTGAATAGGCAGCAGTGAGGGTATAGAAAATAATGTCCTGCCATTGCTGGGATTCATCAATATCATCCCACCAGCTCGAGGCGCCCAACAAACTTGTGAGGGCATCGTTATCCACAAAACTCCGCCGGGAAAACACCTCCGTGCCCATTATTCTGCGGATTAAAAGGAACTCCTCCAAGAAGAAGATTTGAAGAAACCAATCGGCGTAATATGAAGTTACAGAGTCACTTGATCGAGCTTTTTGATTTTGATGGGCAGATATGGACACCTAATAAACCGTAGTGACACCCCACAGTGATGAAATAAAACGAAGCCGTGGCCTTGTCAGTACAGCCACGTGTGCAGATGACGCCACGCTTCCTAGCATTTGTGTCAACACATTTCATCTCCCTCGTGATGACTCGGCACTGACAATGCCATCAATGCAGTATATTTAATCGGATATTCTCAATCTTTTTCATAAAGCCTTCCCCTGCTTACCTAGCTAATCATCTCATTCACTTGAAAAGTGCTAAGACAGTTCTAAAAAATAATTAAACAAAGGTAAATTTTTGTGATGTTTATCAAGAGGATTCAACTTAGTAGTTTTGAGTCAAATTGTTTTTGATTGAGCCATATGAAATAGTAGGAAGGAGTCTAGCAAGGCCCGTATCTTAAAGAGGTACATTGTTGATTTCGAAATTTTATTGAGCCATATGAAATAGTAGTCTAGAAGATAAAGAAGTTTAATCATATAAATATTTTTATGTGTTTTTTCAAATTAGATTAAATGGGGTATTTGGATAAATCAACTCAATCCTAACAAGAGATTTAATTTTGACACATTCTTTTACGATAAGGGAGGGAGACTAAATCTTAAGGGAGGGAGACTAAATCTTAGGACAACTGCATATGACATGGAGAGTTTTAATCCTATAGGAGGAAAGGATCAACAATGGCATACATTCTAATAGTGGATATATATTTGTCCTATTAAGGATAGCTACTTATCATTTCGTACTCAAAAAAAGTGGTCATTATCTACTTCCACTTGAAATATAAGCCAATTCAATTCATTGTACATAAAGATTATATATTAAATTTTATTTTAAAAAAAAAAAGGTTTTGTCATCATATTGTATAAGTACATTTTATACATTTTTTTTATATAAATACATAAAACAATGGTGTCAACATCGTACATAAAAGGACATTAGTACACAACTTCTAATACTAAACCAAATCCAAATTAGTTTTTAATGAATAATATATGAGCTCAACTTATTATATTAACAAGTGATTCCTTTATTCCAAGTAATGTGAATTAATATCTTCTTTGAGACCTTAATACAAAAATAGCACAAAAATCACACTTAATACAAATTATAAATATGAAATGTATTTACTAATTGAAGTGTTATTTTACTAAAACTAAATGCAAGAGGATTAAGGTACTTAGTTATTAGAATATTAATAGATAATAATATTGATGTAGTGCATAATCAATTTGCTAATATCTAAAATGTATTTTTTTTATGTCCTCATTGTCCCATAACTATAAGAGACACTATATTCTATGGGTTGATCCCAAGTGGCTTGGGATTGATCCCACACAATGGGGAACTAACCTCTAGGGTACAATACTATTATGATAGTTTACTAACTTTGTGATCTAGTTCATTGGGATTCCTATTATCTAAAGGTGCACAAGGAGTGATGGTACTTGAAAATACTTTATGCAATTGTTAGAGAATAAGGGTAAGCTTATTCTTAATCAACCTCCTTTAAATATTATCTTTACAACCTTGGGAAAGTGTTAGTAGATAATAAATAGGCATGTAAGTGTCTTAGATGTGAATTCCAATGAAAATGTGTCTTTTAGTGTTCCTCTTACAAATGCTCCCGGTAAGGTGGATATTGATTGATATTGATTTTTTCCTAGATCTTTCTTGGGTATGTTCAAATGCATGAATGAATTTCTTTAAATATCAGTACATAATGAATAGACACACAAATGTGTGCTTAGTTAGCTATCAACAGATAAGGGAAAAGGGCAAGAGTCAATAATTTAAATTTTGAATTGGGGTCAAACCCACATATTTTTGCAGGATTGACCTAGGATAGTGAAACAAAGATCTCAAAATAGGAATAAGATGTATGGAAGTAGTGTAAAGATAAATTAAATAATAGTTAACAATGGTGAATGTGTGAGGATAGGTGCAAATAGGGAAAGAATAAGGTTGAATATATGGAAATATGTGAAGGAGAAAGTAAATGGGGATGGATAGGGATTAGGGAAGGAACCAAATTTAGCACAAGAGTGTGTCACTTGTCACTATGTAATTTCATTTAGACATCTCATCAAAATGGGCCCAAAATTAAGTGGTAATTTGTATGGGTATGAAAATTTGACCATTACATTTTGCCCCCACTTTGAGGTGCATGTGAATCCTAAAATAGGCATTGTAATGAAAATAAAATGAAATGTTCTAATTCATGCATAAAAACAAAATATTTAGACACAAAAGGATATGGTATGATAATTAATGAATAGCTCATGTCGTGCAAGTGAAATAGGCATAAGTTACAAGTTTGGTTTAATTGTCTACAAAAATGTAAAATTAGGAAAAAGAGAAAGGTTAATAATTATGCATGTATATTAGCAATGATGTGGTGTGGATCTTCAAGAATTTACATGTAATCTGATTGAGATCTATCTAGGAATTATGATGGGTCTTTGTGTAGCTTAAGGAACCACCTTAAATATCAACATAAGACTAGACTAGTGACGATACATGTCCCCTCCAATTGGTTGCATACAACATGTGCAAGAAATTGGAGAAGAGGGAAAGCAATACATAAAAGTGAGTAGACTTCAATTATATGTAAGCATGTAAGTAAATAGACCATAGAAAGTTGCATAATAAGTGTCATAAGTTACATTGTGAAATAAACAAGTAGGAAGATATTGAATGATAACAACTAGATATAGTCATCAAGGTATAGAGTGGCCTCCAGTACGAGAAATCATAAAGTGAAAATAGCCTAGAGATGTAATTTAAATACACATAATATGGAGAAGGCATGTTGTCCTTGATCTAGCTCTTATGAATATGATAAGGCATGTGATCACACAATAGGATGGTGAAGGTGTGATACAACATGATCAATAGTGTGAGAATAAGATGGTATGGTGGAAGACATGTTATCCCTAATATAACCAGGTGCTTCTAGAAGTGTGATAAGGAAACAAAATCACAACATAGAAGGGGAAGGCATGATGCTTTCCAATCTAGAAACATGAAAAATATCCAATGAGCACAATAGCGTAAGATCAAACTAGGCATAAAATAATGGTATGATAAAAATCAAGATAGATTAAGAATTATATGTGTGGTAAGTAACACAAACATGTGACATAAAATAACAAGTAGATAAGTATAATATGTACAAGCAAATACTGATTAGGCATAAGGATGGAAAAGGTAGAAGAGGAAATAGTAGAGAAAATGATCGATCAAAGTCATAAACATAAGCCAAAATAAGAGTGGTGTAATGTATATAAGGAAAAAGGAATAGTCAAGGAGGATGTAAACAAGCATAATCATAAACATGGATTAGGGGACTAGGTTTGTTGTGCACCTTGTAAGTTATAGTTCTATAAATAATTATTTTATATTTTTAATATATTATGAATTATGTGCCTGCATAGAAAAGGGCATCCCACTTAAATGAAACCTTGAGATAGTGTTATTGGTACTCACCCAAATATCATTAGTTATATGGAAGTTGTAATAATTCATTAAATAGGGGATTTATAGGTGCTATCACTTGCATATTTAATAGTAATGCTTAGAGTACAAGGTGTGTAACTATATAATACACTTCTATAAAGAACTTGGTAGTTGCTTTGACCCCTCTTGGTCTTGGGATTCAAACTAGTCAATCAAGAGTTACATTCTATTTATGGAGTTATTCTTGGAGATGGAATTCATGGGTTAAATGTGGACCATTTGACTAGCCAATGGTTCTTGGTTTTGAGCCCATGGATTTTGAAAATCATTCTTCGTTTCCTAGGTCTCCTTGGCCTATATATCGAGGGATTTAGATTGAGATGTTATATCCAATTTTATGTAGGGTTATATTGTTAGATTTTTTCTAAGTTTTAAGTGTTGATATTTTGTGAAATTCAAATCTTGATATTATAATGTAACCTATAGTTGATGATAATACATTATTTTTTATGCTTTGGAGATTAGGTTTTTCTCTTTGAAAGGTTTTTCAAAGGTAAAAAATATAGTTCTTGGGTTAAATGTGGACCTGTTGAGTAAATAAAATTAAAAAAACTTGCATACCTATAAACTTGTGCACCTTAGTTCTACCAAACACAAAGTCCTAAAAAACATGTGTATTAAACACACAATCACTAAAATGGAATAAAAAATAATTCAAGGTTCAGTGCAATATTTGCATACCTAATTCATCCACCCAACTAGCACCATACAATGACATCTTGTACCACCCTATATTATACTTGTATTTGTAGGCCAAGTTGATGGCCATTGTATAAATACATCTATTATACATAGTATATGTGGAGTACCCCTATGTAGAAGAACATAACAAGAGGATTATTATTAAAGGTAGAAATCTACATACTTTGTAGAAAACCCATTATCATTGGTTGTACCTCTCCAACATACCTTGATAAATCAAGTGGATGCATTCCCTACCTAATCATGTGAAATTATTTTTCCACAATCACCTCTACAACATTATACATTTGCATATTTAATGAATAAAAGACAACATATTCTTCATGAAATTAGTATGCTTGTATACTTCTTAGCATGCTTCTCTTATGAATCTCTTGCATTCAAACACCTAATAGACATAAATATATTTCCATTAGTGATGTTACATAATCATGTCGCTACTTAAAAGGTTTTCCTTTAGTTCTAAAATTAAAATTGTATCAATCTTGGTGGCAAATTAGAGTTAGTTTAAAAATAGGGTATCCTTGAAAATTATCCTCTCTCTTCCTTGCAAAAAGATCAAAAAGAGCATTTAATTTGGTGGGAATGCTCTCTCACAAGCTTATTTAATCTTAATGTGGATGGAGCTTCGCAAGGTAATCATAGGCATGTAGGAAAGGGAGGTATTTTTCTTGATCATATTTTCGTTTACTGGTATTATTGGAAAAAACTCTAATAATTATGCTAAGGATATGACCATCTATAAAGACTTTTAGAAGTTAAAAAATGGCATTAACTTGTATTATTTTATAATTTGATCTCAATATTCTAATTTTTCATTTTAAACATTAGAATTCTTTGTGTCTTCATCACTAAAAATTGAATGAATATATATAACACATAAACCTACTCCTAAATGGCTTAAGTGTGATTAAATGGAGACATAAAAAGACAAGCAAATTAAGTTATTAATTTCCTTACTATATTTACTTTTTATTAGAAAAAAATTATGGTAAAAATTAGATGCATGTCCTTGGAATTCAAATAATTAATTTGATATCCTTGTGGATGTTAATTTCATCCTCCTTGCACTCTTGATATTTACTATTTTTTTAGTTTTTTGGTAATATTTTTAGGATGCTTTTGGTCCTTACTACTTGATTTTACCCTCTTTTCTCTTATAGTCAACATTATTAATATGAGTACCACTAGTAATTCTTCATGCTTATTCTATCAAGTTGGCCATGTGAGTTTGAAAATGTCTTCCCCAAGGTAGAGGTGCCTAGATGTCTCGAATTATTTTGAAGTTAATTTGGGCTCTTTCCACTTAGTTATCAATGATCTTTTGAATCTAGCATGTTATGAGTCTTCTTAAGACTAGAAAATATGTTATGTAATTTTTTTGTTCCTTTAATAATTTTGTTTACCTTTTGTTTAGAAAAGAATTTAATTAGACATGGGTGAAGAGAAATAAAATAATTCTTTTCTAAAATAGGTTAGGATAAATAAATACAATAAATAATATTATTAGATTACCTCAATTTAATTAGCTAAGTATAGAAATCAACACAAACACTATGAAAATTGTAAAAATGATTAAGGTATATAACATCATACATGTAGTAGTAAAAAAATGAGGGCGTCTCTGAACTTTGTCAGCCGAGCTAGGGCGTCCATGCCCTAGCTCGATCCCTGTGTTTTGCATGCTGGTGCGCATTGGGGGGATTCTTTTTGCATTCGGGGTAAAATTGATGCTCTGTATTCATTCTGTCTGTGTTAGTTTCCTTTGGTGCGCAGTGGAGGCATTCTGTGTTTGCCGGCAGGGCGTGGACTAGTGTGTGCTCAGGAAAGTGTGGTGATCGGTGCGCCTTAGAGCAGGGACTGCGCTGTCCGGTGGTAAGGCCCGTGTGGGGCTAAAATCGCTGAGTGAAGTGCGTAGGACTTGGTGTGTGACGCAGTTCGTCTCCTCGAGCAGTGTGATGTCTCGATCGGGGGTGAAGCTGTTGAAACTTTTATCCTTTGGAGGGCTGTAGGTGGAGCCGAAGGGTTGTTGCTCACCCTTGTGCAAGTGGTATTTCTTGCTCTCGCATCCTAGGGGCTTGCATGCCCGTTTGAAGTCTTGTTTTGGATCTATGTCTCGAGGGGAATCATCTAGGGTTAGTCCCATGATGGATTTCCGTTTAGCCTTTGGATCAAAACCGTTGACGCAGGGGGTGAAGGTTTTCGACAATAATTTATTTGCGTCGGATCAGGAGATGAATGTTTCTGGGTCATCTGGGGTCCCTAAGATCATGAAGATTAATGGATGTTTGGAAAGATGTAAAGAGAGACCAAAACTGGTTATCTCGAAGGAGATGTTGGCTGATGATATTGAATATTATTCGAAGCATTCTTTTTATTCCAAGTTTATGGGTTTGAAAGTCTCGCTGCAGTTTTTGGAGTCCTGGGCTCAGAGGACCTGGTTGTCGGAGGGAGAGATGGAAATTAGGCTTTTGGCGAATAATTACTTCATGGTCTCCTTTGATTGCATGAATGATAGGAATAGGATTTTGGAGGGAGGTCCCTATTTTTATAACCAAGTAGGCTTGTTTATGAAGCCATGGCATGTAGGATTCAATCCGACTGAGGAGCTCCCGAATAGGGTCCCAGTTTGGGTTTGGCTACCATGGTTCCCGGTTGAATGTTGGCGTGAGGATGTGCTGCATTTGGTAGCTGCAATGCTTGGTAAACCCGTTGGATCTTCACACCAGACACAATTAAAAAAGGTAATTACTCTTGCCCGTATCTGTGTGGAAATTGATTTAAGCAAACCCTTGCCAGATTCTGTGGAAGTGAGTGTAGGATCATATACATGGGTACAACAGTTGGATTATGAAACTCTCCCTTTTCGGTGTCGATTTTGTCATGAATATGGACACTTGCAGCGTAGGTTCCCTAGGACTAAGCCAACAGTGTCTCAGTCCTCTCAACCTCCTCATAATCTGCCTAGGGCTGATAAGGGGAAGAAGCCTATTCCAGGTGAGGGTATTGGTGAGGATGGATTTATCCCTGTCAAAGCTCGGAATAGGAACCGGGGGCAGAAGAGGACTTTGGGGGATAGGCAGGATGATGACACTTTTAACAGGTTTGAGGTCCTTGATGATCTCATCCATTAGGAAATGAACCCGGGTTTGTTGAATTTGGATCAGGGAACCTTGGGTACAGGAAAGGATGGGCCTTCCTTAGAGGCTATGCAGGTTGTGCAAGATATAAATGTTGGGCAGATGGACACGGATCATCAGTTGATTGACCAGGTTGCACAGGATCCTACTATCGAAACTCTAAAGAAAGGGGAAGATGGGTCTTCTTTACCCATAAAGGCTGGGGTGGAAGTTGGTAAGGGCTCCTTACCATCTCCTCGTATGGGTATTCTACAAAAGGAACCAAAGAAAGGGGTTGGCGAAAAGAGTTCCAAGTTGGGTAGGAAAAAGGATACTGAAAAGATTAAGGCAATTGGGGAAACTCTGGTGGAGTTAGGGGCAATCAAGACCCTTGATTCGCATTTTTTGTGTCCCCAGAAATGATTGTTTTATCATGGAATGTGAGGGGCTTGAACAATGGCCCTCGACAAAAAGTTGTTCGCGAGTTGGTTAGGAATCATTCTCCGGATGTTCTTTTTCTTCAAGAGACTAAATTATCTGTGGAGAGTATGTTGAAGATGGTGTCGAAGTTGTGGAAGTTTGGCGAGTGTCAGTGTATTGGTGCTCATGGTGCTTCTGGGGGGTTAGCTTCTCTATGGAACCCTCAGAGGGTTAGTCCTCTTTGGTGGATGTCTTCTAGATCCTCTATATCCTTGGTGGCCTCTTGCTTTGTGACGGGGGAGTGTATTCTCCTCTCTAATGTGTATGCACCTGTTGAGTTTCAGGGCAAGCAGCTTTTATGGTATCACCTTCGTTTTGTTCGCAGCCTAGTGCCTTTCCATCCATGGATCTTGGCAGGGGATTTCAATGCTATCGTGGAGTTGTCCAAGAAAAGGGGTGGAGTTGCTAGGTTGGAGCCTTCCGCGACGCTTCTCAGGGATTGCATTTCAGATTTAAATCTTATTGATATTCAGCCTAGTAATGGTCGTTTCACTTGGAATAATAGGAGGACGGGAGAGGATTGTGTTGCTGAGAGGTTGGATCAATTCCTGGTCTCCTATTTTTGGGTTGGAGACTTATGGTCTACCTCCTCTGAGATTTTGGACTGAAGGGGTTCAGACCACTGGCCTATCAAGCTTAATATCATCTCTGCTCAGGTGCCTTGAACTCCCTCTTTCAAGTTCCAACTTATGTGTGTGAGGGACTCTTCCCTCTATGACCAAATGAATGTGTGGTGGAGGATAGGCAGACCCACCTTTGGTACAACAATGTATATTTTTGTCAAGCTTCTTTAGTTTGTCAAGTATCAACTTAAAAGATGGAACAAGAGATGTTTTGGTAATATTTTTCATGGAAAGGTTGCCGCTCAAGAAGAGTTGAATAGTATTACATGTTTGATTTGAGAGAATGGGGTGTCTGAGGTTCTTTTAAAAGAGGAGGCTAAGGCTCTGAAGATGGTGGAGGAATGTGAATTACTAGAGGAGATTTATTGGAAGCAAAAGGCTCGAGTTGATTGGCTACAAGAAGGGGACAAAAACATTGCCTTCTTCTTTAATTTTTTGAGGGCTAGGAGGCATGGTAACTCTATTCCTGTTTTGGTTAATGGCAGGGGGGATCGTCTTGTTTCATTTTAGGAAATTGCTGATGAGGCTTTGCAGTATTTTGCGGCTCTATTCAGAGAGGATTTGCTAGGGGGTTCGGCTGAGGAGGAACAGGTTCTCTCTTGTATTCCTCATTTGGTTTCTAGGGAGATGAATGAATATTTGATGAGAGAGATTTTGCTAGAGGAGCTAGAGGAGATTGTGTTTCAGATTAAGAAAGGGAAAGGCCCCGGCCCCGATGGTTTCCCAATAGAGTTTTTCCAAGAATTCTGGGATATCATAAAGTTGGATCTTTTGGAGGTTGTTCAAGAATCCCAGAGGAACAAGCATATGTTGCGAGCTCTTAATGCCACCTTCATTGCCCTCATTCCCAAGTGTGAAGGGGCAGATAGGTTAACTCAGTTTCGACCTATCTCCCTTTGCAATGTGGCTTATAAAATTATTTCAAAATTAATGGCCAAGCGGTTGAAGAAGTGGCTTAATGTGTTGATTTCAGAGGAACAAAGTGGATTTGTTTGCGGGTCGACAGATCTTGGATGGGGTTGTTATTGCTACTGAGACCATTCATTCCATGGCTAGTTCGCAAGAGAAGGCAATGTTCATTAAGTTGGATATGGCTAAGGCATACGACAGGGTTAGATAGTCTTTCTTGCAGAAAGTCCTAGTTGCTGTTGGATTTTGTGAAGAATGGATCCAATGGGTCATGAGTTGTGTTTCGTCTGTATCCTTCTCGATGCTGATAAATGGAGATCATTATGAGCTTTTTGGAGCCTCTAGGGGTCTACGTTAGGGGGACCCCCTCTCCCCGTACTTATTTCTTCTTCTTGTTGAAGGTCTTGGGCAGTTGTTGAAAAGAAAGGTTGAGTTAGGTTCCATTCAGGTTTGGCGATGGGGTGGAGATTTTTCCTTGCAGTCTCACTTACAGTTTGTAGATGATACGACTTTGATGGGAATGGCTACTATCAGGGAGGCTACTTCTTTGAGGTAGGTGTTGGATGTTTACTTGGTGGCTTCAGGGCAAATGATTAATGAGGATAAGTCCTCCATCTTTTTCTTCAATACGTTGGGCCCCATTCAGAGAAGAATTGCTAACATTTTGAGGTTTCAAATTGGGGCTCTCCCTATTAATTATTTGTGTATTCCAATTTCTGTTGGTTGACTTCCCAAAGGTTCTTGGCAGATTGTTATTGATAAGTTTTGTGCGAAGGTCAATCATTGACACATAGATGGTTGTCTTTTGTTGGGCGTGTTCAACTTCTTAAGTCGGTTGTTCAGGCTCTCCCTATTTACAAGTGCATGCTTTAGGTGGCGCCGGTGGGATTTCTTAGGGAGTTGGATTCCCTTGAGAGGCAATTTTTGTGGGCTGGTTGCCTGTCGTCCTCCAAGTGCAGCCTGGTCAGGTGGGAGGACGTGTGTAGTCCTAAGCAGTATGGTGGTTTGGGTCTTCGACAATCAACTCTCTTTGGAGTGGCTGTGGCTGCTAAGCTATTCTGGAGGTGGTGCGTGGAACATGATCAGTTGTGGGCCAGGTTACTATCTCACAAGTATCTTCCGGGTATCCCTCGACATGATATCCCTCGGTATCATCTTGGAGGGAAAGGTTCAGTGATTTGGAGCACTCTCCAGAAGGGTGCAAAGCACATTAAGGATGGCTTATTTTGGATATGCAGGAGGGGTTATGAAGCTCTTTTTTGGTCGGAATCTTGGGATGGCTTCCCTCCTCTTACCTCTCAGTTTCCTCACCTGCTTCCCTTGAGTCAGAGATTTCTTGAGGCTGGTTGGTCCTGGGTAAGTGACTTCAAATCCTTATCCTCTAATGGTCAGCTAGAGAGGGCTTGTTGGAAGGATCCCATTGAGTGGCCTGTTATGGGGATGGAGGACAACATAGCCGAACTTAATAGAATTCTTTGCAGTAGGCATTGCAGCTCCCTTCTGGAAGAGGATATTCTTGCATGGATACACAATCCTAAGGGGATATACACAGTTGCGTGTGGTTATCAGGTGTTATTGGCTCAAAAGTTGGGTAGGGTGGAGGTTCATTGGTGGAAGCAGGTTTGGAATAAGTTATCGTGGCCAAAATGTAATTGCTTTGTCTGGACTCTGGCGTGGAATAGGTGCTTAACCTGGGATAATATCCGTAAGCATGGCTTCTAGGGGCCTTCTGCTTGTGTTCTCTATGGGAAAGAGGGGGAGGATTCCTCACACTTGTTTTTTCGATGCCCCTTTGTTGTCAAACTTTGGCATTGGTGGTGGGGGGTTTGGAAGCAACCTTGTATTCATGCTTCTTCTTTGGTGGAGTTCTGGGATAGCTTGGGAAGACCTCCATCGAGGGCTTCCTTTTTGCAGGATGTTTGGTATGTTGGTCCTACTTTTCTTCTTTGGCAGACTTGGATTGAGCGGAATCGTAGGATATTTCATGGTGTGAAGTTGGGGGGTCAGCAAGTGTGGTTGCGTATGTTAGGCATGATACAAGAGTCGGTTGCGGCTATGAGTGAAGGGGTGTTCCCCCTGGAGAAAGGGGATGCTGAATTGGTGGAAAGATTGGGATTGCAGGGGATACATTCTTCCTCTATTATTTCCAGGAGAGGCAGGCTTGGGAACAAGAGAGTGCAGAGGATGGGTAGATGGGTTCCCCTACTGGCAGGTGTTTTGAAGATCAATACTAATGGCTCTTCTAGAGGCAATTCCGGGCTTGCAGGGATTGGTGGGGTTGGTAGGGATTCAGGGGGTTTAGTGATATTTATTTTTTCTATTCATGAGGGGAAGGAGATGGTTAACCTTATGGAAGGTATGGCGATTCTTTATGCTATGGAGCGGGCCCTTACTTTGGGATGGAAAAAGGTTATATGTGAAGTGGATTCACAGATCTTGGTTAACTTGTTGAATGAGAGGAAGATGTCTAACATTAATTGGAAATTAGCCTCGGTGGTACAGCAGATTCTTCAGGTTTGTTCTAGGATGGAGGAGGTCTCTTTTTTTCATATCCCGAGAGAGTGGAATTAGGTTGCTAACTGTTTAGCCAAATGGGCTTCTGAGCAAGGTGCTGGCTGGAAGATTGAAGACTGGGTGCAAGTTTCCCTTGAGTTACAACATGATTTAGATAGGTTTCTTGAGGATAGAAGGATTCTTGAAGATAGCTGAGTTTGTTCTTGAGTTTTGGTGTTGCTTCCCTAGGCTTTTGAGGCTTGGTTCCTCTGTTTTGCTTGTAATGTTCTTTTCTGAGTTTCAATAAATTTTTTACCCCCTTTTTTTTAAAAAATAAAATAAAAAAATATGAAACAATGAGGAGGGTTATTTAAAAGTTTTTGAAACATTAGATTTTACTAGTTGGTAGGTCATTTTCTCTTCCAGGTGCTAGAAGAAGTCTTGGTAGAGGACCTCAATCAAGGATCTCACTAGGTGCCATTTTTTATTTTCTTGTATATAATGAGAGGCTACTCCATATAGAACTCATTGTCATCCTCCACAAAGAGAAGGTAAGTCACCATGATACACACCACCTATGAATTAGTTTTGAATTATTTTAAGGTTATGGGGAATTTTAGAAGCAATTGAAGCAATTATTTTGGAAAAGGCTTTTGATGAAGGTACACTAACTTTTCACATCACCCCATATAGTAAGGAGGCTATCAACATTTTAGTTGAATGAGCCTAAATGGATACCCACTATTTTTATTATCATTTTTGTAGACATGATACATTTTAATTGATTTCTCTTTTCTTTCCCCTTTGAAATTTAGGGGGAAGCATCATATTGGTTCTCTCAAGGTACAAATTTTTTAGGATAGGGGTAGATAGTGCGAACTAGGTATCTTGAACATAATGAGGTCCATCTCTAGTAGATAGGTATTTGTTTATAGCTTAAAGGGGGATATTTTTGAAGTGGCCTAGTTGAGAGGTGGGTTCCACTTATTAGGTCAATTTTATTTTTTATAACTTCAAGTTTAACAATGTGGGAATAATGAAAAATATTACATAGTTCACAACCTCAATATGAGGATACATAGATGTGATGAAATCATACATTAGGATACCTAGTTTTGTACCAATTCAAATTTGGATTGTCTTTGTATTATTGGTAGTTGGTGATGATGTAGTATGCATATATGAGTTTTTTCACCAGTTATTGATAACTCCTCATAAACTTCAATAACAATGACACATGACTATTTGATCTGATGAGTTAGTCTCCTTATTTTTTGGATGATTAGTATTCATTTTATTTAATAAATTTCATATATTGTATATTAGAGATGCATCCAATATAATTTCTTGAGACTTTTATCTCTAAAAAGTCTTTGAAACCTTTTCAAATGGTGGGAGAAATTAGATCAAAGTGACAAGACAAGATTGATAAATCATGTTCATACCTGGGAATTTGTTTGGGATGGATGACTCAATTTATGATTAATGGTCTTGATCATAACATTTGATTCATGGGATAGTTAAGGAATATCTTAATTTTGATAATAACTTGAGTTTCTTTAGAGTGGCCATCTAGTCATTAGATAAATTGATGGGGCAAGATCAACATATAGTACTAAATTTTGGACCTTTCTAGGAGTGGATGGATAACTTTATTACCAATGATGTACATTAAAACATCTTGAGCTATTATAAGTTCCTGAGGTTTTGGTTCTAACTTTTAATAATATCATCTATAGTTAGTGCAAACTATACAATTAAGTTGATGTGAGAAGATTGATAGTTTGTGTTTCCTTTTAGATTTTATTTGAGGTGGATAGGTCACATTTTGATCAATAATTCTAGATTAGAACATACTTATCCAACCAAGGGTTTAGGGGACTTTTCAATTTTCATTTCAATAAGACTTTTAAGACTTAGTAGGAATCATTGAATCAAGCTGATGTGGCAAGATCGATGACTTGTGCTATAATTTAGCACAGTGCTTCCTAGTAGGGCTAATTTTCATTTTAGATGAAGGGTTTATGTAGGGTTTTTCTTGTGTGGCTTGTGATTTTTAAAAAATAGGTCAAAGAGAAGAATTCCACAAGGAAATATGCATGAATTATTCATAACATTGGAAAGATGATAAAAATGAGATAGATGCAGTGAAGACAAGATTATGAACATCAAGAACACAACTTGAAGATAATGAGAATTTACATGAGAGAGATTGAATATATAGCATTGTCATGTAAGATGATTCAAACTCTACTTCTTTATAATTCTTCATAATGTCTTGACATTTTCACTAAGATAAGGTAGATAAATATAGCAAACATAATTATGTTCATTTGTAACTTGTATTTGACCTTTTCTATAGTAGAGTTGGAATTGTTTTGCAACTTATTTTCAAAGTCTTAAATTAAAAAAAAAATGATAACAATGAAAGTGACACATAAAAAATGATGACTCCACATTATTTGGAAGCAAAGGATCATCGAGAATGACATTAAAGTGATTGGTGTTTCAATGATCATTGAAGATGGTAAATCAAAACATTAAATTTATATTGACAATATTGAAACATTGAAGTTAGTGACTTATTAATCTCATCACCATAGTTTTTGATAAAGGAAAAACTGGGTTTTACATGGACCCGAAACCACAAAGTTTACAACATCAAAAAGGAAAGGACAAAAAAGTCCATCGAATTAAATAGGCTGCGAAAAAGAAAAACCCTGAAAAAACAGCAGCCAATCAAAAAAAGCCAGAACGGACCACCAAAGAGCCAACCGAGGCACAGACCAAAAAACTAGCAGCAACTAATCCAGAATCTTCAGAATTTTTTCAGTCTTGACCTCCAGATCCTGCATATCCTGGACTCCCTTCTTGAAAGTTTGAATCATCTTGGCATGGGAGGTGCCTTCCTTTTCATCACCATAGTTGACATATGATATGTATTGTATTGTGGAATCATACATAAGAGATGATGTTTATGGGGAGAATAGCCGCTACACCAAAATATGATATCTGAAGCTAATTTCTAAATGTCCGTTACAGTAAAATTATTACATAAAATTTAACTCACAATTAATTTGCCTTATTACATAAAGAAATTCTTCTAAGGGCGACACCCGAGCTTGGATAATCGAAGCTTTCTATGTTAGCTTAACAAGTTCCGTTCCTTTCCTCCTCAGCAGGGAACTGAACTCACTGTCTATGTCTCGTATTACTGTTTACATTGGAATTGGCGCAGGGCTGTGGTCAAGTCGTTAGTTCTTTATAAATTTATGTTTTCTCCGATCAACAGGTGAACAAGAAGGTATGTACGATAAACAAAAGACATGGATCTGAACGTCACAAGATTGTCTCATACGTCTGCAGTTCGTCGTGCACCGATGGCGGCACGATTCTCTTTCTGTCATTGGGTTCCAGGGATTCTATCTCGACTATATGGCCATTTGAACGTCTTTGGTTTTTCAACCGGAAGAAACTGACAGGTGTTTAAATAAATTTTTTTTCATAATTAATATTAGTATAATAAAAAACTGTTATTTAATAGAAATTTCCGAAAGTTCTTGTAAACATTGAATTAAATATTTTTGGAACCACTTTCAAAAAATATTAAAATTAAATCATTGAAAGTTGCAATGGAGAGTGTAGGTGAAGAGAAAAATGAACTGCGAAACCTTCTATATAATAAGAGAATGAGACTCTTAAGGTATTCTTCGTATCATAACATTGGGCGAAGTTTCCGGCGGGTACTCAGCCTAATCGTTCAAAGTCTTGTGTCAGCCGAGCACAAGGGGGGCTAACGGCTTTGTAGTTTTACAGTCGAAACAAGATGGTAAACTTTATGCGACAGCTGAATTCATTTCTTTCTTTATTTCTCAAAGGATGATAGACATGGCAGCTTAGATTTTGTACTAATGCAGAAGATCAATTTGTAGGCGGAACTCACAAAAAAATCAGAACAATCCAAATACAATTCCGAGCTTAATGAGGTGGAAGGGTTTGTGGACTGGAAAGGAAGGCCTGCACACAAGTTAAGCCATGGTGGGAAGCGCTCTGCCTACTTTGTTTATGGTATGCCTATTCTATTTTCTTATTCAATTCAAAATGTGACCATAATAAAGATTTCTAAGAGAATCAAATCTAATTCGAAATGAATTCAATAATAAAGCACACCAACAAGAGCTCTTCGATTTGACTGGTAAACAGTCATTGACTACAATATACAGATTGTTTAAGCTCAACCGTTCTAAACAGCACCTGTTGGTCACCTTAGGTTCTTAGGCATACTTAAAAGAGTATGGGTTAATGTCCAATAGTTGTGGCTAATACGTGAATTGTTTATTTAGAGATTTTGATCTATCATAAAAAATTTGCACATATTAACAAATAATATTTAAGAATTACTTCTAAAATTGCAAACCAACTTTCTTGGATAAAATTATTGAAAAAAATTGGAGCATGCTACTATTGGTCCCTATGGTTAGTAATATTCATTTATCATTTAAAATGGTTGTGGTGAGTGAAAAGAATTCACAGTTACAATGAATGATTTGATGTGTTGCAGCAATGACCGGACTGGACAACTTAGCTTTTGTGGGGACAATCATGAACCTCTATATGTATTTCATTAGCAATATGCATATGGACGGTGCCGAAGCAGCAACCACGCTGACCAATTTCGTAGGTACCACTTTCCTGCTGGTGCTGGTAGGAGGAGTTATTTCTGACTGTTGGTTTACCAGATTCAAAACAGCCGTTATCTCAGCTCTTATACAAATAGCCGTAAGTTCACGAGACTGTTACTGATTTCAGATTCTCAGATAGTGATTCCAAATGCATTTGAAATATCGTATCTTTTGTTGGGCAGGGATACGTTGTATTGTTAATACAGGCGCATTATAGCTCTTTAAGTCCTCCACACTGCGACCCACTTGATCGGACTGCGGTATGTGTGAAAGTGAGCGGCGCGAAAAGTGCAATGTTAGTCGTTGGACTGTATCTGATAGCTATTGGAAACGGAGGCACCAAGGCTAGTTTGGCACCTTTAGGAGCAGACCAGTTCGATGAAAGAGATCCCCATGAGAGAGGAAATATACCCCACTACTTCAACATGCTGTTTTTCAGCGTTGCCATGGGCTCAACTGTTGGAGTCACAGTGCTAGTTTGGATTCAAAACAATAAGGGATGGGATATAGGTTTTGGAATTTCAGCTGCAGCTGTTTTCATTGGAATGATATGCATTTTGATCGGATGTACCACTTACCGTAACAGAATTCCACAAACCAGTCCCCTAACTCGAATTCTACAGGTGTGTACATAATTATGCTTAATCGGGCTTATCAATTTTGCAATTTTCTGTTAATAAAATATTGTTCAACCATTTTTTTATTAAACATTAGAAGATAAGTTGTTTTCTAAATATTAAAAAATTACTAATTACGTGATTGTTGCTTAGATCTCTGCTCTAAGCTCATAAATTATTCTTGTTTTCATAACTAAATTGAAGCATGGGAAAGATCTGAATATTGAAACAGTTCAAATCAGTTTCAGACAGTTTTGATTGAATTGACACCATTAACACCATGATTTTCCCTGTTCGCCTAAAGAATAAGTAACGTGCTACCTAGTACTGGCTATTTACCTGGAATACAGTCCAACAAATAAATAGGGGACACGACCAGAACTTGCCTGCTGTAATAAAATTGACATAAAAATTAAAGCGACAGATTGAATTAGCAAACAAACAATATCTTTTTTAACAAATAACTAAACCTACGTTTCAAAAGAGTAAGGGTCTAGTCTGCCAAAAAAAATGTTTGTATTTGCCAAATTGGCATGTACTGCTGAGTGTATAGACAGCCCAAACTCACCTCTTATCAACTCTGTTTCACATGCAATATGCATAGCATTAGAGTAGTCTCATTTTTACTTTATACTAGCAATCACATCTTTGTGCGATAGGTACATCAAAGAGGGGTGTGGAAGGTCAACTAGAAAAAAATGGTACTATATTTTTGCATGCATTTGTGTAGTACATGAGGTCAATTGATAGGTCATTTAGCAAATAATGTTGTTTGTTTAACAAAAGTCTTATTGGAGAAGTGATAGGTTCAAATCAATTATAAATCTACATATAGGAATTCAAACATGATTGAGAAAAAACCAATGAATCGAGAAGATGATCAAGCTCCATTACCAATAGATTCATGTTGCAATAGGGAAAGAGGCAGAGAGAGAGGGAGAGAGATAGTGATAAGAGAGAATATTATACTATATTATAATATTATATTATACTCTATTATAATACTATATTATAATATAATAAATAAACTATCTTATATATTATATTTTACCCTTATTCACTCTTACAATATAATATGATAAGTTATATTTATAATATATAATATAATATAATATTGTCTTATTATATAATAATATAATATACATTATATATAAAATATAATATAATATAAAATATAAAATATAATATAATATAAAATATAATATAATGCAATGTAAAATATAATATTATAATATACAATATTATAAAATATAAAATATAATATAATATAATAAAAAGTAAAATAGATATAAATTTCCACAACCTCCTTAAAACCATCAAACCTATAATTACTCAATATTTGAAATATAAATCAATTTTTTCATTATTTTATGAGTAATTTTAATTTTGATTGTTTTATTTGAAAAAAAATA